>VSDK01022988.1:78983-179016 GCA_009767595.1 Symbiodinium kawagutii
GGTTCTGGCTGCGGCTGCTGCTGCTGCTGCTGCTGCTGCTGCTGTGGTTGTTCTTGTTCTCGTTGTTCTCGTTGTGCGTTGTTCTTGTTTTGTTCTCATTGTTTACTGTCTTTTCCACTCTTGTTCCTGCTGCTTACTGCTAGTAATCGGGCGGTAGTAATCTCCGTTATCTTGTTTGTTAATGTTAACAGCTGTCTACCATCACGAAGCACCAACTTCCTTTTGTCTTCACCAACAATCTTTGTGTCCGTTGGTTGTTTCATATTCACTAATTATTCAGCACTGCAACTTGCATGTTCTAGAGAGTTGTACCCGTTACTTCTATCACGTTATATATATCTACCAATACTGCTAGTTACCAATACTGCTAGTTACCCCTAGATATGATCTAGTTACAACGTTGTCACAGCCTTGTTATACTCTACAACCTACTGATGATCTAGTCCATAAGTGAACTACATTGGAGACCAGTTGACTATAATCTGAGTCGACTTAGATATGGCAGTGGGTCAAAACCCCGTACCCCTGGTTCCCCTATCATTTACCATTGTTTCCCTTATTATTGTTGGTCATTATCCCCCAGTATTAGATGGTTAATACTGACCCATAGCCATAAATAGTTGGTATATCCCCTCTAGTTGCTAGTTGTTATCCCCTCTCATTAACCATTTACCAGCTAGTTAACCATTGGTTTAGCCATACAGTTGCTGTATTATTATCCTCTAGTATTGCTGGTCATTATCCCCTATTATTAATTAACCATTAACCAGCTATTGTTAGTGGTTAACTGCTAGTTAACCATTGGTTAATATTGTCCCATAGCCATATAGTTGGTATATGGTATATCCCTGCTATTGTTGGTCATCATCATCCCCTATCATTAACCATCAGCCAGCTAGGGATCACCATTGGTTAACTGCTTGACCCAGCAGCCCCAGCACTACCAGGTCCCGCGCCACCGCCGGCCGCGCGCCGGCCTCGCGGCGCAGCGGGAACACCAGCGGGCGGGGGGCCAGCGCGCCGGCAGGGCCGCAAGCACCAGCAGCGCCAGGTGCATGGCGCCAGGTGGTGAGTGGTGGGTTTCGATGGGTCTAAGCTGGTTAAAGGTGGGATATGGTGCCAGTATAGTTGGGGATATGGTGCCATATTATGGTTAAAGATGGCTTTTTTTGGTGGTATGTGGTGGCAATATTATGGTTAAAGATGGGCTTTTTTTGGTGGTATCTGGTGGCTGTTGCTCGATAATCAAGGTTGGGAATTGGTGGGGAAGTGGATGGATGGCTGATAAACTGGTTGATTGTGGCTCATAGTGGTACTGGTGTTGGCATGTGGGTATGGATTAGGCATTGAAAGGTTGATTATGAGGAACCAGCTGTTTGATGAGAGTATTCATGAGGATGGACATGGCTGGTTGATGATGGTGGATATTGGTTACTTGATGATTAATTAATCAATGGCGAACCGCTAACAATAAGAAATCCTCGATTAGGGCTGACATTTTGTTCAGCGATGAAACATCGTTTACAGTGGAAGATCATTAATTAGTAATGATTGTTGATAATGGCCGGTTCACGGTGGTCAGTCTCTTTATCGTACATGGATGATCCTTAATCCATGGTGATCATGGTGTTTCATGATGGTTTACCTTCTATGACCGACATCGACTATCGATCCTCCGTGAATGGATGATGGTCAACCATGTTTGGCTGATCATGGAGGCATTGCCACCAAGCCCAGTGGTGAGTTTCAATAGATGCTGATGATCATCACCATCGTCATTGACCGTACTTATTGATCATTTTTTTGGATGGTCATGAAGCTTTATGAAGCATCAGCACCCTTATCATTGCTGGTCACTAATCCGGGATCTAGACATTGTCTCAACATCATTGTCAACGAATTGTTGATGGTGATCATCCATTTTCAACCATGATCCATCGTTCTCAACCCGCTAGTGGTTATTGGCCAAAATGAACCATCACAAACCATTTCACCATCATCGATCATAAATTAGCCATCAATCAAAACCAACAATTTTCCTTCAAATAGCCATCAACCAACCACCAACCGCTAATTCACCATCAACTGACCATCAAATCACCATGAATTGACCGCCAAACTGACCTTTCAATTCACCACCACAAACCATCAACCATCACCAACCACAAACTCACCACTAACTAACCACTACCTAACCACTACCTAACCACTAACTAACCACTAACCACTACCTACAACCACCAACCATCACCAACCGCCATCATTTCACCACCTTGGTTACCCATCACTGCCAGGCGCCCAAGGTGCCCCCCCCGACGGTCCCGGAATGGTCGCCCCCTGTCCCTGTGGCGGGGCGCCCTTCCATGGGGCGATGATGGGAGCGTCCAACGGACAGATGCAGCCGGCCACGTGGCGCAACGGTGAAGTAGAGTTGGCGAGCTGGGTCAATATTAATGGCTACCCAGGATTAATAAACCCCTGGTTGATTAATAGGGGGTATCCCCTAAAAGCTTTGGTTTCCCATTAGAATGGCAAACCCCCCAGTTAATCAACCAGGGTTTATTAATCCTGGGTAGCCATTAACCAGCAATAATAGGGGATAATAAGCAACAATAGTAGGGAACAATAATAATAATAAGCAATGAGGTGATTGATGGGAAATGATAACCAATGGTGATCCCTAGCTGGTTTAGCTGGTTATTGATAGGGGATAACAACTAGCAACTAGAGGGGATATGCCAACTATTTATGGCCATGGGTCAAGCAGCTATCCAACTAATAATGGGAGATATTAACCAACCATGTTATAGGGAAAACGAGCTGGTTAATGATAGGGGAACTAGGGGTACAGGATTTTGACTCACAGCCAGTTGGGTACAGTAACAGTAACAATGGTTAATGATGGTTAATGATGGTGAATTTGGTGACAGTAGATTTGGTTTTGGCTAGTCATAGCAACAAAGTAACAAGGGCTGATAATAGTTTTACAACGGTTTATGTAACTGATAATAGTTGTTGATTAACTATGATAATAGTGGGGTTCAGGAACTGATAATAGTGGTTGACTATGGTTAATAGTACCAATGGTTTACAATGCTCAATCAATGGTTAGCTATGGTTCACAATCCCATTTGGTTGACTATGGTTTACAATGGTTAATAGTAGTTAACCATGGTTGATGTTGTTGGTTACGGTAACACTATTGGTTAGCTACAATTCAACTATGTTGACTATGGTAAAGTAATTAGTTGACTATGCTTAACTATGTTAATAGGACCAATATTAGCTAATGATGGTTAACTATGGTTAATATTGGTTAATAGTGGTTAAGTTTGGCTGATTATGGTTAATACCAAGATCTTCTAGGGTTAACAATGGTCAATGGTGCTTAATAAGTTATAAGTGTGAAAGAAGTGCGTGAATTCGCTTTATTAAACCCAAGTGAAGGGGCTAATCATGGTTCTCAATGTTGAATAGTGGTTATACACATCTCGATTTATGTAGTGAAATGTAGTGGCTGCACCAACATTGTTTGTGGTGAATGAAGGTGGTAAGAATCATTTATGGTTCAGACTGAATGGTGAACTGTCTAGTACTAGTGGGTCAATAACAAGCAACCAACTAGGGACACCATGATCTTTTATGGTTTAATTGCGGGTGGTTGCTGGTTTCAATCATTTTCGCAGTTGCCCCAATGTTTGGGATTTGTAGTTGGTTGGTTGGCGAGCATATTTTTCAGAGGGGTTGAAACTGCCAACCAGCGAGTTGTGTGGGGAATATTGGTGGTAAGAATCATTTATGGGCAATCTTTCATTCATAGGTAAGCAACCCATGATTAATGTTCAATCAGTCATGCGTAATCATTGTTCATTACAATCATAGTTTGTAATTGAAAGTTAAGGATGAATGATTGACAATCGTAAGTTCAGAACATGATCAGCAATTCATCAACCATTTTAATTGATTAGTCATGGTTAATAATCAACAATGGTTGCCTGGGTTGTCTGGGTTAATTGTTTGTTCCAGCTTCATGGTTGATGAACGATGCTTGAGAAGCTGGTTGAACATTTGGTTGTTTTTGAGAAAGGTTGATGGTTGATGACCGATCTCGGGATCGGTGCATGGTGTTTTTTCGGCAGCAACTAGGCTATGTCCAGAGTGTTGTTTTGACCTTGTGCTTTTCTGAGCTGTAAATAGCCAGTCACACCCACTATCATCACAACTTTGCCATATAATCGACCGCTATCGAACATTAACTATAGTCAGATGAGCAACCACAACGAAACATGTTTAAGTATCAATATTCTGTTCACCACATCATTGTTCTTGATTCACCATTGGCCAATCATTCACCATTTTGATTAGTGGCTATTTGCCATACCATTCACCATCCGTACGCACTTTTTCTAGGTGCTTCAATATGATTTTAGTGGCCATTTTGATGATCCTTTCCAGTACTATTTAACCATCAACAGAAATAGACCTATTTTGCATAATTATATTCCATTTTTTCTTAAGCATTTTCCATTGAACTTTTACAATGATTGTGTCGAGCATCTTCAAGTGTGTAACATTTTTGTTGAGCATTTTTGTGTCGATCATCTTCAAAATGTGTTAGTCATGTTTAAAACTCATCAAGGCCTAAAAACGAATCATATTTCTATTGATGTGATGGCTCAACCTTTGACAAAAAACAGTATCCATTTCTCAACCGTGGCGATTTTTGCTGCAAAAAAACGGGCTACTTCTGCCGTTCCACCGAGGTTCCGGTGGGTTCCTGGCAGCCCGTGCCAGCCTGGAACGGCGCAGCACAGGGTGCCATGATGCCACCACAGGGCGTGCCCTTCATCGATGCCTCGCAACGGATGCCGGCACAGACAGGTGGCCATGTGGGGGTGGCTGGGTGGGGTGGGGTTGGTGGCTGGGTGGAGTTGAGTTGGTGGATTTCTTGGGGGTGACTAGGTGGATTACTTGGAGGTCCATTCATGAGCTACAGTGGATCTAAGTGTTTTTTCGGCTGATTGGTGATTTGGGAGGTTGGTCAACTGTAAAAGTGTTGGTTGGTTAGCACTGATGAGCAACGATGGGGGTTTGGTTGGGTTATTTTCGACAATTTCACCGTACATAAGAGAGCATAGACTGTCGTGCGCATGAAACAAAGAAACGCTGAGGGGTAAAAGCGATTGCGTGGAGATTGCGTCCCCCAATCATATCCCTCATTTGGTTTCGGAAGGGCATGCACGGCCAGAGAAGATTTCAGGGGAAAGGGGTTGATATGTAATTGTAGTGATCGCGCATCATTTTTTGGAATCCATCAGCCCAGTTTTACTCCACGGAAAGTCCATCCGCAGCTGAAGCTTTGAAGCGAATGACCACATTCTCAGGGCTTGGCTACCGCTCAATGATTGCTGGGCTGAGTAGCCGCCGTGATGTAGGGATTGCAGGTCGCAACTGCTGTTGGTTATGTAGCGCGACCGTAAAGATGTGCATTTGCCATCATTTGCCGCTATAGTAATTGATCAACATGTGAATCATCATGAAGTAAGTGAACATTACAATGATGACTACCAACTACTCGAACGAACTTGATGGTACTTAGTTTGGTTGGTGGTTTTCCACATTATCGATTTTCAACCATACTTGGGATGATCAGATGAACCACGTGGCTTTTCACTACATATATTGCTTCAGGTACATGCCCAGTCTTTCGTCAAGCAGCTATACTCCTAGAGATAGATAGCTGTTCGTGGGTACTTGAGAGATGACCCTTTTTGCAGTGCTGTCTTAGGTGTTCGAACAGCCAGTGGCGGTGCAGAGAACATCATTTCCACGAGCACTGAGATAAACGAATCCTTTGAACATCTTAGAACCATGATCAAGAAACAATAGAATCAATCATGGTTCATGATGAACCCATCTACTCACACTCGAAACATGTCGAACTCTGGCTGGTTGGAGTCTCACGACCAGCTTCCCAACCAGCCTCCAGGTAGCAGATGAGATCCACAGCTGAACCCCAGCACCCAGCTACCATCGCTCCGCAGGATATATGATGCCCATGGTGGGCCCTGGGCCCGGGACCGGCATCCCCAGCCGACCGGCCACCTTCGCCGGCATGGCCTTGGATGATTTGTAGCTTGGAGATGAGCATGACTGATGCTAGGGGGTGGTTCAAGGGTAGTTCGATGGTAGTTCAAATGGTGGTTAAAGGGCAGTTCAATGGTGATTAGATGGTAGTTCAATGGTAGTCAGTTGGTGGTTCATGAAAGGTCGGTTAAACCAGAGTTAATCATGGTAGATTGGTGGTTGTCTTAGGTCCCCTACCGTGGCTGTTCCGGACCCCCCTTTTGTTGGGAGGTTGCAGTGGGTCCGAGAGCTTTTTGTAGACAGTCTGCCTTTTTGTAGAAAAACACCTGTGCCACTCCCTTTTGTAGAGGCTCTGATCTTTTGAATTTTCAGATCACATGAAAAATCTCAGATCATTTTGTAGTGTCAAATCTTGGATTTTCATGGATCTTTTTGTAGGGCCTGCTGAACCTCATTTTGTAGTAACCTGCCCTGACGTATCAGAAGGAGTAGTCAACAAGCCCAAATGCCAGCCCCAAACCCCAAATGTCAACCCCTCATTGGGGTTGGCATTTCCACTACATTATGGGGGACTTGTGATCTGTACCAGGGTGTTTTGGAGCACGATTTGGTACACTTTAAAAGGGGTCATCCAAGTCATTGTGTAGCAACTCCACATTGCATCACAATGTGGAATCCCAAGTCATTTTGTAGCAACACCCATCTTGGAGATTGTGATGATTCGTGTTGAAACGAAAACTCTTTTTGTAACGTTTGGAAGCTGGATGAATGTTGTCCGTCTTTTCCCTGACGTGTCAGAAGGAGTTCTAAACAAGCCGTGTCGGAGCCTGCTTGGCTTGGGCCAGGGCTGTGGTTGAGGGATGTGAGGGGTACTTAGTCTACAATATTGGAATTTGGGGTTCTCTACTCGTTCCTGGTTCACAGGTTAAGTTCACGTTCTCTACAAATTGATCATGGTTTTTGGGTTGAGTGGTCTATATTTTGGATTTTGCCTAGTTGCCAAAAAGCCAATACCAACTTAGTAGTGAAATGCTTAAAACCATTGGTTTGTACTACTCAGAGGCATGTGTGAGTTACGCCGGTATCAACATCTGTCCTATAGTGTTCTTTTCTATGTTGAGCTATCCCCACGTTGAACCCTGTTTCTGCACATCCAAGCCAAGATGCATCCAAGAATCACCTGGATCACTGCCAGCAGTTCTGCTGTCCATGTTGCTTGACGATGGGAACAGCAAGAGCAGGGATGCTGACGCGTGACTCTATCAGACCATAAGTTGATTTATCATTAGTTGGTTATTCATTTATGCATTCTTATTATATAGGCTATAGCAGATTCATTTGTTTTTGTTGTTTCTAATTATTTTGGCTATTATATGTAATTATTTACATTATATATATAAATATGTATTATGTAGACATGTTGTAGTTTATCTATCCGTTTGTCTATCTGTTTGTTGATCGATCATCAGTTGGCTCGTCCCTCACCCTCAGGTTAGGTTGCAAAATACACAATAAACACTAATAGACTCTAATAATAAGATGAGTAATGTTGGTTTCTGATTAGTATCTACCTGTTGGTTTCATCTATTTTCATTACTTTTGGGGGGGTTACACTAATCAGAAACCAACATTAGGCCACTACCGTTTGCTACCGAACTCAGGTATCATCGACAGAACGATCGAAGTGAAGGCTTCGCGAGCCCTGAGAGGGGTCCCCAACGAGGTCCTTCCGAACCCATTTCGCCCAACCAGTTCAGAGCTCCCTGGTGGTCGCTGGGGGCGGAGGTTGGTCATGGGTGCAGGGATGGTCGTCGTGTCATTTTCCCAGACTTTCACCACTTGAAGCCATAGGACCATCATAATTATCATGAATATTGAAAAACAAAACCATAGGAAGTATTAGGAAGTTGGTTATGAATGATACCATTAGGGATGAAAGAAGAAGAGACCACCTTTGAGAGTGGGATGAGCATGGAAAAAGAGGCTGACGATTTGCTTCAATTGTTGAATTGTTCACCCGTTGTCTTGTCGTGATTCCCATAGAAATCGAGTTGCAACGAAAAGAAAAAAGTATGTTACGGTAGTTTAGATGTATTGAGTACAGGTAGGTCACCACTACGACCCTCACATAAAATGACAGAGCTACTTTGGTGGATTGCCTACAGTGAGCTTCTTCTTGTGGTTCTCATCACCCTTCAAGCTGCGCTCCGGAGTGGTGGGGAAGTTCTAAGCTGGTCAACCTGTTTGACATTCCTCTGATTGAACGGTGTATCAATGATAGTTGGTCGAATTAATTTTGATCAATTGATCACTGACTATTTGTTCATAAAATTCATGCTTGTACCACGGTGATATTTTACACAACACACTTGCTTGTCATTCCACTCATATATTGATCAAACTACACTCTGGTAAACTAACCTGGAAGTGGATCTACCAGTAGCTTGGTTTACCTACTGAAAGTGGTAATTTCTGACTGAAACAGTCGTTCGGGACTGCCTTACCGAGTAATGGGATCGCCACTCGTCCAAGGAATGGGGAGGACAAGAAGACTTCCTCACACATTTGATGCGATGACTGCGATGAGAGATTCGTTGTATAATGAGCCCAGCGAGCAGGAACTCTGAAAAGTGGCGAGCCACTCAGTGGGGATGAACTCTTAAAATGGGGCTGGAACCCCAAAGTTATGGATGGAATTTGATACTATGAATTATGACTATGAAGGATGACAAGTTGGGGGCACCCCTATGGTTTCCTATAGTTTTCATATGGTTTCCCTACGGCTTTCCCATGGTTTCCTATGGTTTTCCTACCCCTATGGCTCAACCCAAACCCCCCAGCGTTGTTGCTGGCTCGGCATCAATCCGTAGATGAATGCCTTGGCTAAGGCTCCACGACTCGTTGTTGGGTGATTCACTGGTGGGCGGTTGATGTGGGTTCGCTAGATTTTCCAATAAATACTACTATATAAATGAGGCGATAGGGATAGATGCTAATAAAATAATAGATTTCTAATAAGTGCTAATAATTTCTAATAAATTATAGGCTAATACATGCTAGTAAATTAGTTGGGGATTACCAATAGTGAACCAATTCGCGGATATTGGTAAATTTCATTAATATTTCACTAGCATTGTAGCCCATGAGCGGATTGCAAATGCTAGTTGTAACTCAGGTGGATGTCATCGTCGTACTGACTCCAAAAAACGGCAACGCCCTGGTTCGAAGTTGCTGATGTTGACAGTTTACCTTCTGCGAATTTCACACGGAAATGAAGCATGACTGGGAAGCCAGGGAAGACCATTGTATGTTTCAGAAGCAGCTGGTAACCAGCCATCCAAAGTCCAACTAAAGGTTGTTTATCATAGGGGCCATAGGAAACCAGAGGGGTTGTTAAAACCATCAGATGGAACCTATGGTTTATCATCTCCAACCACCAGTGGTTTGTCAGTTCATGGTTGTTGCTTCTAGCCATCGCCCAAGGTTTGTATCTTGGTCATGCTCATCATGGTTTTAGACCTGACCAAGATTAAAAAATACAATTTGACATGGGGTACCTGCAGTAATTAACAATGCTTATAGAACCAAGAATAAAAAACCTGCACTAGTTGATAATGATTAGAACAACGATTGAAAGAACACCATCCAATGTACAGCAATATAGTTGTATTAACCATTATAACAACTAATGATTATAAGAATCTAAATCTAATGATTCGACCAATGTTCGAACCATATGGTTGTTACATCTAATGGTTATGGTTATGGAATCCACACATGGTCATGGGATCCACATCTAATGGCTGTATAAACCATTATCTCATATGGGTGTTTCTCAAAATGGTGTACCCCCAAATCATCCAATTTTAGTCATTCATGGCAATAAACCAACCATTTTTTGGAGTTTCCTATGACTTGAGAAGCCACCATATCATCAGCCATATAGTGAGTATATCCCCTAGTATTGTGGATCATTATTCCCTATTATTAACCATTAACCAGCTATTAATTGGTTCGTTAACTGCTTGACCCATAGCCTTATAGTTGGTATATCCCCTCTGGTTGCTAGTTGTTATCCCCTATTATTAACCATTTACCAGCTAGGCTTCACCATTGGTTATCATTTCCCATCAATCATCTCATTGCTGGTTAACTGCTTGACCCATATATAGCTGGTGTATCCCCTACTATTATTAACCATTAACCAGCTATTGAGTTGCATCTTAGTTCCACCACCAGGGCACCTCCGAAGCTTCGCTGTTTCGTGTTTCCTGCTCGCCACTGCCATGACCGGCAGGCTAATGGCAACTGTTCACACAGGTGTTTACCCCCCAGAAACGGGAAGGGTTGGAGGCTTAGATGTCCTTGTCCCACTGCTTGTACCTTGGATACCTCCTATGATGGTTGATCAGAAAGGTTAAGTTTGGTTGATTTTATAGAGGATAATAAGCAACAATCATAGGGGATACACCACCATATGGTGGTTTCTCAAGCCACTTTGGGGACCCCCAAGTCATGGAGGAGTTTTGTTTGAAAATCATGACAAAGATGAATTGGGGGTACGGCTATTTTGAGAAACCACCAATTAAGAAACACCTGCTTCATTATAATCAGAGATCAATTTGTTTTTTGTTTTCAGCTATACCCTGGGATGACGATTTCATTGACTTCAAATATTGATTATTACCACCGTGCCACCCAGATATCAATATAGAAGACGACAATCATTAGCAAACCACGGTGCGACCACAAATACTACTGTTTTGTCTTTTCTGTAAGTGATGTGGTTTACCCAATGTGCCCAAGTTAGTTATTGTGGATCATGATTCGGAGATGATTGACATCATGAACCAGCTGAATCTTTGCCATCAAGATGGGACATACCCTATGGAGCCATCCATATGCATCAGTCATACGTCTATAACTATAACTATAAAACTGCGCTTCGTATAAAATTGCAGTTCACTGTATTGTCATCCCTAAAGGGGGTTTCTTAAAATAGGAATCCTCAAACCTGGTTGGTGCATGACTATATGTTATTTAATACTGGATGCTTCTGGGGTCCCCTACTTCGAGAAACAGCCATATGTCTTAATTATGATTTTCTATGACAACTATATATACAATATCATATCATGACCATCATATACATCACGTAATAGATAGAGTAAGTCCAAAAACTCCAAAAAGTCACATGCAAGCGATGATGGGACTCATCCTTGGCTTGGATTCATCATGATCAGGCGCGGCAGATTGCTGGTGCGGTGCCAATACGTCTACACGTAACAAGGAAGACACATGTGGTTGTGGGTCAATATTAACCAGACAACAAAATCCAACAAATGGGTAATAGTGCACATCCCAACAGTTTGACTAGTTTGGTCATTTAGCAGAGGTGAACAGACTAGAAGGGTTTTGACCCACAGCGACATGTCACCATCAACCATCATGAACTGTTACGAACCAACATGCATACCATTGTTACCGATCATTAACAACCATAAATCAGCATGAGCCATTTCATCAGCCATTGTGAACAACTTGTTTTGAACCATCACGTACCATTGACTAACCGTATATTGACCATTATTGACCATGAACTAAGCATATATCAGCCATCAATGACCATTCACCACCCACATATGAACCATGCCCAACATTCCCAGCCATTTGCTTTTGAGAGATGCCGCACCCGGGATGTTTGGGACCTGTCTCCTAGCCTTCTTGACGGAGTGTAGAAAACTCCCCATTTTCTCTCCCGGCGAAACCTGCTCTGTTGACAAGATTTGAGAGCCATTTTGGAAATACTTGCTGTTGTATTCTGTTTGGTGGTTTTAGGATTTTTTGTTTTCCCTAGTAGTAACAACTGGTTGGTTGGTTGACTTAATACTTGCGATAGGGGTTGAAACCGACAACTGGTATTGGGCTCAACAATAGCTGACCGTGGCTGATTGTGTGTTGATCAATCACCTTTACTTATGGTTTAAGACGGGTGAATACTGGCTGTTTTGTTGTGATTGATCATGGATATACAAGAAAACTGATTAATTAATACAGGTTGCTTCATATTTAACAATAGTCTTTTTGGCTCTCGCACACCCACACACTGGCTGCAAACCAAATAACCTGCCAAACTGCCCAGCATGCGATTAGACAAGAGGCTCCATCGACAGAGCAGAGCTTCATTTCAAAACCAGTCACTCTTGTGGTTCTTTCGCGATTGGACTCGGTGCAGGTTTAATAGAGAAACTGCTACTTGGTATTTGTGGCTCTTTGGTCCCAGCTCTTTGGGAAACTTGCATCCAAAACATGCCTAAAGCAAAGAGTGGCAGTGTTTGTGGTCCTTTGTAGTTGATATGTTTTTTATTCATATAAATCTTTTGCAACTGTGAGTATAGCTACAACCACTTCATGGGCAATCTCCTTTTGGCATCTTTGTTCGTGCAGGGCCCTGGCAATCTCCGGAAGAGTCCGAATCAGCACCATCAACACCAGTGATGATCTCATCTCACCACCATTGGGAAGCCGAAGATTTCACTGTGAAGAATGGCGATGAAATGGGTGTTTCTCAAAATAGAGAACCCTAAAAATGGGTGGTTTGTTACTATAAATGACTGATAAAGGATGATTTAGGGGTACCCCTATTTTGAGAAACACCCAAATGTGAAACCAGATGTTAAACCAGGTTTTTCGAGCTCAATGAAATCCTACATGTCAAATGGTCCTCATTGCTTGCTAGGCCGGTTTAAGGAGACCACCCCGGGAACTACCTGGTTGATCAGTTAACAGTCGTAGTGTTTGGAAAGGCATCGGTGATGTTTGGATTGCTATGTTTAGTAGTCTATTTGGTTGTTTCAAGCATTTATTATTTTCCCTATTGGTAACAAATGGTTGATCAACTCATATTTTCCGGTTGAAACCACGAACCACTAGTTTTTCCAAAGAGCTGGTAGATGAACTTGGATGACTTTGGCTGTGTATTTACATTGTTGAAACTCTCCAGCTTGCTGGCGTTCCAGGCAACATGGCTATGAGTCAGTACCCTGCTGTCCTTCTGTTCACGTCCCCGACCAGTCTATGGCTGGTTCATTGCCGGCAGGAATTTCCCACGTGGCATGTTCACCTAACCATTTTTTGGATGGCTCATATTGACCCAGAACCACCTGAGTCTACCCATTGGTGGTATTCTACTGGACAAGGTCACCGAGGAAAGCGCTGTCTGAACCACCCCGCGAAGCCACACACAGCTTGCCATGCAAGCGAAAAGCGAGCGCGGCACGTCCATGCTGCAGAGGTGTGATCAACTTGGTGTTGGCTTCACTGGTTCTCTTGGACATGGTCAACCAGTTGCCACTGCTAAGCCACTGCGAAGATAGGGGAAACATGGCTACTAAACTTACACAATTTATTAAACACATTGCCTTGTCCACAGTTCATCAATCAACAATTGATATGTTAGTGATTCATATTTCTTCAGTACCAACCGTCCGGGTGAGCTGATCGCCGCGATTGCTGGCACACCCAGGGCTCGGATAGCCAATGCACGGTCCAGCAAGGTGAACACGCACACTGTGTCGGTGGAGGAAGATGCCCCGTGCGCCCCTGAGCCACCGCGCGCGCTTTCGATTCTGTTCTTGCAGCAGGATTCAAACAAGATGCCATGAACAATCAGCAATGCCAATTCATATGTAGACATGATATATCAAGCTACTAATGCTTGTTTTTCATGGATGCGATGAACAATCAACATATGTAGACAGATATATCTAGCCTTTAATGGCTATTGATATTGTTATGTATCGATCAGCTCTGAGCATGATACATTGGCAATACTACAAATGCTGTAGATGCAAAGTGTCGTCATTGGTGGGAGCCAAAGCTACGAAGAGTGTTGGTGGTCAAATCTGTCATACATTATGTTTGCATTTATGTGTATTTCTTGCGATTTACACATGTAAATGAATACACGTATAGAAATACGATGATCATTGATGATCGTTATCATGTCAATGTAGGTTATTCAAGTGAATGATATGCCCAAAGCATCACCCTGTGATTTCCCCGTAGTTTTTTGTGGTCACCATACATTTTTGGGAAGACTGAGACACTTTTGGCACATGGTTGCGTCCAGTTTGTTGTGGCTGACTATACCCTGGTTGAGCCTGGTCTTTGGAGAATTCCTTGTGCTGGTTTACCTACATCACTCGCCAGGATGATGTTCCGGTCACCATGATTTTTGGACTCCCCACATAAAAACCATCGCCAATCAGATATTCACACTATGGATGTTTCTCAAGTCATAGGGAACCCCCAACTTTATGGTTGGTTTAGTTTTGAAAATGATTAATGTGAAGGATGAGTCGGGGGTACCCCTATTTTCAGAAACACCCACATCATCAGTCAGAGACTATACTATCATAATGCTTTGCCAGTTGCAAGGTCGCTAGCTCACTGCGTGGAACATCGCTTGCTTGAACTCTACTAGTATGTGCATCATTCTGGCGGTCATTCACCGTTTGGGTGTGTCTCGCAATAGGGGACCCCCCAATCATCCTTTATAATTATTAACAGTTTATAGTAAGAACGCATCCCTTTTTTTGGGTCCCCTATTTGGGTGTTTCTCAAAATAGGGAGCCCCAAAAATGGTTGGTCTACTCCTATAAATGATTCAAAATTGATGATTAGGGGGTACCCTAATTTCAAGAAACCACCATTTTGAGAAGCACCCCTGACACCCATGTACTGTGCATCATTCTCAGCCTTGCCACATGGGTATCAGCATGGCACTTTTTCGACGCCAGTTCGCACCACTTCCAAGCCCCCGTGGTGTCCTTGCAGAAGGACCGACTGCCCGAAGCTTTTTGCAGGTTGGACATAACCAACCATGGGAAGATAGGGACATATCACCAACCATAGGTAACAAACTGACCATGACAAACATTTACCAACCTAGATTATATGCGTAATCTAGGACTGATATGACCAGTAGTATCGCAAACAAGGGCGGCCGGGGATGTATCACCACTCACCACCAATAGGTAGGCCAAGCACACGCAACTCTGTTAATTGCCAGGATGTTAACCCATGTTGTTTGTTGGGAATGCAGGATACTGCAAACAATATTGTAATATCCGAAGATTTATCATGGCTCTCGCACTACCCCAAACCCCTGGTATAATTGATATATGGAAGTGTACTGCATGGCATGATTGCAATCGAACCCCAACATGAAATCAGGCAGTTTGCGAGACAAGGAGCATCAAAGATTGGGCAGATTGGGAACTACAATTAAGCCTTTCGGATGTCTCCTTGCCGTTTGTTCTTTGATACGGGCGTTTCTCAAAATAGGGAGCTCAAAAAATGGTTGGTCTACTACTATAAATGGTTACTGTACTATTGGATGATTTTGGGGCACTCTTTTTTGGGGCACTGCTATTTTGAGAAACACTATCGTTGACTGTTGGTAATTACTGACGGCATTCCCCAATGTTACTATTTTGTAAATACTTATTATTTTGTCAACACTGTACATAGTTGCTGTTTTGTAATTACTATAAATGGCTATAATTGTTTGAAAAACCACCGAATAGTGACAGCAGTGCAGCAGTAAACCCCTGGTTGATAAACAGGGGTACCCCCCAAATTAACCCTTGTCATTACCTCTGTCATTACAAGCTGACAACTACAAGTCTTTGTCATTGCAAGCCTTGACACAACAGGGGTTGACATTACCAGCCTTTGTCCATCTCCTGCCGGTCGTCCCTGGGAGACGTTCGACGAACGGCTGCAGGATATTCAGCGGCACTATGCCCAGAGAATACAGGACCTGCGGCGAATTTGTGACCGCTGTACCCAACTGGTTGGTGGTTTGATCGGGAAATTCCATGGGATTTTCTATGATTGACAACGGTTAATAGTGGTGAACTATTGGGATTTGACCCTTGATGATGGGATGATTGACAATGATTGACCATCATGAATATGTTTATTGGTGAGGATTCATGTTTCAACCATGATGAGTGTTAATGTTTTGACCAGTCATAACCAACTGATTGTGAATGAAAGCTATCAGCCTGTTAGAATGATAACCATTGATAATAATTGTGAATGAGGTCTCTACAATCACGAAACTATCAGCCAAACCAAGGGTAGATACCTTCTGGTAAACTAAGCTGCCTGTGGGTCAAAAGCCTGTTCCCCTGGTTCCCCCATGATTAGCCATTCTTTTCCCTATGAACTTGTTGGTGAACTTCGCCCACATGAAATTGGTAGGTTAAAGTTGTTTTGTTCACCATGAACTATCCGTGTGAATATGGGTCAAAACCCTGTACCCCTGGTGCCCCTGTCATTCATTAATCATTGTTTCCCTTATAATTGTTGGTCATTATCCCCCACACTTCACCGCGAATTCACCCTGAAAACGCCTCCTTCGCCCCTTCCAACGGTGACGTTTTCTCAGCCTCGCTCAAGGACCTCCAAACCCGAGGTGGGGGCGGATCCGTGGGTACCTGATGAGATTTGTAGCCAATGAGAATGGCTTGGAAAGGTCTATGGTATACAAACCATGGTCTAGAAACCAATGAGAATGGTTTAGAAGGGGTTTGAAATGGTTTTTGATGGTTTATAACTGTAGTCAATGATTTGTGGCCCATGATAGTGGTTTATGGTGGTTTATAACTATGATAGTGGTTGATACTATGATAGTGGTTTGTACTATGACAGTGGTTTATACTACGACAGTGGTTTATACTATGACAGTGGTTTATACTATGACAGTGGTTTTACTATGCTAATGGTTTCTACTAACCGTTGTTTATAGTTTCTGATAGCCATGACTTAGTGGTATATTGCTAGCTGGTGGCTGGGATGCCAGGAGCCACGGGAATCCTTCTGGCCCCTTTAAAAGGGGAGCCAAGGAGCTACCAGGAGTGCCCTAAGCAAATGGTAGATTGGTACATACCCATGAACTTAACCATTAATGATTTAATGATATTATACTACTAATGGTATACATCAGTTCATGATTAATGACCAAATGGTAGTTATATGTAATTTAGTCATAGACTGATGCAGAAACATTACTGAGTTTATTGATCGGTGGGTTTATAATATCAATTCAATATCTTAGTTTTTAATGGTCAAAGAGAAATGATGATGGTTTATACATACTATGATTAATATGATGAAAAATGAAGGTTGATAGGGGTTAGTGGTGGTTGATGAAGGAAAACAATGGTTATTGATGGGGTACCAGGGGTACAGGTTTTTTAGCCACAGCCATATCACTATTCTTCCAAACGAACACGTCAAACAT
Organism: Symbiodinium kawagutii; assembly: GCA_009767595.1. NCBI lineage: Eukaryota > Dinophyceae > Suessiales > Symbiodiniaceae > Symbiodinium > Symbiodinium kawagutii. The sequence continues at coordinate 96,385 of VSDK01022988.1, forward strand.
CCAAACTGTAACCTGGTTTGAACTAGTTTCGGATTGTCATTCTTTCACAGTATCTTACGATTTAGCTTATGATGATAATGACATATACATACATACATACATACATACATACATACATACATACATACATACATACATACATACATACATACATACATACATACATACATACATACATACATACTTACATCCATACATACATACATACATACATACATACATACATCCATACATACATACATACATCCATACATACATACATGCATGCATGCATGCATCCATACATACATACATACATACATACATGCATACATACATACATACATACATAAACAAAGCATGGGAGATCCAGCTCGGAACTCCAGGTTCTCGCACACGGCCGCCTTGCTCCTTTGAGGCCTGGCCGGGTACCGGTCATGGGTTCACGGTAGGTCCAACCAAGAGATGGACAGGTTTCCATGGTAGAGATGGTGGTGATGATGGTGATGATGACCAACCAATGATTGATCAATGGTTAACTATAGGGGTTTGTAAGCAACAATAGGCTTTATACCATGGTGATGATGGTGTTGGTGATGATGATGATGATGATGGTGATGATGATGATGATGATGGTGATGGTGCTGGTGGTGATGATGATGGTGCTGATGGTCTTGATACCCACAATGATGGTCGTGGATGTTAATGTCTCAATGGGAGAGATGGCCGACCCATCCAAATGCCCAAGTAGAACGTGGTGGTTTCTGTACCATGGAACGTGTTTTCTCTGAGAGGTACCAAAGATGTTTGAATCTCATCATCGTCACTGTTTTTTTCTTCCCGCTCACCAGGTTCTCCGATGATATTCCCCAAACAGCAGCTAGCAGAAAACCCGTAGTAATTCAACATCAAACACAACCAACCAACGCATCCAACCATCCCAACCAACCATAATCCACCAACAAACGGCAACCAACGAACCAGGCAGCCCGACCAACGAAATCAGCCACAACACAAGCCATGGCTTCTTGCCCCACTGCCAGGTGAATATCACTCAGCCAGGTGTGGAACGTGGGACAGGGGCAGTACCGGAATGGTTAGTTCGTAGTTGGCCAAAGTGGCAAACCTGGTTGCGCTGAAAATCACAACCATGAAAAACAGGGGATTCTATGGGTAAAACCATTGTAAATAGTGTTTTTTTAGGTAACAAATTACCCTCTCTCTCTCTATATATATATATATATAAATACATGTATAAACAAATAAGTAAAAAACTCAATAAATAACTAATGCATTTCTACGCAACCAGGTCAGTTTGCTTGAGTGTAACCATCAATGAATCATTCAACCGCTTGTGGACCACCATTATAAACCGGTAAAGGGATTAATGGTTGACCAGCAATGGTTCAGGGTTGATGTAGTTGATGGAATAACAAGCATGAATGAGCATCAATAATCCAGTGTCATCGATGATTGGTTTGTAGTTGTAATTGTTTGTCATGCTTGCTGAAGTTCCACAACTATCAGTTAACCATCCATGGCTATCACTTCAAGAGCAGTCCTTGATCCATTTAACCGACCTCTATTTTGTCAGTACTCAACTGACTCAACCAGAAGTTTACGCCGTGATTCACTATCAATCAACCATTCTAGCTGTTATTCACGATCCATTTTGATATTCACTATCAACCATCCTAGCTGTGATTCAGTATCAATCAACTATCCGTTTTGTCATTTTCAGCTGTTTGATCAAGATATTGATTCACTATCAATCAACTATCAACTACCATCCTGATCATTTTTAGCTGTTTCATCAAGATATCCACGGTGCAGGGGCGGCTGGCGGCGCTGCGCCCCGTCGCGAGGCGTTGGGGATGGGGTGCGCACAGCAGGGCTTGTTGTTGGGACAGGAGTAGTAGTGGTGGGAGTAGCAGTAGAAGTGGTGGTAGTGGTGGTAGTGGTGGTAGTGGTGGTAGTGGTGGTAGTGGTAGTGTAGGACAGTAGAATATGGAGTATGGAGTATAGCAATACTAGGGTTCTAGTAGGACTAATAGGATTAGTAGCACCGACGACTGGTTGATAACGAAGGTTGATGGCAATCAATTTTTAGTGCTGCTGGCTGACATAACATAGACATTGCATTTTGACAAGCAATGTTTTGCTGGACCTTCGAGAATCAGTTGGAAGAACCTTCCAAAGACCGCTGAGCTGTTCCCATACTCCATGCCGCAAGTGTTGAACATGACAAGAAAGCAAGGCATGCTTTATAGCGGCATAGCCGCCCTATCGATTCTATGTTGTAAGTCCCGAACCATGACTCCAGTACTTGAAGATGGCTTTCCATATCCCTTTTTGCCTACGGGATTCAGCTCTAGATTCGTGGTATTGCGCATTGTCGCGCCAAGTGATTCCCGGGTTCAGTGACAAACTGTCATCAGAAGTGTGTCCTCCTCGCAAGAATGGACCATTTCAGGTGGTCTTTTTTGGAATGGCCTCAGTGTTGTATATTTCAAGTTCTTTATATACATTCTTCCTGCAAGAAAGCGTACGATAAGCTGTTGATGATAGTTATATACATACATACAACTACCATTACACCCTTGTATATGAACATCCAAACATTCACATATGTAACGAGAATGTGCATGCAATGCATTCAATGTATCTGTGAGTGTGATCATGAATGTGTGTGTTTGTGTTCCATGTGTCTCCCATGTATGAGTATGTCGCCGAGGTACTGGCTATATCCAGATGCACCTGAAAAAAGGGTTTCCACGATAGCTTGACTAACCCCAGTCGTCAGGACCAGTCTTTTCAAGACCAAGGAGATGATACCACTAAATATCTTTATTGTTTGGTAGTTAGTAGTTCGGATACGTTTCAATAAAGATATATATTTGTATCATCTCATTCGGGGTTTCAGCAGTTTTTTTAATCTATCACAACCCATCATGTTGGGATACCATTGGAGCTATCGTTGGATTCAATTAATACTGTATCATTTCAGTATTTGATCATAGTAAATGAGCTTCAACAACGTGTCCAGCACAGGGGAATTCTGTTTGGATTGGATCATTGGAAACCCAACACAGATCGGAAACTATTGGGTGATAATCAGGTCTAGCGGCCTTCCGTTAACCAAATGCAACTTTTCTTGGGAGACAACAACGCAGCCTCTGGCCAGTTGTAGGAAAGCAGCGTATTGTTAGGGCACTGCATTGTTGCAGACATGCCCAAAGAGTGGTGGCCCAGAGTTCGATTTTGTTGGTGAAACAGCATTTTTACAACAGAGATAAACTAGCTTGGTATGCCAGCAAACGAATTTACCAACAACTGATGGGTTTGCTAAAGAAAATGGAGTTTACTCCTGTCCACCCCAGCCGCTGCTTGTCGCTTTCTTGATTAATAATCAGCTGTGGGGGGAAATCAGCATGATCAACCCAAATGGTCTTCCAACCGCAGTCGTAAACATCATGGAAGCCAGATCCCCTCAATCGGAAAACCGGTCTCCAGCATGCCCATCAAAAAAAGTTCCATGTGAGTTTCCAGTTGAGAACGGAACCCTCATAAGCTAGTGGCTGGTTTGATTGACATTTCTCGTTTCCCTTTTAGTTGGGATGGGTGGTTGACTCATATTTTTTGGCATGGCTAAAGTAACCACCAACCAGTCAACGTTGTGAATCGATTCTTGAGATCAACTGGGGGCAACATATCAGACGTTGCAACCGCTGTTTCACCCACCCAGACCTTGCACTCAGGCTTGGTGTTTACCCTGAGTCCAGTGGGGGCTGGCGCAGACCTTCAGTTCTGGAGTGATTCAGTTGGCAACGGAGGCAGATCTTCCTCTTACAATGCTTTATGCGGGGGGGGGGTGTAGGACTAACATGGGCTAACCATGAATCATGGTTGACTATATGGTGGTTTCTCAAAATAGGGGACTCCCAAATCATCCAATATTCTATTATTTATAGTAACAAACCAGCAATTTTTGGGGTCCCCTATTTTGAGAAACACCCATATAGGGGACAATAAACAACAACAATAGGGCTGTACCAAACATATGAAGGTTTCTCAAGCAAAGGGAACCCCAAAGTTATGGTTGGTTTATTACTATCAATATCTATAAATGGGTACGGGTAATAAATGGGACCCCTGTTTTGAGAAACAACCATGTGGCCTCGAATACCCATCATGAATGGACTGGTAGATTCCTTGTGTCATCATTTAGGAGTTGTCTTCCACAATTGTTTCTTATCTTTTTGGAATGCCATCAACTAGCAATCCATTCCTAACATCAAACAATTCCCAACAACAGATTCCCAACATCCCCAACTCCCAACATGAGAATATTCATTCCAACTTGCCAAGCATCAAACATGTCATGGTGCTTTGTTGGGACCTGGCCCCAGCCGAATTTGTTAGATAGCGACGGTTGCCCTGGGGCGTTTCCATAAGACGTGGAGGCGCCGTGCCACAACGGCAATGTGACCATTTTTCCAGGGCAGTGCCATCGAAGCAAAGAGGAGAAAAAGGAGTGACTTGGAGTCAATGACTGGACTCAAGTGATTGGAATGTTTATTCACATCGGTTTTTTTGAAATTACAATCTGTTCTTGGACTGTTTACTGACACTCATGAACAGAATTGTGTTTTATGAATAAATACTAAACCATTACTTAAGTACATCTAACCTATCGTTTGGATAATTTGTGGGGATGTTTATGAACATCAATTCTTGGGAAATCTTCGTGCCCGGTCTGGTCACCGTCCGGCTGTGCACATTTGCAGGATGACATCACCGCTGTCCTGTGCGACATCGTCAAGGTGAATCAGATCCTCCAAAAACAGGCGGCCGGACTCATCCTCATTCAGAATCCCATTGTCTCAGCATGACCTGTGGATGGTTCTTGCCGCTTGGGAAAGATAGGGTTGTTTGCTGTTGATGGTTGCACATGGTTGAGAAAGGGGACTGTAAGCATCATGTTTTCTGCAGCCACGATAGGATTGTTTCAACGAATGAGATTGACCATCATTTGCAGTGTCTGAAAGTGAATCAGTCTTACCAATGAATTTGAATGATTCATGTCAGAAATGTTGGATACTATCTATCATGAATGCACACCCTGGATGAAGCTAGACCCCTGGTTGATAAATAGGGAGTACGTTAATCTCCAAAACTCAATTGGTTTCCCATTCAAATGATACCCCCTCGATTGGTAAAGCAATGGAATTCACCATTCTTTGTTGGTGATTATCCCCTTAGAAACTGGTTATAACCCTTATTAACGACTATATACCCCTGTAAAGCTATGCTTATGATCTATCATGACCCATCTTACAACCCTTCTTATGATCTATCTATACAGCCAAATACCACTGTAACCACTTTATAACCACTATATAACCCTTGCTTACCCATGGCCCATCAATGATGGGAATGGCATGGGGTGACCCTCACTTGGAGCAGGTTGACGATGGTGCGACAGAACACATCCAAGCAGACTTTATCAAGCTGCTGCAGGACGGTTTACTGGTGCTTGGTCATAGGGAAACCATGGGATTTTCAACGGTTATCTCTGGTCAACACTGGATTTTCGATTTTTCAAAGGGAAACCGTGGGATTTTCGATGGTTTAGATGGTCAACATTGGATCTTCAATATTTTCTATGCCTTTTAAATTAGAAACCATAGGATTTTCTTTACTATGGTCAAATGACTAGCCCTATGATGCCCTATGTTTATTACGTTTATGTTATGGTGGTTACCGAAGCAACAACACTAGCTACACAGCTGCACACCGGAGAAAGGGACATGTCTTCAGCATGCTGAAGCGTGCCCACCTGCTATGTGAAGCTCGAAGGTAGGGCCTGGTATAAACCGTATCTTTGCTATACGTAGCAAATAGGTTCGTCCACAAATGATGGTACCTACTAACTGTGCGATAAACAACCGTTCTTAATAGGGAACCACCAGTTTTAGAGGCAGACATTTTTTTGGGACACACCCATATAGGTTCATCATGGTTAACCTGGAAACGGCAAAAATTCCCTTGTTCAATCGAGAAACAGTTGGTTTCAGTATCAATAATTGCTCAATGTTCATTACCAGGTGAGCATTTGCCAAAGGGTAGCAAAGAAAAAAGACACAAGGAAGACCAGAACGCACGCAGTTCTGGCGATGGTGTTTTTTGACGGGGTTTTGGTTGCGATTGCCTGTTCTAGTTCTTTCTTTCTTGTAGGTTCCGTTGAGATTCGGTTGTGGCCATTCCTCCTGGACAGAGGCCCTTGGTTTTGGCGTACAAACTGCCCCCCCCAGCACTGATGAGTTGAGTCCTCACATGTTGCCCAAAGTCATGGACCACAAAGCCGGGGGAAGGGACGACCAGCACCGTGCAGTATCACATCTTCACCTTGTGTGACAACACCATCATCGGCATCCCACAGGCCTGGGTGGAGCCACTGGAAGCACAAGTTGCATGACTGGAAGAACTGATTCCATGAATCACCGCCACCCAGACCCTTGGTTCCCCATTGAAAATGGCCTGGGAGGACGGGCCAGATGATTAAGTGGGTACTGCCGGTGTGGGGTTGGGAACACATCTCAATATGGTCGTGGGGCGGGATGAATTGGAGTTCGAGATCCATCAGCTAAGTCACAAAGCCACCAGAACAGTGCAGTAGGAAGCTCTCCATGGCTGTAAAGACTGAATCTGTGCATGAAGGCTGAAGGACTGCATCATTCTAAGCGGCCTCCGGTGATCTATTGGTTGTTGTTTCCTGGCCAGATGCACAGGCAGCCTGTTGTCACAAGAGAATGGTTCGAACACCAACTGTGTGCAACACTCAACTTGTATCAGCAAGTCGCGGAAAAGCACCCCGAAAATGAACAAATCGCTATTTTTTTCATAGGAAACCCTGGGAAAGCCAGCTAGGGTGGCTAGATTTTCGCCATGAATTGATCTAGCCATTGAATAGGCAACGCACGAATGCTAGATTTTCAATGGCCAGGTTCATTCTGCAGCAAGTTCATCAGCTGGTTCAGCCGTGGTGAAACTGCTGAGCCAAGCTGCTCCCCGACCCAGCAACACCTCCAGGGCTGGCGCATGCGCGCGTGAGGCCTGCACCAAATCTAAGAGACCGTTGAAGTCCATCCGTGAACGTCGGGGGAGCTGAGCTGTTCGAGTCGCTACGGAGATGCTTAGGTCACCCATGGTGGGCAAATTTATCAAGAAAAGGTGATGTTAATGGTGGTTTTATCGGTTTGAAGGGAATTATAATGGTGGTTTTATCGGTTTGAAGGAAATTTGAATGGTGGTTAAATCGGTTTGAAGGGAATTATAATGGTTAACACTGGGGATGTCAGTAGTTGATTTGGGGATGTCAGTGGTTGATTCGATATAGTATATTGCTTATCATATATGGTGGTTTCTTAAAATAGGGACCCCACCAAAATGGTTCATGGTTTGCCAATGATTAATGAACTAAGAATGGGGGATAATAAGCAACAATCACAGGGGATATACCAACCATATGGTGGTTTCTCAAGGCATAGGAAGCCCCACAAAATGGTTGGTTTATTACTACAAAGAGTTCGTAGAGGATTATAAATCATATATAAACAATTGGTGAATTGTGTCTTGATAGGATTAATCATATTTTGGATATACACTGGTCAGGTTGGTTCATGAAAATCATACTAGTATGATATACACTGGTGAATGGTTCAGGATACCATTGTCAATGGTTTATACTTTTCATTAAGCAGTGTATTACTGTTGATATGGTTCATGCACCACACCTGCTAATATGGTGGCACTGGGGTGATGCTTCATGGTAGTCAAGACGACAGCAGTGGTGAGTTGTGGCGGCCGATGGTGGTGAATTGGCTGGTTGTTACCAGGCAGCGCTTAGCACTGGTTGATGTTGGTTCATATTCGTTGAGAATATGTTGGTTCATTATTGGTCGATGTTGGTTCATATTGGTTCTACAGTAACTTGGTTCAATTACTCGTAGACAGCCTTGGATGTGCAACGGTTATGACTGGGCTCTCCACGGTATCCGGTAACGGCCGTGGTTGAGAATCACAACCACTAACTGCGAGGTGCACATAGGACTATGATCACCAACAAAAATATGTAAGGGGTACGGCACTGCGGCAGTGGGTGGTACTCGTATATTTAATCCACATGACCACATCGGTACAAACCTTATGCACAAGAATCAAGATGATGCGAGTAAAGCCAAGAATGGGACTACGAAACCAGCATCCAGTGAAAATGAGTTTGGGGTTGACAAACATTAGCACCAACCATGGTTGTATCATCAACTAACTCACAGCAACTGATCGGGTCCCTCTTCGGGTCCCTCTTCTGCCAGACAACCACTTGGTCGGTGCTTCTATTGCTGCTGGTTGCTGTTAACTCACCATTAACTCACCATTCTCTCACCATCAAGTCACCACTGACTCATCATGAACTCACCATTGACTCACCATGAACTCACCATTTGTTGCAGTTCACCGAGTCACCGCAACCACCAGGGCCTCACCTCCAGGGCCTCCCAGGTTTGAAGTCCAAGGAGGGTCGCCTGCGTGGCACCCTGATGGGCAAACGCGTGGGGCAGCCCGGGACCGCTCCGCCTTTCCGTAACGTCGCGCAGGGATCTCACCTGGTAACGGTTGGTTGGGTGACCATGGTTAGTTGCTGACTCAGAACGGCTAATATGTTGAAATAATGGTTGATAATGGCTGATTGATAATGATGAATTGATGGTGAATTTTCATAGGGGTGGTTCGACCACCAACCAGTATCAGCGTCATGAACTATAGATTAGCCGCAACTATATCTATCATGACCCATCGATTGTCCACGATGAACCATCATGATGAACCACGAGCCATAGAGATTACTGGCCATAACTGGAACCATGAACCATAGCATAATAGCCATAACTAGCCATAAACGGCCATAAATGGCCATAACTATAGCCATGACTAGCCATAACTATAGCCATGTCTAGCAGTCTAGCCATATCTAGCCACAACTGGCCATGACTGGCCTCCTCCTCCACCGAAATCGCAACTGCTGCTACCAGGTGGATTTCTGCGCCCGCAGCGTCATCGGCGGAGATCCGAACCTGGACACCGAACAGGTGGGTGTTCCGAGGCACGAGGTTCGGGCGGCCACCACGGGGGGCTAGGGGCTGAAGCTGGTGCTGGTACAGGTAAAGGATGGTTCAAGGATGGTTGGTGGTTGAATGGTGGTTCAATGGTGGTTGAATGGTGGTTTATGATGGTGGTTTTAAGTAAGGTCACATGATGTTGAAAATGTTTTGAACGGATGGTTAGAGGGTGTTTAAATGGTGGTCAACAACCGTTGCGTGAGTAGAGATGGATTTGGGTGTGCGGTGCAGGCCCACAAACAGGTTATGGCCATTTTTCTTTGGAAAGGTACACCATGTGTGGGCAACTTGTTATTTGCATAATTTCAGGTGGACGTACTGTCCAATGGCAACCATTCACCAGATTTACCCGCTTTATACATTTACTGCTCGACATGAAACCCAAAACCACCAACCATTTGACCACTGCATTGTAACTACTAGCTATAATGCCACCCTAGATGAAGGCTAACCCCCTGTTTGAGTAGGTTGTATCCCCCTTGGCAGCCTTGCTTTCCCAGGGCCAAGGTCCGTAGCAACCCAGTAGTTCAGTGGCACCAGTCAGTCGGTCGGTCTGTTGCTACAGGTCTGTGGCTCTGAACTTGACGTTCCCTGAGCGGGTCACGCCGTGGGACCCCTCAGTGGCGGTTGGTGTTCCAGAGAGAGCTGGTCGGCTGTCCTTGGAGGTACCATGCTGGTAGCTCCTGTCCATCCAGCTGTCTCAAGGCCATTATTCATAGGAAAAGTAGCCATGAAAAGGGGAAAATCTTAGTCATTAGTAGTAATTAGCCTCATAAGGCCATAACTCATAACCATTATTAGTTCACTGCCTCATAACTCATAACCATTATTAGTAATTAGCCTTTGAGTTATCACTGATAATTACCAATTACTAATAATGCCTCATAACTCATAATGCCTCATAACTCATAGCCATTATTCGAAATTAGCCATGATTCATCGGCGAACCCACCTGTTTTGGGGGTACACCAAGGCTTCGGACCAAACCAGCTGGTGGTACAACGTTGTACCATGGTAGCAGCTGGTTCATAGTTGTGTTGTTGGGCAGATTTGAGTGATTGAAAACAGCAAGCAACCCAGCCTGAAACGGTTCCAACTAAAGCCAAACTCATGGCTTTACTATTTACTATGTGTATCTTATTACATTTATATATATATAGGTCGTGTCTCAAAATAGGGGACCATCAAATCATCCTTCTTGATCATTATTGATTAGCAATAAACCATCCATTTGTTTGGGTCCCCTGTTTGGAGAAACCACCATATCTTCCAGGTTCCAGGCCCCCACCCCTTCCCTCCACGAGGCTCAACGTGGACCGGATGAAGAAACTCGTGGCCAACGGCCCCACGACCCACCCCGGGGCTCGGTGCGCGGCAGCGCTGGTGGATTTGGGGGCAGTCAGAGGTCCATTTGGTGTTCGCATGAGAGGAAACATGGCTTCTGACATCGTTGCTGATTCTTTTTTATTGGCAATGTACCAAGCATTGTTTGACAATTAAGGTCTTGAACTCTATGTTCTGTACATGTTGTGGTCTCGCAGTTGGCCTGGAAGTTCCACAGGACCATCCCCAGAAAGATGGTTTGGACGACGCTCGCTGCACGTCCTGGTGGTTGCTCAAAATAGGGAACCCACAAAATGGATGGTTTATCAATATACATGGTCAATACAGGATGATTTAGGGGCACCCCTATCTTGAGAAACCCCCAAATATGGATTGATAATACCAACCTATCAAGCAATGATAGTGGTAGATGATGGTCATTCATGATAGATCTAGCTGTTAATACCTGCAGTTTATCTTTCATAGTTGGTGCTTTGTCCTATTTTTGTAAGTGCACACATGGTTTATCAGAACAGATCCAATCAACGGATCCAATACTGATCCAACCTACGAACTGATGGCGGACAAGGCAACTGCCTAGCCATGGATGAAGCTCTTGGATGCGTCAGCTGCTTTTGGCTCCAGGAGTCAGCTCTTCAGAGCTGCTGGTGATTGGTTTCCATCGGCTTTTGAGATGCCTTTTCATGCTTTGTAGCCACGGTGGTATCTCTTGGCCCATCCCTAGCAGCTGGTCAGAACCAAGCAGCTATGGGGACATGGACCCCATGTGAAGCGGAGTGGTATGGCTTTTGACTCTCGAACCCCTACAACCAGCTACTTAGAATTTCCGATGTTATTGAAGTCAACAAGACCAGGTATTGTATCAGTGTCCACAGCTCCAAGGAGCTGCGTGTCGTGTCAATCAGCCGGAAATGACGTGACAACGACATGACGAGCTACAAGTAGTTGATAGTAGTTGGCATTTGTATGCATTTGTTCACAATCCCATTGGTTATTGACATGTCACTGAATTTTTGAAGCGATCTTGAGTGATTCAGCTTTCACCAGCTGACCATTTGACTTCCCAACAGCGCCGCTTCCCATGACGAAATCCAAAGCCAAAAAGGCCAAGGCCAAGGCAAAAGCGGGTCGAGGACTGCGGCTGTTCGTGTCACAGGAAGCAGGGTTGATGGCCAGCTATTTGTGGGTTTCTCAAAATAGGGAACCCAAAAAATGGTTGGTTTACTACCAATGGTTAGTAGAGGATGATTTAGGGGTGCCCCCATTTTGAGAAACACCCATTCGTGGGTTTCTCAAAATAGTGGTAGTCTTCGAATCCTCCAAATTCAACTGTTTCTAGCGATGAACCTGACATTTTGGGACTTCCCTATTTTCAGAAAGCCAGCTATTTAGTAAAGAATGAGAAATATGCCTTGCCTTGATTGCAGGGCGTTTTACCGCCAATAAGCAACAGATATTTGGTTCAGAATCACAAACTTGGAGTTTCAGTTGCAACCAACAAGAGACATCCCAGCAGCCAAGCAATCAACGACAGGCAACATATGGCAACATCAAAACAAGCAACAAAACTGGTGGAGTTATGGACATACCAACTGGTTTCTTGTCTTCATCACCGGTTGGCTTGAGTGGCGTGACGAGTTTGTTGGCGATCAGTTGTTGGGTGATGATGATCCTGGTCAGTGCCAGCCAGTGCTCGCACTTAAAGGTTGTTGATTGAGCAGCTCATAAATGGTCAACAGGGATAAATAAGCCATCAATTATGAGCTGGCCACAACTAATCCTGGCAATTCATATGGCTTCAGAAGTTGCACCATTATTTTAACCCATGATCGACCATTCTGAACCATTATGAACCCATGATCAACCACTATCAACCACCATCAACTACGAAAAAACACCACTATCAACAAACTATCAACAAACTATAAACCATCCATTGTCAACAAACTATCATCCACTATGAACCATCCACTCTTAACCATCCACTATGAGCCACGCCTAAGCCGAGCCCGCAGTTGCAGCCCTGCAGGACAAGTGCAGCCCGATGACTCCGAAGCGGTGGATGGCGATGAGGCACCGCGGCACAGCACTGCCAACCAAGTCGTGGCGCCGAGTCGGCGCTATGGTGGGGGTTCTACGGGGGTTGTAGGGGGGTTGTAGGGGTTAATTGGCTATGGGTCAAGCAGTTAACGAACCAATAATAGCTGGTTAATGGTTAATGATAGGGGATGATGACTAACAATTACAGGGGATATATACCAACTATATGGCTATGGGTCAATATTAACCAATGGTTAACTAGCTGGTCAATGGTTAATAATAGGGGATGATAACTAGCAACTATAGAGGATATACTAGCTATATATGGCGAGCTGGGTCAAGCAGTTAATCAACCAATTTCATGGGTGGTAAGTTCACCAACAAAACTATGTTGGGAAACCAATGGCTAATGATGGGGAACCAGGGGTACGGGGTGAACTGACCCACAGCCAATTAAGGGCTTTTACAAGGAATTTGATCGGGTTTTATAGGGGTCATGTAGGGGTTAGAACCATTTCACTCCGGCGAAGTAACCTGGTTGCGTGGAAAATCAAGAATTCACAGTTGGTTTTGCCTATAGAAACTGGTGAGTTTGATCTTCAAGGTTAGTGTACCGGAGGGTAAGGTCGAACAACTGCTAGTTGAACAAATACTTGGGGATTATAATAGACTATAATGGTTTGACAACTCATCACTAGTTGAACAACTACTTAGGGATCATCAATTCAGTATAATGGTTTGACAGTTCAACTCAATACTAGTTGAACAACTACCTGGGGATTGAACAAGTTGAACTGTCATAAGTTGTTCAACTAGTAATGAACAACTATAACTAGTTGAACTCATTGCTAGTTAAACTATAAAGGTCGAAGAACTACCAGTCATGGCTCTGTCAACGTGTGGTACCTACAATCACCATCCAGCTCGTCGGTTCGCCATGAGGGAAACCACTTCACAGTGACGACTGGGGGTACGCCGTTGCAGAAATCCATATGGCGAGCTGGTTCAAGCAGTTAACCAACCAATAAGGAGGGTATTAACCAACCACTTTATAGGGGAAACAATGGTTAATGATGGGGGAACCAGGGGGAGTAAGGGTTTTGAGCCAGAGCCGTGTTAATGGCCGGAAGGTGGGGATGTTACTAGCGCAGGTTGTATAGATATCTTTGATATGTTTGGGCCTATCTAGTTGATACATTGCATTGATGCATGCGCTAGACAACTTACTACTGCAACCGACAAAGTTATTGTACGATTGTTCGTTGGTTCCCTCTTACCCAGGCACTTTGTTATCAGTACAATTAGTAGCCATCACATTTGCTTAGTTGTTAGTCATGAATTATGGGTGATCATTCCCTACGATTGACCGCCCTTAAGCACATTGATTTCAGCTCTGGCCAATGAGCCCATTGGGCTGCCAGCACATTATAGACCAATTTCTATTTGATTTCAGCTCTGGCCAGTGAGCCCGCTGCCATCGTAAACCTTTCATCACCCTTCATCCACAAGAATTTCGAATGGTAACCAGTGCCATCATCAACCATAATCGTATAATCATATTCAGCCATCAGTAATCATTGATTATTGATTAATTGACCATTGATTAAGCATCATTCAACAAACCTGAAACCATCATAAAACCATCAACTAGCATCACTTAACCCTCAATTCAACTATCCATCAACGATTAAACGCCATCAAAGAACCATCATTCAACCAGCGTTTGAACCATAGATAGCCATCCTAAACCGCTATTTCAAACCACTAGTGGGGCTAACCTGATTCACCAAATCAGTCCTTGGTTCATAAGTGACCATTGTTGGTCATATAAGGGTTTCTCAAACTAGGGGACCCCCCAAATCATCCTTGTTTAATCATTCTTTGTAATAGACCAAGCACAAAATTTTTGTGGGTTCCCTACGACTTGAGAACCATCCTAATATTGGTGATATTGTTGACCACCAGTTTTATTGGTCATGTTATGAACCACCATTCAACTTGTAACTAGTCTTGTTAACCATCATTCAATCTGTTATGTTAAACATTTAAATCACCTGTTAACCAGGACGTTTCTCAAAATGACAAGTTCATCAATATTTGATACTATTGTCAACCATTACTTTGAACCACTATTGTTGACCATGATTTAACAGTGATATTGGTTAGCCATGGTTCACCATGAATGACTCAACCATTGAACCTTGATTCATCCTGGTCCCTGGTGTCAGGACTGGCTGGCCATGCAACGCAGCATGCTGGAGCAGTTCGCTGCCGCGAAGGAGGATGGCCAGGCGGCAATCCCCGGTCAGGGTGAAGGGTGAGGGGGTGGGAAGTTGGATATGTTGGGTGATTTGGTTGATATGGGGGTTTCTCAAAATGGGGACCCCCAAAACTGGCTGGTTTGTCACTATAAATGACTAGTAATGGATGATTTAGGGGTACCCCTATTTTGAGAAACCACCATATGGTTGGTGGTTAGAATTCGTCAAGTAAAGACATATGGTTTGTCAACCAGTTGATGTGATTGGATATGGTTGATGGTGAAGTTGGTTGATGGTTGGCCAGGAATGGGAAGGCATGGCTAGGAATGGGAAGTTGAGATGGATTACGATTGTCGATGATTAATATGAGTCAGTGGTTGGGTAATGAGTGGTTAATCAGGTGAAATTATCAACCAACATCAGTTGATGTGATATGGTTGGTCAATGGTTCACGGTATATGGAATGGCTCCCTCTACTGCGTCCAGCTCTGGTGACCTGGACATGTGTGGACTTCTGAATCGATTGCTGACATCCCGCCTTTGAAGACCAAACCGCCGTGCCAGGCGGCAACGCAGCGGCTCACCTGCCGGGTGGCTTTTCCCTCAGCAACATTATGGTTTGTGTTCTACCATTCAAATTGTTCGTCATAGTGCGCGCGCTGTGAAACACAATTTTCCTTTTACACAGCATCAAATGAAAAAAGCCCCTGCGGCCTGAATGCGCTCCAGGTTTCGTACCAGCGCCTCCGGCAGCCAACCCGAAAGGCTCATCAAGTCATTTTGCCCTGTGCGAACACGCAATCCTCCTGTCCAGGGAACGCTGGTTTCCCCCTCCGGCCGAGTGTCGCAGCCTCAATTTCCAATCACTCATAAAATTTTTTTTCTGTGAGTTCATCCAGGCGCGACCGAACCAGAAAACGCGCGAAAAGAGAGCAGCTGCGGCTAAAGCTAAGGCAACGTGCCAAATGACAATCATATACAACCCTCAGCATCCCGGTAGGAGTTATCTCTATCAAATCATGGAACCTAGGTTCCCAAAATCTAATTTATTTTATGGAGTATTGTTTTGGGTATTTGAGGTCTCCTAAGACAGGGTCCCTTAAGTCAGTTGATTTTATAGAGAACAACTTTTTGGAAGCATTATTTGATGATTTTTGGATGCAGTGATTGGTCTGTATGATTTTATAGAGGCATATGTTTGTTATGTTTTGGCAGAATGTAATCACAAGTACCTGGGTTGCCTGATTTTGTAGAGATCAATTTGGTAGCCCAAAACCATGAATGATATGATTATATTGTGAAAAACGCTTGGTGCTATATAAATTCATGACCCCCATCATGCAGCTGGAGCTCACAAGGGGATCCCTCAGCCAATTCTTGCGAATGCCAAAGCACAAGCGCAACCGAAACCAAAGCTCTCCAAAGAGGCGCCGATTGTATCTTGTTGACAACCCATAGTCTCTAAATTGAACTTGCTCAGGCTCAGCTCAAGAAGAAGGCCTGTGAAGCGTTATATTTTACCAACATCACAACATCTTGATGCCAGGCGGCAGAGTTGGGCTTTCAAGTGGAGGCGTGTCCTCATAAAATTCCAGCGTCCTTGATTCCATCTGACCTCCAGGCTTTGCGGGTGGTACTCCCGACAAAAAACCACCTTTCACCACGTGCACAAAGCCCTCTTGCGCCCAAGCCTTCATTTTTTTTCCTTGTTGAGCAAACTCCTCTTCAAAAGTTAAGGCTTATGGGAGATGGACCAACTATACTGCCCGGCCTCCGTCTCGGCCGGACAGAGAGGCAGTACTGGTTGGAGTCCGTCGCCGGATGCTAAGACAGCCCGAGACTTTAACAACTTCGCAGTTATTCTTCCTGAGGCCTCCTACTTGGAGGTGAACATCACAGCTTTGGCAGAGCACGAGGACTTCATCGTAGCGTGGATCCTCGTAAACCAGGCGCTGCCAGAGGTGGATGAGACACCCAAGGCCTGAGCATACAATTCCTAACATTTCAAAGAAAAACATCTGCTCCAGGAGACTGCCGCGCGAGAGCGGAAGACAAGGGCTCAAGAAAAAAAACAGCAACAGCGGGAAAAAAAAGGAGGAGGCGCATCCAATTCCTCGCATTATTTTGACAGCACTTTGGAAAAATGACAGGAACGCCAGAAGAAGAAAGAGGCGTCAGCAGCACAGAGAAATAAGCGTCGTCGAGAACGCCGAAAGGAGAACAGCAAGAGCGACCGCCTTGAGGCGCACGACCCCCACAACAAAATCTGACATCAAAAACATCCTGCGCAGGTCATGCAGGAGCACTACAGAAAACTGGAAAAGGACCGCAAACGGAAGGCAGGTCAATGCAAAAAGGCTTACAGTATACCCGAGAAATCAGTTATGACAATTTCGAATTTGGATTTCTTTCGAGGCGGCCAAAAGAGAGGAAGCAAGAGCCAACAAGGCTTCAATCTTGCTTGCCTGCTAAGCTTCTTCATACTGCTTCCCGCAACCCCTTCTTCTAACGTGATTTTCATATTGCAATTCTATACACTTTCACGCTGCGTCAAGTCAACCAAGTGAATCAACTCTTGTGGCTTTCTTGTCGTGCTTTCGTCTGTCCAATTCTGATCATTGGAGGCGAAAGCCGAGGCCAGTTGCAAACCACATCCAAGCCCATGATGTCATTTGAGTTATATTTACATCTGCTCCACGTGCTCAGCCAGGTAACAATTTTAAAATCCCTGTCGTAATTTCTTCAGTCTTGCCTGTTTAGGAACCAAAGGAAGAGGCCAGGCACTATCAATTCACTGCGCAGTGTTTCATCACTTGACCCCATCAGGAACCCGCTGAAGAAAGGAGAGCGAAAAAGGCAAGCCTCAGTCAAAGTTGCTGCCAAGCAATATTATGTGAAACTATCATTTTCGCAGGCCGCAAGGGCGGAGGACGAGGCACCGTCCCGTTTTGAATTTCAAAATTTTTATATAACTGAAATTGTTGCGGTGCCAAATGCGTTTCAAGGCATTGTGTGTAATTGCATTTTCGATGTTTCTTTGGTCGAGGCGGAGCTGAACGAAGAGGACAGCGTGCAGAAACTGCGCAGTTTTAAAAGTGATGAAATTTGTAAGGCAACGGACACAGGAGCAACTGGAGTTTGAGAAGCAGCTCCTTGAAGCCAAAAAGAACAGCTTGAACGAGCCCCTGGAAGGGGCAGACCCCAACGCCCTTGGCAGTCCCATCCTCAGTGCATTCGCTTGTTCTTTGCTGTTATAAGTACGAAAATGTTACGTAAGGGTGTTTAGCGCCGTCCATCTTTTATCTTATGATGCAAACATCCCTGCGGCAACGCTGCAGCATGCAAGCAAAGTAGCATTTCGCGCATGTAGAAATTTATTTGCTGCCTTCGCAAACACAATGAAGACGCCGAAATTCTAAAGGCCCTTTCACGCAGCAGTTCCATTATTAGGCAGGCGTGAATGAAATTGTGGGCTGTCAATTTTTGCCCGGGACAAAATCTTAGCATACCTTTCCTTTTCAATGACGCTCTTTTTGAGACGTTCTTTCACAGACACTCTTTGCTGGACGCTCTTGGTGAGGCACTCTTGGTCAGATATATTTGTAAGAAACGTAACATGACAAAACCAAGCCACAACGTACCAAGGCAAAACGTGCAGCAACGTATTACCATTATTAGAAGGTATGAAAATGTAGTATGACATACTGCGCAGCAGTAACAAAAACCATGTCCAATTTACAATAGTCATTTTGACGAGCCATTACCTCAATTTCGCATGCCAGCGTCCAAACAAGAACCACCCTCACGAAGCTATTAAACCGCGCGTTTCATTTGATGCTGCGTCAACAAAAATCGGCTTGGCCCAGTAACTACAATGCGGTTTAGCAAGCTAGCCCGACAGCAAACTTCCTGACCCAGCCACTAATACACTGAGTTAAAATATGGTACCGGATCACCAAAACCCAACTTGACGCAAGGGAGCCAATGCAATGTGTTTTGCGTGCTGGCGCCAAGGCAAGAAGCATCCTCACGCAGCTAGCACACAGCGTTTCATTTGATGATACGCTTGACACAGCGGTTAGAATGAGGTTTTGCAGGCTAGTCCGACACCAAAAATCTCCTTGACACAGCCATTGCAATGTGTTCAATATGCTAGTAGATCACAAAAATCAGTTTAACGCAGCCATAACAACGCCTTTTGCATGCTATCGCCATTGCAATAAACATGTTCACGCAGCCATTAAAATAAGTTTCATTCGATGCCGTGTCCGAAAAAGCCAGCTTGGCAAATCGACGCTACAAATCTTCCCAACGCCGCCGCTACACAGAAAAAAGCGTTTGGTTTGCCAGACAAAAAGCGCAGAACAAAAGAAAAGCAGTTTGACGCAGCATTTACGATGCGCAAGGGAACACATAGAAACCATGGAAGCCAAATCCAAAAATTTCATTTGGACACACACCGCGCACAGCGGGAGCTAAAAAGGCAAGACATCCTTTGCGCACGCCTCACCGAATGCGAACCCAGAAATTCATTACGCCTACCATGAAATTTCATCGCCCGAAAACGCCAGGCGCGCCACGGTTTTTGCATTTGGCAAACACTGAACGCCTCCCAGCTAACGCAATGTGTGTAGCATGCCAGTGCCAAGGCAAAGAGCAGCCTCACGCAGCTATTGCAAATCTCATTTGATGCTAGGTCAGAAAGTTACCTTGACGCAATGGCTTTTGCAGGCTAGGCCGACAGCAAAAAAATTCCTCAAAAGACCATTGCAATGCGTTTCATTTGGTATTTAATCGCAAAACATCAATTTAACACGGCCATAACAACGCATTTTGCATGCTAGCGCCATTGCAAGAATTTCCCTCGCGCAGCCATTTACAATTACAATAGCTTTCATTTGACGCTACGTCAGAAAAACCCCGCTTGATGCAACAATCGACATTACCGAGAGTTCCCAATACAGCCAAGATGAGCCATTTTCCTTTGTTTCGGATGCCGTGCGCGAATCGCAGACACAAAACTGTTTGACGCAACATTAACAATGAGGGAAACTATAACAACAAAAGCAATCAAAACATAAGACAAAAAAACCTTTCTTCTATTGCGATGCACGTCTCGCAGCGCGGAGAGCTCAAAAGGCAAACAAAAAGCAAGACAAGAAAATGGCATATTTGTGAGAGTGCAGTGAAGGAACAGTGAAAAATAACAAGGCCATGAATGGCATTTGCAGCCGTGCCATTGCAAATCTCGATGAAAAAAAATCAAAGCAACGTATGCACGCGCCTCGCAGTGCGTAACGCGATTCCAGAACGCCTCGCAGTTCTAACGCAATTCCAGAACCAAAAAATGACTGAGTCATGATGTCGGTCGCGCGATTTGCATGCGTCAAAAACCACGTCTACCACGGTGTTTACGTTTGGCAGATACCGAATACCTCAGTGACAATAGCGCAAGAAGGGCAGCGTCAACAGGAACAAAGGGCTGCGCTTGCCACGAGAAACAAAACCTCAAACATAAAAGCGCTGCGCCGGCAACGAAATAAGCAATCACGCAGTTGAAGGTTGTGCGTAATCGATTGCGCCTGCCACGCAAAGGCGGCGTTGGACACATCGTGAGACAAAAGGCCACGCAAGCCACACTTGTCACGTAAAAGCATACTGGTCACACGAAAAGAAACCAACCGACTGATATGGTTGATATATGTTGATATATGTTGATATATGTTGATATGGTTGATGATTAATGGCTTATGATAAATGGATCATTGATGGTAAATGGTTTACAGTTGATGGTTGATGGTTAGGAATGGCCAGGAATGGCTGATGTTGTAGTGTTGATGGGTGGATTCTGGTGGGTTCACAGTTCAATGATTGATTTGATGGTTGATATTATTGGTAAATAGTTGATGGTCAGTGTGTGTGATATTGATGTTTCGGAATGGCTAGGAATGGCTGCTGGTTTGATGGCTACTGTAGCAAATGATGCTTAGTTCATACTGAAATGACTGGTACATATTGGTACCATGGTGACGTTCACCAGGAGTGTCATTCTTAGCCATTCTTAGCCATTCAAAAGACTTTCCAATGCTACCGTGGATCCCGGCGCCACAAACTGCATCTCTGTGAGGCGTCAGCTTCTCTGCGGCCGGTGGACGACGATGGATCCGATGGATCCGAGTCCTTCCGAGTGCGGCGTGTGGACTTTCTGGGGCAAGAGGTGCCCCAGGGATGGCTGGGAATGGTTGATGTTGGTGGTGTAATGCCTTGGAAATGATGCTTAGTTGATATTTGTTCCAAGGCATTATCAAGGCATTAGTGGTATAATTCATCAGGCATTGTTGATGCTTGGTTGCTTTGTTAAATTATCCTGAGTTGATGCTTCATTGATGATTGACTGATGGATGGTTGCCAGTTTCATGATGGCTTGTGATGAATGTTGATTGGTTAGCAGTGGTGGTTTATGATTGTAACGTGATTAGTCTTTGCGGTTTTTGATGATTGATGAAACTGAATCAATGATTGGTAACATTTTTTGAATGATGGCTGGAAATGATAAACTATGTTTGATACTACAAAGGGTAAACAAATTCTATTTACTTTTGACAGAGCTTGATGGCTAATGATTTTTTGATAGCTTGATATCTCTACAAATAATTCGAACAATGATGCTTCATGACGGTTACAGGTGGTTGAACATGGTCTACTATGTTTTGTTTTTGGGTTGATATTCAATGATGCTTAGTAGTGGTTAATGATTGTTAAGATGTTAAGCATGGTTTACCATGCTTGTTTCAGATTGATGCTTGATTCTGACCAATGGTTGGAGTTGATAATTGCTGGTGAATGATCGTTGGTCAATAATGATGGATGGCCATGATCAATGATGATGGATGACTCAGTGGTTTCACCATACATCGGTGGAAAGATCTACAGCGTAGTTTCTCGAAAAAGAGGTAACACCAAAATCATGTGATATTATTATGGTTAATAGTAATAAACCAGCCATTATACGGGATCCCCGATTTTGAGAAACACCCATACAGGTTCATTCACTCAGAAGTTACCTAGTAATGATGAATATTTCGCGACGAAATGGTGACCGCTGATTCATGGTCACCAACCAAAAAGCGGTAGGTATTTGATGTTGCTGCAGCGGGCGGCTTCAAAATAGTTCGGTTTACATGCTGATGACGGTCGAGGAGTTTGGTGATGGTCTTTTGAGTTTGGGTATCATGGCGGTGGTGTATTGGGATCCATGTTTAGCTGCACGAGCAAACCAACCGCAAGGGTAAGAATGGATCAAAACTATTCGCAACTGTTTGCAAAGTGTGATAGATAACTCATGATATATCAATATATCCTCGATTAAGCTTAGAATCATCCCTTTTTGGACGGTTTTTCCCATTGTAATGGGACGTAATGGGCGGTTCTCCACATCAAACAGTCAGGTTCAATCCAGGGATTGTTCAGCATCACTACTGGCTGTTGGGAGGGAGGCCAGGAGCCAGGGGATGCCAGGGGTATCCTGCCCTAGCCCTTTAAAGGGGGCCAGTTGGAGCTACCAGGAGTGCCCTGATGAATGGTAGAGTGCGATGTATAGCATCATTGTTATAACTTATAACTGTTAATGGTAGACCCACATTCATAAACCATCGGTTGAACCAGTTTCATAGCTGATGAAGAAGAATCATGCGGACCTACCAGAAACTATTTTGGCCAACAGTAGGTGACCTGTTGTTCATTTGTGAGTGCCAAGGTGCCAATTCTATTGCAAAATCGCAACGGTCCTTGTGCTTTGCTGGCCATCGCCAACGGCCTTCTGCTCTTCGGCACGGTGTTGGGGCTTGATTTCACCAGGTGGATGTCTATGTTGGCAGGAGGATATGGGTGGGGAAACATGAACAACTTAAACAGTGTGTGTGGCTCACAGAGGAGGCCCCAGGAAGCATCTAGTGTTGGAGGTTTTCATGATCCCGGTCTCTACACCAGTTGTTCTTTCTAAAGATTTCGCACAGCTTATGACCAAGTACCAGCGGTATTTTTTTCGGATTCTGGCGAGGCAAGAAACCCAGAAGACGCAGGAAAATGAAGGCATATGTCATCAAAACTTGGGGTACCCAAGCCGGAATTGCACATGTGTTTCTTTGGAGTCATCAGCCATTTGGCTCGGTCAAATCTATCATGATTCGTTTTTCTGAAATCCCAAATCGCGAGGGCAGTTTGGTCACGCTGATTGCTTCTGATTTATTGTGTCTCATGGTGATGTTCGGGTTATTTTGTCATAGTAACCCGAGTTATAACTGGTATTAAGCCTATTTTAGTTGATTTAGTTGCTAACCTTTCCTAGCCATTAATTGAGTATTTATGAGCCAGTATGCCAGTGCAACCATTTGTATACTAGTTATTCACCTTTACTGTTAGCTACTGTTAGTTACTAATCTTTACTGCTGGTACTAACCATTATCAACAGATTCAATCAGATTTACTAGAAACTCACCTTTTTTATAATCAACTGCCTATTAATATTCACTTTATTCATTAACCATCATTAGTAACCATTATCAATTAGTGTTAACCTTTACTGACCATCATCAACCATTATTCATGATTAGTTGCCAACCTTTGCCCACAAAATTAAGCATTCTTAATCATTATAAACATCCTTAAGCATCTTTAAGCATCATCAACCATTATTAACCAGCTGATTATCCAACAGTTACCTCATTGACCATCATTACCCATCATTTACCAGGTGCTAACCTGTGCCAATCAACCATCTTAACTAACCATTATAACTAGCCGCTATAAGTCACCATTACAACCAACCATCATTGACCCATCATGAACCATCATCAATCCATCATGAACCAATCATTCACCCATCATCAACCACTATTGATATCATCATATGAACCGCTGATTATCCATCATCAGTGATCTATGAATGGTTACTTTCCTATTAACCATCACTAACCATTGTTAACCATTGGGGGTGGACGTCCGCAAGCGCCAACCATTGTTAAGCATCATTAACCATAGCTATCATCCGTATAGTTGACAATGGTTACCTCTTCATCCGCCATTCTCGACGCTCTCCCAGGCTCCGAGGCTCTTGGAGCATCGGAGATATGGAACAACGCATCAGCAGCGGCTCGGGCTCAGTGAGCACAGGGGGGAGCCATGGGCCCTACGCGCCGTGGTTGCTGGTGGTTCACAGTGGGATGGCTCCAAGGCAACTAGGGTGGGTTGAGGATGGGCTAAGAATGGGTAATAGTGTTTGATGATTGGTGAACGATGGGTCAATGATGGGTTGATGATGGTTGAGGATGGTTAAGGATGGTTAATAATGGTATATACAGTTTGATGATAGTTAAGAATGGTTGCTGGAGTTTGTTGAAGCCGCTTTCTATTCTTGTCGGATAACCTGGGTTGCGAAGGATATTTATGCTGTGCACACTTTGAATGAGCCTTTCTGGTTGCTTCCATATTTCGCCACAGCCATAGATGTACCGATTTGTTTATGATACTTCTAAGTGTACTTAATTACACACAGCTGTATCTCTATGTAAATAAATACATATATATATAATATTTAGCCCATGCGTCTTGAAGCACCTCATAAAAGGTGGTACTCACCAGATAGCTATGCTAGTGCAACTTCCAGTCATAAATAGTCAATATAACTATCGTCAATAATCTTTAAACGGTGAATTTTAACCAACTTCTGACCATAATTAAACCAGAATTGACCACTCAGGTTAGGTACTATTAACCACCATTACCCATTATTCGCCACCATTAACCATTAGCAACCTATTATTAACCATTATTGACCACCACAAAAAATCATTCACCATAGTTCGCCACCCTTGGTGAATCTGACTCCCAACTTCTGACCGCAGCACCACCTCCTTGCGCCGCGAAAGCGAAAGCTCAGGTCGTGATTTGGTGAGTCGCCTGTCGTACCTTTGCGAGGAACTCAACTTCCAAGCAATGCAGGCGCGCCACGGGGCGTCCAGGAACTGGCTGGTGTTTTTTCAGCGTTTTTGAGTTTCCCAAATGGTTAACTGAGTGATAGGTTGACTGATAGGTTAACTAGTTTTTTTTAGGGATTTTGATTCATAGGTTGACATAAGCTGACTAATTAAAATTGATCATGATATTGTTTAGTGATTATTAGTCCCACCAGTGGTTAATAGTGCGTTTAACCACATTAGTATCAGCAGATAGCAATGTACAATGCCGTTGTCTGAATTATCATACAGAAATTGGTTGTCGGCACTTACGTGTCGCTGTGAACCGGACGATCTTTTTGTTTTTTTAGTTTGCGATTTTATGTATTTGGTGATTTCCGACCATGCCTGGGGATGACTTACTATTCACTTCAACGGGTATTTTCTCTCAGTTGCCAGGTAGCATAACTATCAGAATCAAGCTTGTTTAATCCAAAAAAGATCTAATCCAGCAGACTCTCACCAATGCCAACAATCAAATAAGCTAGACTACGCGTGATGTTCAAGGACCTCCCATCAATGGAGTGAAATGTGCCAGTGGTACTGGGAGGTGTTGGCAGCTGGATCTCGCATGACGAGTGGTGGTCCCAAGTGTTTGTAACGAAGAGGTGGAAGGCGGTCCCATCTCACTGTGGAACGGGCCACTTCGCAGTTCCAAGATGTTACAAGCATTTTCAATGGCTTGTTGGGGTTATTTGCAGTGATGAACTATGGTGAACTATGACTAACTATTACTTGTAGCTTCGTAAAAGTGGTTAGTTGTGGTTGTATTTGATCATTATTTCCCTGTGTTTTTTTGTCACCTATTGTTCACCATCCACATTTAACAATCTTTGCTTACAGAGTTTTAGCCTTCTGTCAGTTCCTAACCATGAATTTCCTGTGATCATCATCAGCGGCTTACTATGACCAACAATTATTAATAAACTAAAACTAAAACACCGATGCTGGACACTTGTCAATCAACTAAAGCTAAATAGATCATCAACAACACTCATGGAAACCCATGGATTCATGACAACTATCAGCAAACTTCCCAAGCTAAATCACCACAAATCACCATAAGTCCAAAATCAATCATCAACTCCAACCAGTAGACATCACCACGAAACACCCTAAATCACCATATTATCATCAACATCAACCTATAGATTCACCCTAAATCACCATATTATCATCAACATCAACCTATAGATTCACCCTAAATCACCATATTATCATCAACATCAACCTATAGATTCACCCTAAATCACCATAAATCATCAACATCCAACCTATAGATTCACCATAAATCACCATAAGTCCAAAATCAATCATCAACTCCAACCAGTAGACATCACCACGAAACACCCTAAATCACCATATTATCATCAACATCAACCTATAGATTCACCCTAAATCACCATATTATCATCAACATCAACCTATAGATTCACCATAAATCACCATAAATCATCAACATCAACCTATAGATTCACCATAAATCACCATAAATGGCTGTGGGTCAAAACCCTTTGTCCCCCTGGTTCCCCTATCATTAACCAGCTCGTTTTCCCTATAGTTTTGTTGGTTATCATCCCCATGATTGGTTGGTGAACCGCTTGACCCATAGCCAGATATAGCTAGTATATCCCCTATAGTTGCTAGTTATCATCCCTTATCATTAACCATTAACCAGCTATTATTACCATAAACCACCATATTATCATTATAACCATTAACCATTCCCCAAGTCACCATAAATCACCATTAAATCACCCTAAATCACCATATATCACCAGCTCAATCACCATGCGCATCACAACGGGACCTCGATACGAACCGACGTCCATCTCTCCGTTCATCACAGCCCGACCGAGAACGGGACCAGGAGGACTTCACCCTGGCGCAACGCGTCCGGGAGGTCGTCAGTGGCCTGATGCGTTTCGTGACCGTGGTGGATGAGGATGTGGATAGTGAGGCTTAAATGATAGGGTAGATGATGGTTAATGATTGTTAATTAATGACGGTAAATGATGGTTGATTAGGGTGAAATGATAGGGTAAATTATGGTGGATGATTATTAGTGATGGTTAATGATGGTAAATGATGGTTAATGAAAGGGTTAATGATGGGGTTAATGCTACAAGTAGGGTTAATGATGGTTAATGATGGTGGATGATTGTTAATTAATGATGGTGAATGATGGTTGATGATGGTGGATGATGGAAAATGATGGTTAATCATGGTCTTGTAGTGGTTGATGATGGTTATTGAAGGGTAAATGATGGTGGATGATGGTTGATGAGTGTCGATATATGTTTTTGAATATGTACCATGGTTTTTGATGGTTGATGGTCGACAATGATGTTCAATGCTATTATGAAATGTTATTGATGGTTGATGGTTGATGATGCAATGGAAAATCCGAGCCATTTTTCGATGGTCTAAATTTTGATGATGGTTGTTTTCTATCTTGCCGTCAGTTTATCAGAAGGTAGACCAGCAAAGAATGTGTAGGGATTGGAATCCATGGTGACAATCGCTTATTTTGCAGGTGGGAGCGGGTTGAGTATGTTATCATGTTGCATGTAACAGACAGTGAAATAAGACAAGCATTATATGCAGGGATGGCAACAAAGAAAAACACACTTGCCGCATCAATTAAACATGGGAACAATAGTCTGACCTCACCAGACATCGTAAGAGTTCCAAGAAAAACATAACTCTCACAAGTTGATAGAATCTGACAATATCAGCTTTTTTATTGTATAGATTGATATCTCATGATAACAATTGTTGATTATTTACTACAGGGGAAAATCATTGCTTGTGGTTGATATTAAGTGTCTCAAAATAGGGCTACCCCCGAATCATCCAATCTTCCCCGTTTCCAATAACCAACCATTGTTGGGGGGCTTGAGAAACCATCAAATAGTTGTTTAACCATCATTGTTGGTTATTAAGAATATTATCACCTATCATTAACAACTATTACCAACAATTGTCAATTCCCTTGATGGCGGCTAACCAATTATTGTTGGTTTAACTATTATTGTTTAATCCCCTATCATCAACCACTATTATCAATATATATCACTATTATTTCTACTATCATTCACCAATAATAGCCATCATTACCACCATTATTCTAGTTGTTTAGGTATCCCATACTATCATTACCCACTATTACCCATGGACTAAACCACTTGATACACCGGCTGAGGCACCATGCCCAAGCTGCTGGATGGACTATTGGTGACCCGGACGGACGATTTGCGCCGGTCAAGTGACCAGGGAAGCCGTCGGTAAGTTTACCACGGCAGGCAGCCGGATGGTTGGTTGGTTGATTGGTAGGTTAAGGTTGGATAAGGTTGGTTAAGGTTGGTTTAGGTTGATTCGTTGGTGGGTTAGTTCGTTGGTTGTTTGGTTCGTTGGTTGGTTGGTTCGTTGGTTGATTGGTGGGTAGATATCGGTAGATTTTAGATAGGTTTCTGGGTACGTTTGTTGGTTGTTGTTTCTTGCGCAAGCAGTTCGTAGTGGCTATGTTGGTTGATTTGGCGAGTTGGTTGGTTGATTTGGTGGTTGTTGTTTTTATGAGTATTAGGTTCTGATCATCAGGTGGCCAGTTCATTTGCGGGTAACCGTTGCATGTGCTAGCAGTTCTCGGAGCAAGATATTCTTGACACACTGGTCAGGAAATATGTTGAGATGAATTTGGGTTTGATACTATGTTTATTGAGTAGGGGACCTGACTACTTTGTATGTTGATTGATGACTGAACTACCTTGTTCACAGCTGCAATCATGATACCTATGAACAGTCCTGTGGAGTTTAAGGTTGTTGTTGTTATCATTGTTGTTGTTGTTGCTGCTGCTGTTGCTGTTGAGGATGTAGTTGTTACAGTATATCGCTAGTGTCAGTGAGCATGCGAGTCTAGCATCTTTGTTGAAACGTGTCGATTGCTCCTATATACTAGCAGAGGTGTGCATGTTTTCGCTGGTTACAAACCTCATCACACCTCCATGGTTTATTGTTGTCTCACTGCTGTCACTGTTGCTCCTTTGGTTGTCCAATGTTGTTATGATTGTAATATTTTCGTTGCTGGTTCTTTACATGTTTGCACTAATTATCTCGTCATTGTTGTTTTTGTTTACTGTTGGGTAAAGTTTGACACTGTTTGTTTTTGTTGATTTTACTAATATGTTTAGGCACAGTACATCTTTTTTTCCCTAGTTTCTATGTTCTATGTTCTTACTTCCCCACATCCATTGCCAAGTTCTTGTTGCTCACGTGTCACCCTGTTCCCATTCTTCTCTCGTAGATTTGATGCAGCAACCTTCGCGCGCGAGGTGAACTGCGATTTCGGATCATGCAATAGCTTCCAAGAGTGTTCCAGCACTCTGGTGGGTCCCCTGACAGCTGCGCACGCTGCGTGCCGCTGTGGATCACTGCCGCGCTGTTGTTGCACGGAGACCAACAAGCAAGCGCCGGGTTTGTGCCCGTGCAGCGTCCGGTCAAATGCAACAAATATGGATATGATGCTCATATGATGCCCATACTGTACCATAGAAATCCAGGGACATCACCCATGCCAATAGATGATCAATGGAGGCAGACATAGCGTCAATCTCTGGGAAAGATCAGCCAACTCAGGGACAAGCATGGGGTCTGTGAGCAGGTTAGAGCGCCCTAAGATTTATTTGAGATGGTGCAGCCAGGGAGGGGAGACCGTTTGCTTGAACTTACGATAACAGCTATCATAACATGTCATAAACATGCATAGTTATATGTTATGAACGTCACTAACCATTTCTAGGCACTAGACCAACCATAGCTCCCCAAAACCTTGAGAACCACCCACATAAACTCCATCAACCAACAGGTACGAAGCATTGACCGCAGCCTTGTCCACCGTTCCACTGATCCACAACGAGCACCGAGGCACGGGTCTCTTCAAGCTCTTCAAGTCTCTGGGATTTCAGCTGCGGTGGGGAATGACTAGGAAAGGCCTCGGGGCCTTGCGCAGCCTTGACGCATGTCTTGGGGCTTGGGTTAAGGCAGCCTTCGCTGATGACAGGGATTGACTTGGCAGATCTTTATAGCTCCGAGGTACTTGGAACATCGTTTAGATATGGGCTGAAATGGTATAACCCACCAACTGAAATGAAGTGAAACTGCCATCAAGACGACTATCAGTTTTGGTCAGCCAACGCAAATCCGTTAGTTTGACATTGTTTGGTGGCAGTTTCACTAAGCTTGACATATTTGATGATTCATTATGTTTGATAACTTAGTTTCACAAGCAAGATGAGTTTCACCATTAAAGGCTAAGTTGGTCAAACTCATTTTGCTTCAAAACTCATATTGCTAAACTACCAGTGGTTTTCACCACATCAGTTTTGACATGATGATAGTTTGGCCAGCAATAAATCTGTCGCCAGGTCAGTGACAGAGGGTCACCGTTTGTTGTAGTGGGGATGAAGTTCCAGCGAATGCAACCAACAGTTGCCCACAGTTGCCCGTTGTGACTTCTGGTTGAGGTTCTCACTTCCCAACTCACACGGGTGTCCCAATCATTTGTCTCCTGAGCAGTAGTTTCTCAATCATTTGGTCCCATTTTTGCGGATGGGTCAAAATGTTATCAACTGCAACTAGCGATTGTTGGCCCTCTCTAGGCATCAACCATCACAACCCACTGAGCATCAACACATTCAGTGACCGTCAAAAATCATCATTGTCAATGTCCAACCATTAACCATCAACAAGCATCCATTGACCCACCAACTAATCACCCCTAAGCCTTTAATATCAACCATCAAGCATCAACTTAACCATCAAAAAATCAACAGTGAACCATCAATATCAAACATCAACCCTTCAAATAACCGTCAAATTATCCATCAAATAACCTTCAGATAACCATCAGCTAATACAAACCATCCATTGACCATCAAATTGTCCATATATCATATGAAACATCGGCTTAACCATCAGGTGACCAGCTTATCCACTAACCATCAACCCTTCAAATAACCATCAACAATACTTATCCATCAATGATAATCACCCAGAATATGTCAATATCAACCATCAATAACCATCAACCCTTCAAATAATCATCAGCTTATCCATCAACATCAAGCTTCAGTATGCCATCCACACTTATCAACCATCACCAATCCTTCAAATTACCATCAATAACCATCACATATCCTTCAAATATGAGTCAGTAACCATCAACTTAACCATCAAAGACCATCAAATATCAACCATCAGCTTATCCAAAAACTTATCCATCCATCTCACCCCATGGCCCATGACGGGCTCGCCAACCGGAACTTTTGTGTCAACGAAACGCCTCAGCTGCAGACCCAGGTTACAGCTTCACCACGTGTGGGTGGACCCCGAGGCGTGGGTTGGGCCAAGTTGATGGTTGAGATTTATGGATGGTTGATGCTTCAGTTGATGTTTATTTGGTGGTTGATATGGATGGTTGATGGTCAATTGATGGTTATTTGATACTTATTTGATACTTATTTGATCTGTGATTGAGTTAATTGATGATTAATTGATGATTAATTGATGGTTGATACTGTTGATATTGATTGTTACTTGATGATTATTTGATGGGTCATTGATGGTTGATCAACTGGCTGGTGCTTGGGAACGAGCCAAGGAGCCAGGAATGTCCATAGTGTTGATGGTAAAGCTGATGGTTGATGGTATTTGATGGGTAATTGATGGTTGACATGGATGGTAGATGGTGAATGGATGCTCAATCCTTATTTGATGCATATTTGATGGCTGATGGATGATGATTGTTTATTGAATGCTTAATTGATGGTTGCTGGTTATTTGATGCTTGATATTGATTATTGATGGCTCCCCGATGATTCATTGATGGTTCCGAATGCTGATTAGCTTTTTGCTTAGAAGCTCTCAGGGTAAATTCCACCAGGGAGAAATTGAGAAGAGAGGTAGACTCAGACCAAAGCCTCAGAACTTGCAAAATACATCAAGGCAAACCTGTTTTTGCTTCATATTGCTTCATCATTCTAGGCATGGGATCCCAAGCGCATCAAAGATTTGCGCTACCTTGCTTCTACTTCATCATTGCTTCATATTGCTTCATATGATTTCGAGTGGTAGAAGTCATGATGCAGTGCTTCAACACATGGATCCCAAGCGCCTCAAAGGGAAGACAAGCTTCCAGGCTTGGATAGAAACGTTGACAGCTGTCGACCTGGCAAGGTAGCGCCAACTGCCAGCAACAAGATTCCTTGGCCCCGTGATCTCAATCCATCTGGAGCCCCTCACAAAAGGACGTTAATTAATGTAGTTTAATGCAGCAAAACAAAGTTCATGTAATTTTACATATGTATAGTACATATGTAAATTGTTCTTAATTCATTTATGCACACACCAAGGGAAAATGAATACATGCAT
Organism: Symbiodinium kawagutii; assembly: GCA_009767595.1. Lineage (NCBI taxonomy): Eukaryota > Dinophyceae > Suessiales > Symbiodiniaceae > Symbiodinium > Symbiodinium kawagutii. The sequence continues at coordinate 128,629 of VSDK01022988.1, forward strand.
GTCTATTGTACACGTCACATTAACATGCATAATCATTAGTTGAATTAACTCGTCAATCTTAATAAACATATTTGCATATTAATCAATACTGTATGTACATTTCCTACCCAGAGCTATTCATAGATTATCATTGACACATGTATCTTACCAGTTTGTTGATATTCTATAGATACATGTATATATACATATATATATATATATACATATATTTGTTGTTCGGAATCTTGTGGCTGCCAGGTGCACAAAGTTGTACCGACGTTCAACGATCCTCGGCAGCTGTGTTTTTTTGGCCCACAAACTTTTGTGACAAGGGCTAACAAGTGGGATAGGGATCAGTTTGTAACCCGTGTTTCATGGGGGTTAATGATTGATGTTTAATGATGATGGTTCACGAGGATTAGTGAAGGATTTTAATGGAAATGCGCATTTGCCTTAAGGAATAGATGTTGTTTTTGATGCGGTTGTCCGTCCATTGTTTGTGAAGGCTGCCTTCAAGTATTGGACATGGCAATTGGACGATGAAGACCTGATTTCGCCGGGTTGGCATTCCTAGTTCCCGACCCAAAGTGGAGTATGAATCTTTTTGGTTGTAGGGTAGCATTTAATGTATTTTGGCACCAATCTCATTTGAGGACCAATAAAATTGCATATGTATTTTGTTTGGGGGTAAGACTTTCATTTGCTCGATTTCAATGTGATCACTGCAATAACCTCAAGGCGTCACATGCATTTGTTATGACCCTGTTGGTGACTTCTCATGGATGGTTTTGGTAAGTATATAGCCGTAGTGTTGCTGGATAGTTTTCGCTTCTTCACTGTGGTTGGTGAATGTTGAGTGCATACTGCAGATCACTCAACCAGTAAGTACCACTCTATGAGCTGTGTCCCGGGCCTCATGATGGGCTTGACCTGCGGCGAAGTGCGGCGAAGTGCAGGTCATGAGAAACAAATAAACCCATGGCGAATGATGATCAAATAAACTGTACCGTACCCATCACGGCAATCATGAGAAATAGATTGTTCAAAAACAGTGATCAATCAAATAATGATGGTGACACCCATCTCGATTGATACTGGTTGACCATAGTTCATCATTGACCATAATTATATCGTCTATAAACCTTACTGAATGGTTATCATGCTCATCAATCTGGACTAGACAGTTAAATCTCATTATGTGTATGCTAGCGGGGGGAAAACCGGACCCTTTTTTTTTACTACTTTTTGATGGGGTTGGGGTTGGGGTTGGGGTGGGGCATGTTAACGTCCGCTTGCACTTGCTTCGCATGCTAACGTTCTCTTGCACTTGCGGCCTTGTTGATGCAAGTGCCGCTTGTTCTGGCGCTGTGGGTCGTGTCGCAAACGTTTCAATGCCATGACTTGGTCCTTTCTGATTTCTGCCTCGTCTTCGCTGTCCATTACCGTGGATTGTCAATATCATGGAAGCACACTTCAATGCTGCGCGCACGGTGAGCACTCAAGACCTGTGCGCACCTTGGTGAGATTATTTTTTCATTTCGACTTTGCCTTTGTCCGTCTTCACAATTGATTTCCTCTGTGTACAAAAACCCAAAATAACGGTTTCTATTTTTGCCCGCTGCAGGCTGGCTACGTCTCAGTGGCAACCGTGGCGGATTGCTGAAGCGATTGGTTTCTGCGTTACGCAAAGCAGAGGCGCAGCGCGCTGCGTACTGGCAACGAGATCACCCTCTCGCAGGAGATGTTGAAGTCGATGCCGCGTCCTTGAGAAAGTTCAAGAGTGGTGGAGGCTGGAGTGGCTAGATTTTTAAAACAAACAATGTGGGGTCAAGGCACGCGAAAATAAGCTTCAATTTTAACTAATGTTGATGGCGGGACGTTCAAGCTTGTGTTGGATCCAGTTCTTCGGACTTGTGCCAAGAGAAGAGATGGGCAGAGCGCAGAAAGTTCATTTGTATCTTCTGCCGTTGAAGAAACAGTCGCAGGAGCCAAACCCCCGCAAGAAAGCCAGGAACGGATCCTGGCTACCCAGGCCTTGTTGAATGTCAACCAGCACACACCTGAAGGCCGTCAGACGTGGCTCGTGAGTGATGGTGCACGTTGCTACAAAGGCTTGTCCAAGAAGTTTCAACTGAAGCATGGTGCTTGTAACCATGCTAAAGGAGTTTTTGTAAAGAAAATTCGACGAGGCAGGCAATCTCTGTTGAAAGCTCACACAGGAGCTGTCGACTCTGTCTGGAACCTCCTCAAGGACTCAGTGCCTTGTTCCCTGGCAACTTGCAAAGGCAAAAAGCCAAACCCTAGGTCCATTCCTAGAACTAGTCCATGACTATAGCCCCAGTAATGAAGCTACCCAATTTGTCTTGGACCTATCATTGTGTCGCGCCAGCAGGAGAAGCCGTGCAGGTCTTTACCTCAGGGTCCAGGACGCCGCCTCCGAAAGCTCCCCCAGGACGGAGTGATATACGGTCACTCAGGGGCGCCACGTTGTCACGGCGGCCACTGCGGACCGAGAGGATGGCATGGACCCTCACATCCATGGCTCCGGCCGGTCTTTACATTTATTTTCCTAGGTCCATTCTAGAACAAGTCCATGACTATAGTCCTGGTAATGAAGCTGCCCAATTTTTCGTGGAGCTTTCATTGTGTCGCGCCAGCAGGAGAAGCCGTGCAGGACTCTGCCTGAGGGTCCAGGACGCCGCCTCCGAAAGCTCCCCCAGGATGGAGTGATATACGGGCACACAGAGGGGCGCCACGTTGTCACGTCCGAACCCAGTGGCCGCCGCGTGCGCTCGAAGCTCCCACGGCGAGTGCGGCGAGGTCCCCGCCGTGTGCGGCGGGGGGGGGGGGGCGGGGGGGCCTTGGGTGAGCTTCGAGGCTTAACCTGGGCTGGACTACGAAGGCGCGGTCCCGCTAACGACGCGGACCGTGTGTCTGGAATTGTTGGCATTGATCATCTAGGTTTAATGCTGGTTAGTGCTGGTTAGAAATGGATTGCAATAGGCAAGTGACTGGGAATGGCTGATAGCAATGATGATTAATTGTACACATGGTTGGCGATGCTTAGTATATTTATTGGTTTTGGTGGTTTTTTTAGTACGAGATGTGCATCGTTATTGACCAAACATGGGTTTGTTCCTGCTCAATGATAATTTAAATCCCCCTTGTGAACGTTTGGTCACGAAGGCTCAATGATAATTAGCAATGATGGACGGTGGGTTCATGAAGGTTAATGGTCAGTCTGGTTTGCCCAACATGGTGCTTGTAACCATGCTAAAGGAGCCTTTGTAAAGAAAATTCGCCGCGGAAGGCAATCTTTGTTTGAAGCTCTCACAGGAGCCGTCGACTCTGTTTGGAACCCCCTCAAGGACTCAGTGCCTTATTCCCTGGCAACTTGCAAAGGCAAAAAGCCAAACCCGTTGCTGATGCAGTATTGTCAGCAATGGCAATGGAGGTGGGTTCAGAAAAGCAACCTGTTTGAGAAAACAGGGCGCCAGTTGTACAAAGAATCCTTTGGATGAAAGTGTCGGGACAAAACCAGCTGACTTCTTGCAAACGAAATGTTTCAAAACTCAGGTTTTAGGTCATGTCAAGAAGGCATTTGACCAAATTCCTTGTCAGCAGTCAAGTCCATTTCGTGTGGGCTTGCCCATACGAAATACAGTTTCGATGCTAAAATAAGGTCCGGATAACCCCCTGGACGGATATTTATCAATTATCAACCTACCAGATTCATAAACCACGAGCTTCAACTTTCAACCTGCGGGCCTTGTTTAATGTGCCACCAGTTACAGGGGTCAGCCCCTCTTTGGTTGCGCAGCTCCCCCGGGTTCCCACCAAGGACTTGCAGGATCTTCTGGCCAAAGCTGCCGAAGTCTCCAGCCTGCGCTCGCAGGCGCGTGGCGGTCCAAGGCTGCGTATGGCGACCATCATTCGGAGATAGCGATGGTGACTAAACTAGTGGATATCACCAGTTAACTTATCAAATGACAATACTATAGTTATATTCCCTGGTGAACTAGTGATACCATACAACCTGATAATATCAAAGTTTAGCATAACCAGTTGATAGCACCATTTCATATAACCAAAAAGTTGTTGTTAACATAATCAACCAGATGGAGTTTCCGGGTCAAAAATGGCAACAGATTTCTAGTGAATAACATGATTGACAATCTGGTTCAAAATCAGGGCGAGTCACATGTGGTGACTGCTTGGCAGATCCGTTCGGAAGATGGTTGGCATGGTTGATGATTGTAGTTTTGGGTTGCGCATTGGCGTTTTGAAAGGATTCACCATCCATGAATCCATCCGTGCTTGGGTCAACAGTTTGGATGCAGGCATTTTTTTGTACTATGAGAGATTTCGACATAGAATACTACCCACCAGCATGATTTTTTTCTTTCGAAGGACATATCGCAGTTTGGATTCATTTGGCATGATTTTTTTTGCCGGACATTGGAAACCATTTGCTGGTTGGTCTATTGCTGATTAAGGTTATTCTTTGTTTTTCTTGTTTTGTTGCTACTCTCGCTCGTTGGGAGAGAGAGATGCGTCGTTTGTTGTATTTACATGTTTGTCACATGACTCATGGTGTTGCGTTGTTCGAATCACAAAGCACATATGTACAAATACATACAAATACAGACGCAATCATACGCACCAACACTATATCGGTGTGTATTTCCTTGTATGCCCAGGTCAAGTACAAAGGGCAATTCTTGTTTACAAAGTGGTCATTGTGAAGTACAATTAACGGATATCAAAGGCCATTTTTCACTGTTAAAACATCAGTTATGTTGACACTGAAACATGATTATCATGAACCAGTGTCAAGCACGATTGAACCACTTTGGTCATCATCAAACATCAGATCCTTTTACATTTCCTACCATTCTTGCTTTCAATCACCTTTAATTGCAAATTCTTAAGCATCAGTAACGCCCATGAGCCAAATTGTGGTTAGTGTTTTCCCACACATTAAGCATGATTGCTGGGATCGCCAACGCTAGAATTCATTTACTGTATGTTTTTTCACTCGAGTTGTCGGCTGGTATCCGCCACTAGATGTGCATCCCCGCTTCCCGCAACTTGTTACTAAGCATGGTTCTGGGGTTTAGTTCACCTTCCCTATAGGGCTATTTTCCATGGCTTCACTATCCCCAAAAAACTGACCCCAACTGCACATCCGAGTGGATCAGTAATCATCATTAACAATCAAGAGCCATCCCTGGCCAGCCTCAACCATCACCAACTATGAATATGGAATCATCATCAACCAGTTTTTTACCGCCATATTCATACCGTTGTTGCTCATTCTCCCCATTTCTTGACCATTCGTTAAGCAACCACATCAACTTTCCATCAATCAACCACCAGTAAACATTACTAAGCCTTATTCACCACGGTGGTTATCCATCCTGTTTAACCATTCTTATATAATCATCCTTAGTTAACCCGTATTGGCGTTGGTTCCTATCCCTATCACTAAGCACAATTCCCAATCATGAATCATCATTTACCAACACGAACCATCATCAGCCGTCATTAACCATCATTAGCCATCATTAACCATCATTGACCATCATCAACCATCATTAACGATCATTAGCCATCATTAACCATCATTGACCATCATCAACCATCATTAACGATCATTAGCCATCATTAACCATCATTGACCATCATCAACCATCATTAACGATCATTAGCCATCATTAACCATCATTGACCATCATCAACCATCATTAACCATCATTAACCCTATCATTAACCATTTCATTAACCATCAATTACCAACTTACTGGCAAACCGTTACCATACATTACCATATTTTCGTAGTCACCAGCATGACTACTGGGGTAGTCAACACTATTGTTCTTTTACTCCCCCGTCATTATTGGATCATCAACCATCATTACAATTATCATTAACCATAGTGAACCATCGAAAATCCCATGGTTTCCCTGTAAAACCATTAAAAACCATCCTTTACCATGAGCCCCAAGGGTTAACGCATGGTGAACCCATGGTTCACCCATGGTGAACCCATCCTGGGGACCAGGACCTTTCGGTGGAGGACGAAGAGCTTCTGACGAAGGCTGCGCTGATGCAGGAGCAAGGGAGAGGAGGGTCGATGGTTCATCGTGGTGCACCAACAACGGGGGTCAAGGATGACCAAGGATGACCAAGGATGACCAAGGATGACCAAGGATGACCAAGGATGACCAGGGTGAATGATTAATGATGATTAATGATGGTTAATGATAGGGTTAATGACCAAGGATGTTAAATGTGCTTAGGAAACTGGTTCAGAGGCTTCCTGGAAAATGCGTTTAGGAAACTGGTTCAGAATACTTGATAGATGATGGTTACTTGGTGGTGAATCGATCGTGCATCGATGGTTCAATGATGGTTGATGGATGGTTGATATTTCCTAATAGTTCATTCATGCTGGTTAATCAATGATGGATAGGGGATAATGACCAACAATGTAGAGGTTGAATCGTTGATTCATGGTTGTGTTGTTGGCTGATTGATGTTCGAGAAGGGTTTATGCCGATTGAGGGTGATCGTGGTGCATGATGGCGAACACAGGATGGTACTCATGTTACCCGTTTATTTCCCACGCGCAACCCATATTTGTATATAGATTGTTATACAGAATACAGCTATCATTTGCGACACATAGGCTAGCTCAGGAGCAACTATGACGAAACTATAGATGTATTTGAAATCAAAAACCACCTGTAGTGGTTGACGGGCAGGTCTTCAAATTAACCAGTTCAGGAGCACAAGTAGTATGTAACAACAAACCACGTGCTGAACTGACAAACAATTTGACGAACTAACCTACCAAGTGCCGAACAAACTGACTAACGCAAAATCAAACTACCAAACTGGTGGTTTCTCAAAGTACGGGTACCCGAAAATGGTTGGTTTATTACTTGAAATGGTTCGTATAAAGGATGATAGCCGTGGGGTATCCCTATGACCTCAGCACCGTGTGACAGTCCTGGTCCCCAGCTGCCCAGGAGTGGTGGGATGCCAACATGGCCCAGAGCACCGACCGAGGCATCAAGGAGCTGCAACGACAGGCGAGTGGCGAGCGCCTACGACATGGCGATCCGGGGATGTGAGCCATGTGGGGGTTTCTTATGTCATAGGGGTCCACATAAATGGTTGGTGAACTAGCTGGTTAATGCTTGATCATGGGGGATAATCACCAACAAGAATAGGGGGTATACCAGCAGCTATATATGGCTATGGGTTAAGATTAACCATTCACAATAGTGGATAATAACCAACAACAGTAGTGGGAAAACAATGATTAATGACAGGGGAACCGGGGCTACAGGGTTTGGACCCACAGCCGTATAAACCAACACCAAGGGGGGATAATAGTCAACCATTCTATCGGGAAAGCAATGGCTAATAGTATGGGAACCAGGGGTTCAGGGTGAACTGACCACTGCCATGTGGGTGTTTTTCAAATCATAGGGGTATCCCCAGTCAACCAACGGTTTCCATTCGTAACACGATATTTCTTGGGTGAGTTATTGTCTACCCTAGTTTGGCACATGCCCATATGGGGGTTTCTCAAGTCATAGCGGTACCCCTAAATCATCCAGTTTATTACACAACCATTGATAGTACGGTAATAAAACCAACCATTATTATTTTGTCAATTATTATCAATTATACTATTACCCACCTAAGCCATTGATAGCTTAGGGGGTTCCCCATGGCTTGAGAAACTACGACTTGTGACGCGTGCGGTTCAGGTTCAAACTGGCGAAGTCTGCGTGCTTTTTCGGAACAACCACTTCTGCACAGTTGCTGGGCAGTGATCTGGGGCGACGATGGGGTTCAGGGCTGCTGGCTTACCATCAGCAGATAGTTGACGACATGACCCTTGAATGATAGGTTAGCAGCAACAAGAGTAATTAGGGATGTAGCCAAAAATGATAGGTAATGAACACCAAGAAGAAAAACAGCAGCAGCTACAACAACAACAACAACAACAACAACAGCAGCAACAGCAACAACAACAACAACAACAACATGAACAACAATAGTAACAACATGAGCAGCAACTGCAACGTCAACAACCACAGGAACACTGAACAACGCAATTGTTGTCAACAACACAACGTTGCATTGTGGCACCATTTGAACCAGTGGAACCATGAGCAGGTGTTGGAGAATCGTAGGTTTTGCTTCGGCCGCATGTGTGTGAACGGGAATGTCTAATCCACTTATCAGATAAGTTTAGACGAGTAGGGTTCTTGGATAAGAAGGCAATCTGGTTGGTGGTTTCAAACATGTTTTTTCACTAGTAATTGCCAACAAATGGTTGGTTGACAATATTTTCATGGGGGTTGAAGCCACCAACTGGCAATTTCTAATCCACGTCCTTGTTTTAACATCTACTCGCTGTGTGAATGTTTACATTTTTTCCAGGGAGGTGTTGGATTTGGGCGTGGCCACGGGTCAAAACCCTGTACCCCTGGTGTACTGTCATGAACCGCTGCTTTCCCTGTGAACTTGGTGGTTGATATGCCTGTTTAGCCTGTTGGTCAATATTGACTCATAGCCATTTATAGCTGGTATATCCCCTCGTTTTGTTGGTTATCATCCCCTATTCCCATCTATTGCGAAGCATGAACCAGCTAGTTAGCCATTGGCTAACCAGCTATTTTATTTCGTAGGGACCCTAATTCACATTGATCCGAGTCAGTTGGTACGATGTTGAATAGATCTATGCATTCTGAACTCATTCGTTTGTATAGGTGTATTCATATTTATGTATATTATTGCAAATGCATGTTCTCATATGGAAACGCTTCAATACTATACGGTGCCAAACAAACATTCTTGTGATATGATTCAATTTTCAGAATCCTTATTATCATTAATTATTATTCAAATTTCCGAAACCTTGACTCATGTGTTGAAAACTCGTATGTTCTGAGTTTCAGGATTTTTCAGTCACATTTGTTTCTTCCAGTCATTGGATTCGGCGCTTGGTCCAGCGCCACAGGTCTATCGCCCCGGCGCCACATCGCCCTGCCCTCATTTGTGCACGCTGCTCACGGACGAATGTGCCGAGTCGAGAGAGCGAGGGAAGCGGCGTTGCGCGGATGCCCTGGGAGGTGACCTCGCTGTTGAACTGGTCAGTTTTTGGCACATGGTGATTTCTCAAAATTGGGCTACCACGAAAATGGTTGGTTTATTGGTAATAAATGGTTCAAGAAGCATGATTTTGGGGGTAACTGCTTCTAAGAAACCACCACAGGGCAGCTGGATATTTGCCCAAGTTCCATCCATTTCCCTGAAAGTTGTGGGCGGCGAGCAGCCTTGGGCGCTGGAACTGGATCCAGAAGCCGCGGTGAGTGAAGGAATCCCAACCGCTTGACGAATGGATCAGCCATGGGGTCACAGGATCGAAAATGCCAATCTTGGCACAACTGAAACCTTGGGCACAGGGGATAGATGGGCAATTCTGGAATGACATGAATGGTTGGCGATTTTGATTTTAAAGCATCTTCTATTTTCCCTGGTGTTACTACTTGGTTGGTCGACTAATATTTTTCATAGGGGTTGAAACCACCAACCAGATGTTGTTTCCCGAAAGGATCACCACTGAAGTTTGTTTGTTGCGGGAGGACGCGTAGTTAGTTTCAAAACACTGGCCATTGCTGTTGTTCGTAACGGATTTGCCTTTCGTTGGTTGTATCCAATTGATTGTTCATTATATACGTTGATGGTATGTTTGCTGCCTCTCGTTGTTGACTACCATCTCCGTATTACCTTTCATCTTCAACATCGTCATTGTAAGACATTGCGAGTCATTCCTGACCATATTTTTTTTGCATGGATGTTGTGGTATTATCACAATGGACCATTTACTGTGCTCAGCAATCGTTCTTACCTGTTGCGAACTGTTCATAAATCGGTTTTATCACTGTCAACCACCATTAGCAGCCGTAGTTTCTACTTAACCATTGTCAAGCATCACTAAGCACACGTCAACCGTTGTGAAGCATGTATTGACTCCTCACTATGAACTCATCATGAGTAATTTGTCATGCAGATGCAGTCATCAACCATCATTAGCAAGTGCTGCACTGCTACTATTCATCATCTACAGATAATTAGCAACCATGGACCATCATTAGCAATCAACCACAATCAAATTCATTGCTTGAATGAGAACATTAGCATACTAGTCATCCATCATTGCCATATTTCAAACAAATCAAGTACCGTTGGTAATCTCGGTTGGCCTCGCCAACCCACCTGATTTTCACCAACCATCATCAACCCATCAACCCAGCCATAGTTGTCAAGGACCATCATCCACCAATCACCAAGCCATCCATGAGCAACGCACGTGGCACTTTAGGCTTCCAGGAATCCGCTTCACCTGTGTGGGAGCCGCTTGGATGTCGGCCGTGCAGAAGTTGCGGTTTTGGTGATGGTCATGGTCAGGAACCAACAGTAATGATGGTATCCACATGGTTTGGTACTCATAACGATGGTTGACTTTATAGGAGATCATAGGCAACAATCATAGGGGATATACATTACTAATATGATTGATGCTTAGTGATGGGTCCTGGTTGATGATGCGGTTGCTGTTGGTTAGATGATGGTTGATTGATGATTCATGGTTTATGATGCTAAGATGTTGGTCAATTGAGAAAAATGGTTTATAGTTGTTCGAGCATGATGGACAGTGATGGATGATGATGGTCGACTGGTTATTGGCGGTTTTTGATGACTGATGATTACTTGTTGATTAGCAGGGATAATTACCAACAATACTAGTTGAGATTGTTAATTGATTATGTTTCATGATGGTTGATCTTGCTTCATGATGGGGATGGTTAGCAAGCAATAATAACAATATTCGAACTATGTTCGAAGCGAATATCAAACAATTGCTGGTTTGATTGTTGTTGAATTTATTGTGGTTGATGTTGGTGGATGATGGCAATCAGAACCAAACAATGGTAGAATAATTGGACTGTACTACTGGTGCAATGATGTTTGGCTATCAATCATGGCTGTTTGTTCTTGACTTGATGATGGTGGATGATGGTCAATCATAAGGTGTTGAAAGGTGTTGATTGTTGTTGGTGTTCCGTGGTGGTAGTGGTGGTGGTTGCAGTGTTGGTGGTCGTGGTTGAGAAACGCAAAATCGTGTTATAAAAGGTTTGTGGATGATCCAACAATTGCTACATAGTACTACCCTATCCTTCCAATTACAGTAGGCAACCCCAAACAACAAGGGTAGAAACCAGCCCGTTACTCACCTATCATTTCAAGGTAACTGGAAGCATAGGGCTAGTCTGGTATTTCTGAGACGTTCACCAGAAATGCATGGGCCTTGACCAGCCATGTAGCCACAGAGAAAGCTGGGGAGGAACGTCTTCCGCTGGGATCATCAGCCGCCGGCCCATGGGGTCTCCGAACGACTCGCCATCTGGGAACAAGAATAGTCAATTCATGCGAGTTGATGTGTAGTTTGATGACATTATGGTTGACAATTGTCATAGATGGTTTTGAATGATGGGAAGCAACATTAACGATAACATTATATGTTATGATACAATTGATGAAAAAGCCGTTGGATTCTGATAACTGAAAATTCTACACAGTTATCACTAGGTTCACCACGGATTTTTCATGAACAGTGGGCAGGTCGTTTCTCCCTGGGACCGGTCTCCCAGTGTGGCACCACCAGGGCGACGGGCCAACGGCGGCCGCTCAGGACGCTGACGGTCGAGGAGAGTCAGTTCCTGGACGCCTTCTTTTGTCCCATGGAGGCGACCTGGACCAAGGGATGACCCGAGGCACCAAGCACAAACAACAACCGTTGACCCACCAAGTAACCAACCAAGTAACTGGCCAACCAACAACCCAAGCAACCAACTAACCAACCATGAAGCAACTACCAACCGGTCATCAACCAACTGACCATCCATTAAACAACCACCAACGATTGATCAACCGACTGACCAACCATTAAGGAACTACCAACCATTGATCAACCAACTGACCATCCAGTAAGCAACTACCATCCAGCTAACTAACTATAAACCTATGAGAACCTTTAAACTGTTGGTTCCGAATTGGAACTCCTGGGCAGGGAGTCAATTGATGTCGACAAAACACCACCTATTTGTGTACAGTTGGCTATGTTTTTTTTCACCTTGACTACACCACAGATCTTGGTGAATCAACCATTCTTAACCATTCTTGACCCTATTGTTGTTGGTTACTATCCCTATGATCCCTATAATGCACCATTCTTAAGCGTAGAAAATCCAATGGTTTCCCATATTATTAACCATACTTAACCATGCTTTCCCCTATGGTCAAACATAATGGTTATGAATCACTATTTCCCCAATTGATATTCATCACCATCATCAACCATATTGTCAACTTATGTCAGGGAGATTAAGCACAGTCAATAACCATTTTTTCCCTGCCATTAACCATAATCATCAATCACCCTGAAGCATGGTCTTCCTCATTATCAACCATAGTTATTCAGTACAAACTATCATTAACCATTATCAAGCATATCACTAATCCTATCATGTAGTTTCTACTGGATAGTAGTTGTTATAGTCAACCACTAGTAGTGTTACTACTTGATAGTCAACCACTACTATCTGATTATACTGCTTGGTTGAAGCACCATGGTTGAACCACCACTCGGTCAATGACCCACCTGAGTTCCACCTCCCCCAGGACCTCCCTCCCAGCGCCGGCATCATCGCGGTGCCCGACACCGCGGCCAGTGCCGGTGCCAGTGCCGCGGACCATGGATCGATGGCAGAACGGACCGCGGTTGCCGCGCCCAAAGCCAGGTGGCTGATGGGAGGGGGAAGGTGAGGGTGATAGGAACATGACCAAATAATAATTAACCTTAGAAGGATTAATAACCAACAAGAATTAATGTTCCTCATAAGGGTGATTAACCAACACATATTATTTCTTCACCAATGATAAGGGATGTTCGCCAACAAATGGTGGATAAACAAGAAATGTAACCATCTGATATGAGGAATAACATGACCAAATAATGTAATAATAGGGATGAGACTACCAAGTTGTTACCAGATAGAGTGATAAATAATGATCTTATAATAAGGTGAGGGTGGTTCACCAGCAAATAATGGTTAAGATGAGAGATATTCACCAACAAATAATGGTTAAGATAAGGGATATTCACCAACAAATAATGGTTAAGATAAGGGATATTCACCAACAAATAATGGTTAAGATAAGGGATATTCACCAACAAATAATGGTTAAGATAAGGGATATCACCAACAAATAATGGTTAAGATAAGGGATATTCACCAGCAAACAATGGTTAAGATAAGGGATATCACCAACAAAGAATGGTTAAGTAATGTTGATTAAACAAAGAATGATAAATGGTAAGCAAGTTGGTGATGGTTGGTGGTGATCATGGTGAAAATATGAAGTTTGTAACAGATGGTTTGGAATTTATTAGTAATCAATAATAATGATGGTGTATTGATAGCCAGTTGATGGTTGATGCTCATCAAGTTTGGTTGATGTCATGGTCAGCGACGTTTGATAATTAAAAATGACAAAGATACTCGTGTTTTATCGATGGTTAGTTGATGAATAGTGAGGACCCAAGCCTTTGGGATGGGCAATGTTCATTGCTGTGAGGGTTCAGCTGTGGTTGACACAGTAGTTATCGAACGGTTCATGGTTGTCACCAACCAAAAACGACCGTGGTTGACCCGACCCAGGTTCTCAAGAAAGTGCGCATGTGAGTGTTTGGTGATTAGCTGGTTGGGTTGATTTGTTTGCTGGGAGACGGTGGAGACTTCGTTTGTCACGATGACGATGATATGCTGTCGACGGTGAACATGATGAATATGATGAACATGATGAACATGACGATGATGTCGATGATGAACATGATGAATATGATTGGCATGATGATGATCGTGCTTTGTATTTGGTGGCTCGCGAATCTGTGCTGCCGCTGCTGCTGCTGTTTCTGGAAAGAGCAGCGGAGTTACTGAAAGCCGTTGGTTTCCCGTGGAGTTTTCACGCACGGAAGTAAAGTACCAGTGATTTCTCCACCAATGGAAACGTTTGTGCGGAACCTGTGGGACTTCTCGGATGGAGCCTATGATGGGAGCTATGAACCTATGATAGCCATGCCCCAGGTCCCTACTGGTGTCCAAAGGTGTACTTACCGTTGCATGCCTCTTGCATTGCTTCCACGCAGGTAGCCTACGCAGAATTTCACGTAGTCTGGGAATAGAAACATAGCATATATGCATACGATTGCATACGTGTGTCACATTCAATTGTTTAATCACATCGATCAACATGTAGCAATTTGCATTACATCAACTTGACAATGGTACCACATTCACTTCATGGCTGTTTGAATGAATTGCATTACTTTCTTACATCCGCACATGTTTGCACACCATATGGGTATTTCTCAAAATAGGGGTAGCCTCAGTGATGATCGTTTATGTTACTCGTTGTTAGTAATAAGCCATCCACTTTTTTGGGTTCCCCATGACCTGAACTTCCGATGTGGTTACATCCCCTCCGTTGGTTGCTTCTTATCCCTTATGCTCAACCCTTATTATTGGTTATGAGCCCTATAGTTGCTCATTATCCCCTAGCCTATGATGATCTACTATCAACCACTGTTCACAGTAGTTACCCGTAAAATATACCATGGTTATAAGCACTATAAAACCCCTATTACTATCTACTAACTACTATTACCCACTATTAGCCAGTAAATTTACCACTATTAAGCACTATTAGCCAGTAATGGGCCAGTAAATATATACCACTATTAAGCACTATTAACCATAGTGAAGGGCTAGAAGCCCTCCAAGACCCGTCCATAGACACTGAGTTTCACAGCCACCAGGCAACCAGCTGCACAACGTGACGATGTCCCCGCAGTTTCTGCACCTGTCACGGTGGACAGCGGCGCCACGAGCGAAGCCGTCTCCCGAAAGCGCGCTCCAAAGGGGTGTACAACTGCAGCTTGGCGGAATCGTTGAGGGACTTGGAAGGTGATTTTGTTTGGTTAATAGTGGTGGTTAGTAGTGGTTATAGTAAGAGATAAATACCATAAGGCATTCTAAGGTGAAGATTGTGAACTGCTGGATTTAAGCATGTTTCACCATCGTGATCCAGTATTAAGCATCATATCAGCCATTATTCACCCCATCATTCATCATTACCCGGTTGAAGGGTAGAGAAAGTCGTGTTGTGTTGCTAGTCGAAACGTTCAACCAACAGAACTTGGGGCAGGAGGCGCCACCGACATATATGAGGATATATTTCCAAATGCATTGGAATCTGCTTGCACAAACTTGTATTATTACATTTGATTTGCATGCAGAGATCCCCATATCTTCGCAGACCAAAAATCCATACACAGGTGCATGTACACGTACGTATCATGCCATATAATACTTCAACGTAAGTGTAGAACGCTTCACAACGGGATAGCGAGCAACCAGTTTGGTAACGGTAGAACGTGAAGGTCCTTGATCACTGGGAGGTGATGGTGGTGGCTAGGGACACCACTTGGAACGCTTCAAACTCCCGACCACTTTCATGTTCCAAAGGGTTTGCCTGGGAAGCCCTGGTCCTTTTGGTAGCGTTCACTTATGAATTGGAGGCCTTCCCTAGCTTCAGTCTTGTTTTCTATTCAAAGCTTTCCCGAGCTTCAGCTTCCCTTGCCAAGACTTTGTAGATAGAGTTCATTCAGAATGTTTGAAGGGGGCTGAGAACCATGGAGCCCGGTTATGATCAGGACCCAATGCACTGCCAATACACAGAAGCAGGGCACACGTCGGGAAGATGCCCCGCAATCATCGGCAACGAAAATCAATGGGTTGAATTTGCGGGATTCCCGCTAATGGATACACCCTACAGCACAGCCCTAAGGCGGTTAGAACCCCCAGCTTAGGAACGAGTTAATTGCTAAGTGAGAATTCACCTTCAAGTTGTGATTGGGCTTTCAACGTGCTGCGGCAACAAGTGGTGTTTTTTTATTTTCGTGGGCTGGAAACCACTCGGAGACACCCTCAGTCGTTCATCTATCCCATGGTCAAATGTATCGATGTCCACCTCGTTGCAGGTGTGACGGGATGACCAGGTCTATCACTCTTCTGGGAGCGGAACTGCATCTTGGTTGGCTGAACAATGTGTTCGCGACTGTTGGGTAAGTTGGTTTATGAAAAGGTAACTGCCAGGTATGGTAGATATGACTGTGGGGTCAATCAATACCAACCATCTAAAAGACAGGTTGGTGACCCAACAGCTCGACTCGTTTGTCATTTGTGGGATGCGACCAGCCAAGGGATACAGGGTACACATAGCCACATGTTTCACTCCAAAGCTGCAACTGCGGGGTACCCCATTGAACATTTCCGATGCTTCGCCATGCTTCGCGGCGGGACCAAATCAAGATACATGGCAGGGACCAGGCAGCACAGAGTTTGATGATCACCATGTCTTGCAGCTGCATTGGCAATCTATTAGTGACCAACACATGGCCCACGGCGATGCATCTCAAGTGTTCTGAGTATAGTTCTGCACCCGGGTAGCTTCGCAGGTGCGGCTTTGTGCCTTGTGGAACCCCAAGATATATGGCTTCCCTTGAAAAAGAACAGAACATAGTTTCTAGCCTCGCAAGCTCGGTTCACTATCCAACATTATTTGTATGGTTTTCGGATGATCCATCAGCGAGCTGTTAGATTTTTGGAGGGTCACATCCATCAATCAGCATTGCCAATTCTTCATCATCATCAACCAGTATCAGCCTCTATCAACCATTGTAAGCCAACAAAATATCAATATATCATGGGTGACAGATGTGAGATGTCAGCATCAACCATGGAAGTGGGCAAGCAAAAGCGTTTTCATGGTAGGCATATTCCACTTCCGTGCTTATGCCAAATAATGCATGGCCATTGTATATTCATGTTGGTTTCGGCGTTGTTGCTTGAACGCATCATACAGTATTTGGTGGATCACAACTGCCTGAAGGTCATTGGGGCTGCTTCTGTTGATAGTTTTTCGTTCCATAGAATTTTCACTTTGTTGCTATTGATATTCTTAATTATCAAATGTCTAGCTCATTTGTTTCCACAGCTCTCTATATCGGCTTATTAGATTGATGTGGTCTATGATATTTGCACATATGATCACATATGCGCACCACATGCAATATACATATTTAATTATTTAATGTATATTTGTGTATAGATGTATTTAGATGTACTGGCATACCATATATGATAAAACGGATGTCTAGCAGTTACACTCATAGAAAAAATCCACCATTTGCCCCACATCTCGATGATCATTGGTCCTTCCAGCTATCCTGAGGTAGTTGCGGCAAGAACTTCACCACTCGCAACGGGCCCCTGTGCCATCGCATGACCAAGAGCCACTGATATTATCGCGCATGCCACTTGAGTTATGCAAATTTCTGAGCTCAGCAGTATGAATCATTACTGCCAACCATTTTGAAGGTTATCAATAGACCAATCTCAACAGGGAGTAATTGCAGTGGGTTAAGATGATAATGGTACGTCATCCACAATGGTTAGTACAAATTGTATCTGTATTACAGACCATTATTAATCAGATGGTCATCAAATTTGATATCCAAAGTATCTATACAAATGATTGCTACAGATGGTCAAATCAAATGTGATCAATCATCAGCCCATGATTAGACATTGATCATGGTTGTTTTCAAGGTTTATCAGCGATTTTTACCGGTACGAGTAACCGACCATTGTTTCTAGAGCCAACATATTTTTAGTGTCAGTAAGCAACCATCTTATATCCATTTATAGTAGCTGGCATCAACAATGTTAATGTTTCCATAAGTTTCAATCACCAACCATTGTTAGTCACTGCTGCAATGAATCGTATTTTAATCATTATCTGAAGCCTGATTAAACATCACTAGATTGTTTTTATTTTTTTTCGTTTGCAATATTGGGCTATGCACTGAACATATTACAAATCCTTACTTGATAGATCATTATGTGGAAGGGCGTGTCTCCAAGGTTTCTACGCTGCTCCAAAATTTTGAATTCTGTATTTCCGAGCTATTTTCTCAGCTGTCACTGTGCTATAGTTTTGTAACTTTCTACGGGAAAGACACATAGAATCTCGTAGCATATCCCAGAATGAAGTATAAAACTCAACCAGTCAACTTCTATTGCTGTGACGCGAACAAGAGTAGTTCCTCCTTGACCAGCAACCACTGTGTCCATTCGTAGAGGTTTGGCTCGTTGTAGGAGAGGTGACAGGACTTGACTCGCGTCAGCAGGGATGGAGATTGCCGCCCTCATCCATCCAAAATGGTGGTTTCTCAAAATCGCGGTACCCCCAAAATGATCCATTTTAACCATTTACACATAAACCAACCATTTTTACATTTTTGGGGTTCCCTTATTTTGAGAAACCATCAAATGAGCAATTTCCAATAGCACAAAGACCCATCAATTGCTGGTACCGGCGATGCCCATTGCGCTCGGTTTGTCAGAATGACGAATGCTGGGTGGCTGGCGCCAGCTATGTTTGTGGTTCGGGATCGACCAGAATCAACGATATTCGACCATAAGCCACCATTGCCAGCAGTTGTAAGCCATGATTGGCAACAATTCATCGTTCTTGGGTCATTAGTACTTAGTTCTGATTTGATGGTCAGCATGATAGACCAACCGTTCCGGAAGCAGTTGACCCCAGCCATAGAGCCAACCGACTTTGCACCGACTGTCGTGGTCTGCGGGGTTGTTGTGCTTGGATGGATGCTGGGCACCCAGAATCATCCAGAATCCACATTATGTTTGTGATGCTTTTTTCAACATAAGGAGATCCATCAAACAAATGCACCCACGAACAAGACGTTCGACATCAGAGTGCATTTGAGCGTCGGACCCATTTCGGGAAGTTTCCATCCGAAAAAAGGGAGGTGCGCCAAGCATTTGAAATCGCTAGCGCTAGCTCATTGACACACATAAGCCTTCCTTGGAAGCTGTAAACAGAGTTGAGAGGCTCACGCTTGTTCAAGCACGTTCAGTGAGTAGTTCGCAGTGAATACTCAAGCAGAGTCAAGGGGTGAGCGGCGGCAACTAAGCCCCTGGTGTGTGAAAACGGGGCAGTGATACATGTGATACTTCCTGGTCAGGTAGTGCAACAGAACACTGTCATAGCTACCGTTCACAATAATGTTGGTTTCTGATTGGTATCTACCTGTTGGTTTCATCTATTTTCATTACTTTAGGGGTGGTTACACTAATCAGAAACCAACATTAGACAATATCCATTGTTAAACAGTTCCGCAAATCAATCACCTAACAAGTCTCCGGTTATTCTCATCCCAAACAGCTGATTTCACCCTGGCATTACGCCTTCACTGGCCAGATAATTGGGAACCGCAATTCACGTTCGTTTATATTGATTTGCCATAAACAAGTAAACACTATAAGTCGTGCAAGTATTTATTCTGGATCACTGTGAACATGCTTTACAGCGGACTATATATATGATTAACAGATGTCAATAAGTGGTTAATATATAAAATATCGATGCTTGTAATCATATTTAATTAACTCATGTTGGTTTTAGACAAATGGTTTCCGATCGGTCCATCAATCAACTTTGGACCCAAACATGTAGCTAGCTTCCTCACTCAAAACGTTGTGGTTGTTTCGCTGGAGCCCCTGATCATTTGATTTGTGAAACCGTCCCAACCAGGAAGTAAAGGTAGTTCCCTCTAATTCACCATTCGTACCGTTCGTGATGGTAGATACTTCAGAAGGTTGTTCTATTCATTGTTTGTTTTCCAAATGGAAAGCTTCAGAAGCACAGTTTGATTAATTCCTGGTGTTGTCTTATAGATGTCACTTGCAGGCTGTTATCTATTCACGATCAACATCAAATATCATTAAACCATTGGTTTACTATCATAAATGGCAAGTACCATTGGCCACACATGCTATACTTTATATAGCTTTGTCCATAAACGGACCCCTTAATCAACCAGTAATATGGTGGCTTCTCAAAATCGGGAAACTGCCAGTGACTCGTGGGTGGGACAAACCCAGCGGCCAGGTACATCATCCGAGAGGATGGCAGCCGAGTTGACCTAAGGTGCCATAGAGGGCGTGTTGAATCTACACAGTCGCTTGCCATCATCATTTTTGATCGGTTCATTTGTGTATGATTGGGTATAGTGATGTGGCTATGGGTCAATATGAACCCACCAATACTGGGAGATCAATAGCCAACAATTCGCTAGAGAAAACAATTCAGCAACAGCTAGTCATACCTACCATAAAGCAGTGTTATCCAATATGGTGGCTATTGGTGGTTTCTTGAAATAGGGGACCCCCAAAGTTATGGTTGGTCTATTACTAACAATAGTTTAAAAAAGGATAAAACATGGGGGTAGCCCCATTTTGACTAACAACCAATAGTAACCATATGTTTCGATCATATGGGTGCGTCTCAAAATAGATTTACCCCGAAATCATCCAATTTCAACCATTCATATCCATGTGTAGTAATAAACCATCCATTTGGTCTTCCCTATTCTGTATACATAATGGTGTGTGATGACATGTGTGTTTGTACGCATGCCCCCCGGAAGCCTCGAACTGCCCATCTTCTTGCACTCAACTGGTGATTTAGAGCAACGTGGCAAGGCTGATCTGAAGCAATCGTCACCCCCAGCTGGCCGTATAAATGGGAACCACGGCAACCATCATATCCAACAAGCAATCAACCAAGCATGGCAGCCTATAGGCTATCCACTTCCGGACCCCGGTGCCTTGATGCAATGATGCAATGTTGTCAGAGAATAGATGTCAATACACAAACAGGTTGGTATTTTTTAACATCTGCTATTTTTCCCTAATAATAACTAACAATTGGTTGGTTGACTAATATGTTTCAAAGGGTTAAAACCACCAACCAGTAAGTGTATATTGAAGATTGAATGTATGTGTATTTACGCATAGATTGTACAGATGTTCATGTTTGATCATTTGCAAATACACAACAACACACATATCTATAAACATGTGTACTAGCATATAGTACACTTTATATATATATATATATATTACCAAAAATACAATGGTCTTCTATAATATTTATATAAACATGTGTACCACCATCTATATCTATATACGACCATTTTTATCTCTAGATTACCTTTATGTATATATATATATAGAATATCTTTATATCCAGCATCGTAAAGACATCCATCCCGCAACATCTTCAGCCGGCAGCCGGGACCGGCTCCAGGTTCTTGTCACAGGAACTGCGCTCAGAGATTCAGCTGCAGCTGCTTGGCGATCGGTGTTTCCGGGCTACTGAGGGAGGTCTTTGGTGGTTCGGTAGCCAAAGAACTGATTCAAAGACCGGGCTACTGAGGGAGGTTGTTTGGCGCTCCTGTTTCCGGAACCCCCCCAAAAATTAGTCAAAGAACTTGGGAAGGCTTCTGTTTCCTTCCCCCCCAAAAAAAGTCAAAGAACTTTAATTGATTCGTGGTGAAATTCGATCTTCTTTTGAGTAGGCATAGAATTCTGGTGGACGGTGCCCAGAAAAATCATGAAGATTCTGTTGGACGAGTCACTCACTGCTGGGAGCACCCAAGCATGGCCTTCTGATGGGCACGACCCAGAAGCCATTCCTGCCGTGGATGCAGCCATAACTGTGTATAGCCTGTGGCTGGTGGTGAGGTGGCTGGTTGGGAGGTCAACTGCCGGGCAAGTAGCAACCAGCCAACCTTTCAACCCGTTGGATGAGAGAAAATTGCTACAAGCTAACCGTCTGACGAAGATCATTGATAACCCATGGCTAGAATATAACCATAAGGTTAGTTGCCTTTCAACCCTTTGGATCAGAACAAGAATCTTAGGGCTTCCTTTGATAGAAGTGTTTGCCCATCTGCTTTGAATGGTGGATTCCCCGACACATGGCAAGATGTACCAGCGAGGTCTTGGCCTTGGCCATGGTCCTTTTGTCCGGGGGTTCGGTTTCTAGAGCCTGCCTGAAGCAAGGTATGGATGGCGTGTCGAGCGACACATGATTGACGGAGACTATGTTGGAAGCCGAGAGGAATGAGCCGAAACTTTCCACAAAGGCTTCACGACGACAGTTTTTCACGAGGCATGATACACCGCAATGTCTGATGTTTCATGATTCATATGTCTAATTCATACGTTACAAACAATGACATCATTCGAGTTGTTGAATGTTGTCATTGTTTGGGAAATAGTGTGATCAAGCAGATTAATTATCCTTTTCATAAATGACTTGTTTTGATGGCGTATCCAATGCCACAGCGGCAAGCCTTCAATCATCCAGATTTCTCAGCATTCTCAGTAGCGCAAACATCATTCAGTCGGGGGTATTGTGTGCTTGAATTAGAACATGGTGTTTCTGAACATGTTCCTTCATGGTGGGTGTAAAGATTCCTCCATGGTTGGTGTTTTTCCTTCCCAAATTCTGCCTTTGCCAAGACGATTTGCCATGTGGGTATCCACCAGACAGTATGGCATGAGCATTTGACAGCGACTGAGAACTGGTGTTTTAGCCATGTACTTCCACTCAGCATCAAAAACGATCATTCTGATCATGCTCAGGATTGACCAGGAAAATTTGGGGTGTACACTCTTCTTATTTAAAGAATATAATCCGCATGAGTGTATTCTTTACAAACGCTGCTAGTCCAAAGCTGCTCAACATTTCTTGCCGGCAAACCGCTTCCACAACTTTTGCATGCATTATTTTGTGGACATATCTTCCTATGCTCAAACATGCTCGGGAGGTCACTGTTTCAGCAAGCTGCGTTTGTCGATTTGGCGGCATACACCAAGACTGGTCAACTGACTGTTTCGCCGTGAGTGCTACAGTGGTGGTATATTCTCATCAGAATTGGATAGCTAGTCGGTCGGGATCAGTGTCGCTGCCTTTTAAGCATTGACATTTGATGCAAGATGTAGCGATCCACAGCATCGTGAAATATGTAGATGAGCAATGTGTCTCATTGCCACATATTGCCACCTACTGATTTTTGGATCCATTTCCTGGTGTTGTTGTGGTTTCGTGGTGTTTCATGCCGGTTGATGATATCGACTGATGGCTTGTAAGCAAGAACGAAAGGAAGACGGCACTCAACACCTAGTGCTGCAATGGAGATTCCAACCTTTTTGGCTGGCGATTACTCCCGATTCAGTGATCAACTGCTTCATGTTAGGATTCACCGTTTGTAGCCAGTGGCGATATCCAGTATACAAATCATCCTGAAGTCCTTGGATGACAACAGGCCTATAGGAGTGGTTGCAACTCTGCAGTAGATTGCTGTTCGGATTCCGAGGGCGATCGCTGGATGGGCCTATTCGCAAAGAACCAGTGTTTCATCTAGGAAACCCCCAAACTATTCAATATGTTTTGATGATTTAATCATGGTTGATTGATAAACCAACCATATTTTGGGTCCCCTATTTCAAGCAAACGCCCTTAGCGACACGGTGTCGCCAACTCCATGCATTTCTAGCAGCCGGGGTAGCTCCTGCGTCTCAAGGTGATTTTCAACCGACAGCCCTCCTTGCACAAGATGAGCATGATGGGGCACAGGGCGAAGGTCCCCACAGCGCTCATGGAGCTGGGTGGTGGAACTGCAACGGTCGACAAGGATTACCCTCTGGTAAACTGACCTGGCAATGGAAAATCCACCATTTGAAAATATGGTTAAAATCCATTGCCAGGCTACCGGAGGGTAGCATCTACCTGGGTTGTTAATGGTTGAGGCTGCGGAAAAAAATGTTTGGGAACAGTTGGAAATGCCGGTGTTCATGATGCTGTGTAAGTTGGTCATGTTTGGTCATGGCCAAAAACCCTGGTTTAGTGTATATATCAATGCCTTTCAGAAGGGGACTGGTATGCCTTTTGAGGGGGATGTGGCTCATCATTTTTTTCTCCCTAACCAAGGCTTCTGAAGCTATCAAGCATAGATCAATCCCAAAACATCGACTCCCAAAAAGTACAGCAGCGCTTGTGATGTATGATCAAACATGCTTGGCTTATGATCTAGTAGCAACTCAAGCACAATCATATCACTGCTCATGATTGTAGCGGAATTGTTTGCGTGACCAAAAACTGTCAGGTCCAAGACGATATTCAATATAAGTTCAAGTATTTTTGTCCTATCTCAAGCCAATATTGAGCACGACGGACACATAATTAGTGGCCTTTGTTCTACCACGACTTAACCATCAAACCATTAGGACATATGAAGTATAATCAAATGTTACCAAACATTTTCAGTTTTGTTGCTTGTCAAGTATTTTACACACAATAGCGCGACCATTAACCATCATTCACTCCATATACATCTAACCAATATTACCATTCTTGGCCACAATTCACCATGTTAATTATGTATCAACCATATGAATTAGCCAGAACCATTAGTGAACCAGTATTACTAATCAGCGTTCACATATTGATCAATCACTACTAATCATTGGCTTTAGATAAGCATATCCCCCAGCACTTTACCAGTATTAAACAATTTTAATCGCTTTAACTGCATTCCTGTTTATCAAAATGGGACCTCCAAACCATGCAATTTTCACCATTTATAGTAACACGCCATCCATTTTTCTGGTCCCCTAACTTTGAGAAACCACCTTCAATCAATCATGCTCAACCACTGTCAACCCATCATTAACCATTGATAACCATCATTATACAACCATTACTAACGATTATTTGCCACTAGTAGGCCACTAACTATTAATCATCACTAACCATTGTCAACAAGTTGCTTATTATCATCCACCACTAATAACTAACTAACCATTTTTTTCATCATCATCCACCACTAACAAACCATTCTTAACCCATCATTACCCAACATTGATCCACCAGCATGGCACGCCAGGTCATGCCCTTCTCCACCTTGCGATTCAACTTGGTGCAGCGCTCAGCGGGGTCCCGTAGTGGAGAGGCCTAAGCCATTGAGTATCAGCAAGTTGTTCACAACCATAGCTATTGTGATAAAAAATTACTTCACCACCGTAGCTAACGTGATCAGATTTATTTCATCAAAATTGCTAAGGTTGATGATTTTGAGCATCCATTTGGGACTGATGGGCACTCTAGTGACGTCTTCCACAAACAGAGCCGTGAAGATAGCCAGTGTGAGAAGTTTTTATTGGCTATCGCTTGATGATAGGCCATTGGCTTCGGATGATTGGTGGATTGGTTGGTTGCCCATAGGCATTTAACATAGGGTTCGCCAGCAAGCATGGTCAAGCCATGTCAAACTTCTACCAATGTATATGATAGTGTTGACAAATGCTGACATTAACCATTGTTTTCCCTATAGTTTTGTTGGTTATTGTCCCCCATTATTGTTGGTTAACATTGACCCATAGCCATATAGCTGGTATACCCCCTACTATTGTTGGCTATCATCCCCGATGATGAACCATTAACCAGCTATTGTTGCTATCCCCCATCATTGGTTGGTTAACTGCTTGACCCACAGCCTTACAGTTGGCATATCCCCTCTAGTTGCTAGTTGTTATCCCCTATTATTAACCATTAACCATTGGTTGGTTGCTTAGCCATGTATCCATATGAATCCCTTTCCCAGAGGATGCCCGGCACCTTGCTCCCGGCAGTGGGCAGCCCCTTGCGCCGAGCCGCGCCGTGGCGTTTCGCAGGCCGTGACGTCCCCGTACAACGCCGACTTCGACGGCGACGAGATGAATCTGCACCTGGCGCAGGCGAAGCAGCAGCCGCGTCCATCGCAAGGAGATTGCTATGGCAGTCGACAATGGCTATTGTTGATTAGGGTTGACCATAGTTGATTATGGTTGACTATAGTTGATATAGTTGATATATTCGATTATGGTTAATTATAGTATATCTTATGGTAATTGATGGCAATTGATTGATTGCTATGGCAATAGTTGCTATATCGACAATGGCCCGACTATGGTTGACTATAGTTGATAATGGTAACCCGGGGTATCCCCCAAAAGCCTTGGTTTGCCATTAAAATAGCAACCCCCCAATTAATCAACCAGGGGTTTAGCTTCATCCTGGGTAGACATTCTAGTTGATATAGTTGATTTGGTGAACTCGAAGAACGATTCGTCATTCACTAAGATCTGTCGTGGTATTAGTAATTAGTTAATTTATTATTCACTAAATGATATATTGTATTAACTATAAGTATATTATTACATAATATTGCCAAGAACAACGATGATATATGCGTACATATATGTTTATTTATTTCAAATTCAATTTGTTATATAGAGTTTCACTTTTTGGGATATTGCTAATCATTTGTATTAGCCATTTGGCTTTATTTGCCAAGACATACAAATATGGATGATAAACCCAAATGGGCGCACTGTGATTAGCGTTTTCTCACTGGTCGTCATGGCAGTGGTATACCTAGCAAACCTGAAATGTGCAGTAGAAAGCCATGTTTTGGAATAGACCATTTGATCGGACCCTCCAATAACAGCCAAAGCTTTGCATGTACAGCGCTTTTCAACTTTCAACAACTCTAGACATTTGGCTGGTTTTTTGTTTGCTATTCCGAAAAGTCTTTGCAATTGTACTGCTTCATCTATTAAATCCTCGACTCACCAGGAAATACTGATTTCCATCAAAACTACTGTAATCTGTATTGGATATTGCAACAGTAGTGTAAGTGTAAAAATTGTTTCCATCCTAGTCGTCCAGTGAACCCATCAATCTCATGTTTCACTAGTGTAGCCCATCTAAGCCAGCCATTTTGGTGGTGTCCACCGGTTCGCCCATCGCTTTTCAGTAAGGTAGCCCACTTGTTTCGTTCATTGACCCATCTAATCATATCTCAGCCATCCCCCCCAGACATGGCAACAGTTCCGCAACAAGGGGCATGAACAGCTGGATGTTGCTTGTACCACGCGACAAGGACAAACCCATCGAGTTGTTTCACCAGTATATAAAGTCGGTTCCAATGTCCTGTTGTGAACCACTATTAGCCACCATGTTATAAACCATATCAATGTTTGGTTGCTTGATGGTGAACTATTGCATGTTGTGGTTAACATATATTATATGGTTACATGTAGTTGAGAAAATGGTTAACCATACCAATGCTCAACCCACCATATCAATGCTTACACCCACGTAAAATGATATAGAAAATCACCTATTTTGTAGAGCCCTGGGAAACCATGAATGATTGGCGGATTTTCCATTTCCATGTTAATGTACCAGAGGGTAACCCATGTTTATCAGTGAGTGCTTAACCCACCGTATCAATGCTTAATCCACCATATCAATGCTATATGTGGCAAGTCTGCTTAACCCATGTTTATAAACCTTTTTTTACCTCACTGCTGTAGCCCACTTCACCTGACTTGCCCAATGATGTCGCTGCTGCCAGTCCCATGAGACGCGTGCGGAGATCAAGCACATGATGCTGAACCCTCGACAGGCGCCGACCTTGGGCAACCAATGGGATTTTCTATGGATTTTCTATGGTTAAGTGTGGTTAATCTGGCGTTTAACTATGGAGATAACCAGTGATAATGTGGTTATATATGTGGTTAAATGAGGGAGAACCACATTGAACTATGGGGGATGAATAACCAACAATAATTGCTGGTTTGTGGCTTCATGATGGCTAGTAATGTTTAGCAGCAGGGGATAATGGCCAACCATATTGCTTAATTAAACAACTATTCTTTTGTGGTTTCAACCATGCTCTATTTACCTATTTTTAGGGATACTTGGTTGATTGACTAACGAACCACCAGCCAGACCAGCTTGGTACTGGTACAACTATGTTATGGACACGACATGTATTTTAGTCATGTTTTGTTCATTTCATCGATAAGTACCAACATGACTTTGGTTATGTATTACTTTCTTATTTAGTCAATCAGTGTTACTTACAATTTAATCGATTTATTGTGTG
This sequence comes from Symbiodinium kawagutii, assembly GCA_009767595.1. Lineage (NCBI taxonomy): Eukaryota > Dinophyceae > Suessiales > Symbiodiniaceae > Symbiodinium > Symbiodinium kawagutii. The sequence goes on from VSDK01022988.1 coordinate 156,689, forward strand.
GTGTTGATGATTGGTTATTTAGTCCTTGAGCACTCACGAATCACAGCGGTCAGTCGTTGCCCTGAACAGATTAATCCTGACCATCAATTGCCTATATACCATCAACAACTCACCATGAATTGTTAATGTACCATGAAAAGTCATGGTTGATGGTGGTTCGTTGATGGTGATTCGTTGATTGTGCTTAATGTGGCAATGATTCATCGGTGGCAAATAAAAGTCCATGCATGGTCAACTCACGGTTTCCTACCATCCAAGATTGAGAGGGTCATTTGTCCTAGTTGTTTCAGACTGCAACTCTAGGAGATTTTTGGACGACTTGGCAATCTTAGTTGCAACGTTTGTGATGTCGTGTTGTCAACGTTCGTTGATGAAGCGACTTTGGGTATTAGCCAAGTATTAGTAGTCAAGCATGTCTAACCCCATTAGCAATTTTGGTTTTATTGGTTCAGGGGTAGGGGCGGGGCAACATAGGTATTTGTGTGAGGTGTCAACGCATGGGGTTGATCACCCATGACTTCTCCATCCCTGGGAGAGTCACCAGATGAAAACAAATCAGATGGAATCATAAAACTTAGATGTTTTTAGTGTTTTTGGAGCCAGATGGATTCATCATACATACTAAACCATCAGTTCACCATTATTTCTCAATCTTTAACCATAGAGAATCCCATGGTTTCCTCTATTATTAACCATTGATTTCCCTATTATTACCAATATGAACCATTGCTCGCCATTGTCAACAGCTAGATCTCTACCTGAGATGATCCGATGCTACCCTGCTGTGCTTTTTTTTTGTTTTGCCAGGTCGTATCTCCACAGGGCAACAAACCCGTGATGGGTGTGGTGCAGGTGCGGGGACGCCACGGAAGCCGTGGAAAGGGTTTTGATAGGGAAAAAAATGGAACTGATAGGGAAAACATAGGGAAAACATTGGGAAACATAGGGAAACACAACAACTATGATTTGTTAATAGTAATTCACTTTGGGTTCTGGATGATTATATAAACAACGATACTTGTTGATCTGGGAAACAAGATCTCTATGCTGAACATCCATCAGGGTAGCCCTAGCAGTGGCGATGTAGACAATCATTTCATTTGCCCTATCGAAACAACCTAGATATCCACACCCATGCGAAAGCCTTGCCATTTCATTTTGGCATGTCGCGGGAGTACCCGTGGCTTCACCCATGGTTCTTCAAGGTCAAAGAACACCCAGCGACCTGATTGAAATTTCAGGTCCTGACTTTAGAGATTCAATCTGGTGGCATTTGGTGGCTTTTCAAAATTGCAAACCCAACAAACAGATTGTGTATCACTATGAATGGTTAATTTTAGACTATTTCTTGGGACTTATATTTTGAGAAACACCCATCTAGACAAGAGTTCGTACCAGTTTATAAGTTTCTTCTAATCATAGTTGGTGTAGCTTGGATGGCTACAGTGGTGATGTTCCATCTCTAACTTGGATGAGTGCTTCGTTTGAAGACTACTGGCCCGAATTGTTGGTCATTATCCCCTATTAACCAGTATCAATGGGTTAAAACCCCTATAAAATCCTATAATAACTCCTATTTTGAGTGATGGATGTTTTAACCACCGGCATAGAGTTGCCGTTGAATGACCATGTCGCCCAGGACAGTTTGCTGGCCACGGCCAAGTACACCAAGCGGGACACCTACATGGAGAAGGACCACGAGCCGGCTTGCCACGGAGACCGGGAGCTCTTGAGGTGAATCCATGCAAGCTTGAAACCTGTGTTTTTACTGTACACCATTTATGGACAGCCTCATTATCCAAATAGAACTAGAATAAGTGTTGCGAAATCTGACAAAATCTTGATCCCAAAGTGCTTGAGTACTTCTTTAAGTCAACTGCGTTAAGTCATGTCGGCAACTTCAGGACTTGGTGATGAACATCCTCATGTGGCTGCCCGTTTGGGATGGTGCGGGCGCTGAGGTTTCGCCATGCAGTTGATGCCACGAGCGCACCAGATGTGCTGAGGTCAGTTGCCACCCCCCGCCATCATGAAGCCCAAGATGCTCTGGAGCTGGGTGCTGTCGTTGCCATTCTCGTGGTTTTTGCTGACTTGTATGGTGAGTGGTGCTGGGTGGCTGACCACATGCTGCCGGCGCAGTCGCAACGGCTGATGCAGGACGGGAAAACAAATCCTCTCCATGCTACTGCCAAAGACTTTGTCCATGAAGGCACCTGTGGATGCTGCATGGATGATAGGGTCAGGGGTCAGGGGTCAGGGGTCAGGGATGGGGTCAACGTTAGGGGACGCACCAGGAAGGATATCCTGGGCAAGGCTGACGCTTGACCCTCTACCTGGGAGATCTTGGGAGCACAAAAAGAAACTAGATCAAACTACATCCAAGTTTGATGGGACACCCAAGATGTAGTTTGGAGATCCTAAGCCTTAACACAAACAAACCACATCTTGTAAAAGTTGATCATTTCGGGGCTAGGACACCCCACAGCGGTTGTGTTTTTTTAACGCATCGCACACGACGCCTCCAGCCGCACCTCGCCAGCGCGATGCGGCCATCGCTTCAAAGAACCGAAAGGATGAGGCGGACTTCGCGGCCAGTGACTGCAAGGTGCGGCTGCGCCAGTGGTGGTGGACTTGCCATGACTTGCCATGCTGGTTGATGGTGGTAGCACCACACTTGGGTAGTCATGGCTGGCGATTGGGACTCGGCAGTTGAAAGATTGCACCCCATCATAGCTGGTGTTTTTTTAGGTACTTAGCAGTTGGAAGATCAGGATGGACATATAGCTGGTTGTGCACTTGGGAATCTTTTAGATGCTCAAGTACTTGTTGGTGATTTAGCAGCTTACCACCCATCAGTAGCACTATAAACCTACCACCCAAATACGACCTGCATGACCTGTAGTTCAACATGATGTGTTGCGTGTTGTGACCCCGTGGTTGGGACTGCTCATGACCGTTGTTTAGGGTCCAAAGTGCTGACGCCTGCCCAAAGGCATGAAGCAGCTTTGGGGCAACCCCCATGAGTAAACTGTAGGGTTTGCACGCCTTCTCGGTAGGCAAAAGCACGGGGCATCTAAACAACTAAAGATGTGTCGACACTCCATGGATGGTAGATTTCCCCACACAACTTGTGGTTGTTTTGGTAAATTTCCCCTACACAACTTGTCTCTTTTAGGATCTTTTAGGTAAATGTGAGCAAATATGCCATGGAGATCCATGGAGTATTTGGGTATGAATCCTGCAAGTAAAACCCAACGACAGCATTCATTTTTTCGGAGGGGGACGAGCTGACGAGCTTCTTGTTTCGGACAGCACTGAAGGGTGGGCTTGAGGACAGCCACCCACGTTGACTTGGTGAAACAAGGCAACACGGGCAATCTGGCATATGGATCATATGGCAATCAACTTGAGAAAATTCATATTATTGGTGGCTTCTTACAATGGGGGTGCCCCCAAATCGTCTAGTCATTAACCATTTCTAGTAATTAACAAATTCCAACCATTTTAGGGGTACCTCTATTTTTGGAACACCCATTTCAGAAGATCTTCAGAAGCTTTAAAGTATGGCCGTTGGTGCGAGCCTATCGGCCTGCCGTTCGAAATTTTGCCGATTTCTCTGTTCCACGTCGCCAGGTCCTGATCATGAACGGTGAATTGCTGAGCGGCATCGTGTGCAAGAAGACGGTGCGCGCTCGCGGGGGATGTGCTGGTGGCAGGTGCTTTTCATTGAGATCATTGAGAGTAGTTTATGCCCAGCTGTTGGTTTTGGTGGAGACACCTAGTGGAACATGCTGGAACTATGGCCAGAACTTCCTTGTCAATGCATCACGGCTTGAATCATTGGGGAGTCCAACCGTTGGGGTAGACCATTTTTCCTCCTGGATCCTACCCCTGGTGTAGGGCTTGTTGGTACAGCGAAGCTACCAGGCTCCTGGTCGTAAGTGGACCCTGCCTTATGGCAAGCTCTGAAACATCCCGGTCCTAATCTACCTAGGGTAATCTACTGGGCCCGTTATGGCTTCGTGATGCCCCCCACTGAGAAGTTGAGGTTGCAAAGCCAATGGGCCCTGGTTATCTCATCCATAACTGGTCCCTACTCAAAGGATGACCTAAAGAGCCTTCGAGATCTGGACAGATCTGGACTTATTTGGCTTGAAATTCACTCGCCTTCATGTTCGCTTCAAGCCCAGTGCCCAGTGCTCAGCGGCATGGCTCTTTGTGATGATGACTAGGCGAAAGCAACCAAAAAGGCTCAGATCTGCCCCAGCAGTCTGCAGGCGTGGGTTTTAAAGATTTTGTAATTTCAATGATGGCATATAGTCTTATTTTGATAGGGGTGATTCAACCATGTTCAACCAGTCGGTGGTTTCCCTGGACCTAACAAATGCTTGGTTGGCTCATATTTTTGATTGGGTGGTTCAATCACCAACCAGATCAAGCTACCAAAACTTGAAGCTATGATGCAGGACCACACCGCGGAAACCCCTTCAGCCCCTGGCTGAGTCAGCCCGTTGCAACGCTTCAGATTGGCTCCTCCAGTGGTTCTTTGCTTCACTTGGTACCTTGACGGCAGTGGCATGGGGAGCAGGTGGTGACATGGTGACGGCACCGTGGATGACAATGACTGCGCCAAGAGGTCGCTGTGGTGATGATTGTGTTCCAAGCTGCTGCTTTTGTTGAGGATAAACAGTACTGGTTGAGCCATATATATATATATACATATTACTAAACCACCATGATTTTTTTCTGAAATAGCTTGTAATTCAGTCCTAATCTGGGGAGTTATTAATGTGCATGTGACACTCATGATATTTAGTGACGATGATATATATATATATATATGATCATTACTATTATTAATTATATAGTTCTCACTTAACGAATGGCAATTAATCATGACATGCACGGATGCTGGGGACAACGACAATGACAAATCGTTTGCTTCGGACAATGATTATGATGTTGTTGATGAAGACGATGATGATGCTGATTAAACCGGTGTCCGGAATACAGCGAGAATGACGATGACTTTGACGATTCTGATAACTGTGCCAGCGTTTACCTCATATCACAACTATGTTCAATGTATTTTCCAGAATACGTTGAACACCGTTAACTATGATCAGTGTATTTTCAACGCACCGTTAACTAACAGCGAAGATAATGTGCTTCATGTTTCAATCATCACCAGCGAGTCTCGCCTGCCACTCCTCAGCCTGTCCCAGGTATGGCTCGACTCTGGTCCGGAGTGGTGTAGAAATGCTCGAGCCCTGGTCTTCTTTGGGAATGCGGTGAGGTTTCAGTGCGTTGGTTGATGGGAAGACCCACATGAGACCAGCTGCTTCTAGCAGCTTACAGCGGAAAATGGAGTTTGCTGAAAATTTTCCCTGCGACCATTTCTTGACCTACCAATAATTTGTTTGTACACAATCAAAAATGTTAACCCCGGATTAATAAACCGTAGGTGGATCAATTTGGAGGGGAACCGTTTTAATTGGAAACCAGTTTTTTTGGAGGATTCCACCAATTTAATCAACCAGGGGCTTATTAATCCGGGGTTAGCATTACCCTCTATTCAAAGACAATCCATCTTGACATCAATGGCTTACCCAAATAGCCACAATTTTCACAGTCAAGATAGCGGGTACACGGTCACACACCCTAGTCTTGTTGGATATGTGGCTCCAGTTAGTGATTGGACATCACACTGCGTCCCCTATGATTCGTCACTCACGTGTGGCATTTGGATCATAGCTGTAAGACCATTGCGTTTGACAACATAATCATTCTGACAGCCTAAAATACAACACATTCGCTCACAGCTGTGGATTCATGTTTATTATACCTTTCCCAGGCTTAATTCTTGTCAACCACTTATCATCACTGACCACTGTTGACTAAGATTAGCCACCATTTCTATGGTTGCGTTTCTTTTTCAACCACCATGAACAGCAGTGGACTAGTATCATCATGAGTTAATCACCATTCTCAATTCTCAACCGCGATCTTTTTCGATGTTTTAACATTATTATTAACCACCTTAATTTACCATTCTGATTAATCAACTATCAGACTTTGCCAGTGACCAGTGACCATCAGTCGGTGCTGCTGTTCGATGGGCAGGTGCTGTCGTACATCCAGAAGATGGTGAACCAATGGCTGACGCACAACGGGTGCCCCGGCGATGGGTACTGCTGCGCATGGTGGCAACGGCGACGAAGTCAATGGTAACACAGGGGGTTAATGGGTTGATAGTAGGGAATGATAGGGTTTATATGGTTTATGATGAGGTTATATAGGGTTAATAGTGGTTGATACTGGTCAATAATGATCATAATGAGTGGTTATACTGGTTAATAGTGATCATCATGAGTGATTATTCTGGTTAATGATGATCATAATGAGTGATTATACCGGTTAATGATGATCATAATATGGCCTTGTCCGTACATGGCGGTACCCCGCCTTAACCAACCAAGGATTATCAAAAGGGAAACTGCCACCCAAAACGGCGTAGCGTTCAGCTTAACCGCTCAGCGCTGCACCAGTCCGTCAAGTGTGAAGGGAAACTGCCACTTTTGGGGGTACACTATGTATTGACAAAACCACAGAGAATGAACAGAAGAACGTTTGGAGAACAGCAAAAAGCAACTACTGTCAACTGACATGTACAGGAACAACAACAACTTTGACTTCTTGATATCACTACAACCAGCACCATTGGTGACTGTTGGCGAGCGGATGAACTAATCACTATTAAGCACGAGTCAGCATGATTGACCATGGTCAACTGTCATGATTCACCCAGCAGTACAGAATGAAGAGGTCAGTTTCAGATCATGATCAATGCTGAGATGGATGATCATGATAGATCACGGATCAAGATCTCTAACCATCATTGACCATGCTCCAACCTCCATGGGTTTCCAGTGGCTTGACTCCAATCCCGCTAAACGAACACCATGCGTCACACCATGTCAGAGTTCTGGGTCTCAGCAAGCCACGCAACGTGAGGTTTTCCTGTGGTGTGGCAGATATTATTGCCAACGACCAGACGCTGCTGAATGTGGAGAAGACCTTGAAACAGGTGCTGGTTCTCAGCGATGATATGCAGCTGTGAGCCACGGTTCAGTTGGTTTCAGATGGGAACCAATTTTTCAGCTAACCATTGCTGGTTCTCAGCAAGCCTATGCAGTTGGCTGATCATGTTCTCAGCTAACCCATGCTGCTGGTGCTTGATCATGGCTTGCCGAGTTGGGGATCGTGGCATGGCGAGTCATGGCCCAAACTTGGCAGTTCAATTGGTTGATGATGGCGAACCAGTTGAACTACCTTGAAGCATGGCTGACAGAAATCCAGCTGATCTAGATGGCTTAGCTTTTCTTGGATATGGAAACATCCTCGTGTGCTTTTGATGCTTGTGCCGTGTGCGGCTGGAATGTCTCGGATGAGCCAGCCACTGCGATGGGTCGAGGGGAGTTTCCAGTGACTGGTTAAGTCTAGGCTCTCTATGCCATGCGGCTTCATCACACTGTCATGGTAGAGAAGGATGGGAACAGTGACTGGTTAAGTCTAGGCTCTCTATGCCATGCGGCTTCATCACACTGTCATGGTAGAGAAGGATGGGAAACATAACCATCATACTTGGGCGGCGTTGTCCATATTTCTTGCCGTTTTTGATCACATTTGTGATGAGGTGTGAAATCAAATACGCGTCTTGGGGTTTGCAACACAGCCACGGAGTTTCATGGTAGGTCTACGTCGTAACGGATAGCCATCATGGCTGCGCCATAGCAATACCAACAAACTGGCTAGTGCTTCCAAATCTGTTTTATTTCCCCAGTGTTTACAAATGCTTGGCTGATTGACTACTCTTTTTCATTCGGGTTGAAACCGCCCAACAGACGAAGCATTGACAACAGAATGGGAATCATGGATCCCAATCACGATAAGAGACCCTCTCCATGAGGTCCCCCGCAGCACATGGAACAGCCTCAGGAGAGCTTGAATCAATGGTTTGGAAGATGCACATGAATACACCCCATCTATTTTGAGGCACACCGGCTGCGGTTGATTAATATGGATCTACCGTTCATTTTGGTTGATTCAGCTAGACATCACCAATCTCATTCCCAATGAAACTACTTGTGTCTACCATTTGCCTGGTGGAGCTGCTACTCAACTAACTGGGGGGTTACCACTCTGTATGGGTATTCAGCTAGACATCACCTATTCCATTTGGTGGTTTGATTGACATTTGGTATCTTCCCTCACATGTACTAACAAATCCAATGGTTGGTTGGTTGACCTGGTCATTTTTTTCCTGATGGGCTGGTTCAACCACCAACCTCTTGGCAACGACTTGCCCCTTTCTCCCATGACTCAGATGGGGTTGACCTGTCCACCCCGTGAGGCGAAGAACGAGGTGCGGAACATTTTGGCGGATGCCCAGCGTGGGAAGCTGGAGACGCAGCCAGGAAAGACCATGTGCGCCGTGGGGGCGCCGCGTTGCGCGAGGTTTTCCCCTGGCCCAAAGTGTTTGTTGTGCTCGTCATGGTTGATTGGTGGTTGTAAATTAATACACAAGCTGGTTTATAGCTGAGTTGATTGCAACTTAAAGACTAATAGAGAAAAATCATGTCTCAAGTGTTTGGGCATGCCCCGCTTTTTGATCGACCGGGATTGACCTTCATCCGCACGGCTTTACTTTGGGCATCATCCCCCGGCGGGGTTGTGTTCAACAGCAACAGTTGTGGCTGCTTCCCAGACCGGAACTGTAGCAAGCGATGCGCACCCAGCTGTTTGGTCAATCCCAGCCATTGTAAAAATCGATGGTTGGACCATTTGGCTGGTGGTTTTTGACATGTTTATTTTCACTAGGGAACATATTGATAGGAAATGGTTGGTTGATAGGGAAAAATATTGTTAATGGTAGTGATTGATAGTAAATGGTTGGTTGGACTTGGTTGAATGGCGCATATTTTTCATGACGGGGTGGTTCAATCACGGCACCCAGAAACATGATGAAACCAGCCGGTCCAACCTTTTGGATGCATCACTGGCCAGATTTGTTTGCGGCATGAGTTGCATCAGCGTCGACGATTATTAACATGTTTCAGATGTTTTCCAGTTGATATATTACCAAACGTATTATGATATCTTATTGCTAATTAATAACAATGTTGATTATCAACATTGATTATCAATTAACATCGTTGTTGGTATATTGTGGTTATATCAATGATAGTATGATAGTTGATACAAGTAATCATCAGTATCAAATACAATTTTTGGTTGTTCATTAACCATCATTAACACCATTCTCAACGGTGTTTATAAACCATCAGTTAGTTTTTAGTTCAGCCATAGTTTGATGATTATTGGCTGAATACTTGACCATCACATTTCTGACTATGCCATACAATTATTCCCATTTATCACCAATTCATGAACTTTTTATTGACCTTTTCTACATATTTTATTTACCATCAATTGATCAACCTACTACTAAACCAATTCATTATTCACAGTCCACAGTCCACAGTGGATCCTTTCTTACTAAATCAGTGGATGGTCCCCTACACATGGTGGTTTCTCAGAAGGGGGGGTGCCCCGATTCATGATCCATGTTGTTGTATTCCCCTATGAAACGAAAACTGAACCATCATGAATAATCAACATATGCCCAAAGTATGCTTCTGTTGATCCCAAAAAACCACTATAGTTCCTTTTGAATTCTCAACATCAACCTTATGATCTTAACCAGTATTTAACCACCCTACTATAAAAAGGCTACTATCTCCTCGTATAAACCATTATGATCCCTTTAAATCCCAGCCATTCAACCATCGAATATTATCATATAGTATATATTTGTTTAACCATCATTTAACCACCATTTGACCACCATTTGACCACCATTTGACCACCATTTAACCACCTATAAGCGATTTCACCATCATGTACTGTAGTTGTTTATTCATGATCCCTCATTAGCTGAAACTAGCCATTTAAGCACCATTTGACCACCATTTAACCACCTATTAACCCGTATAATGAGCCATTTCACCGTCCGGAGCAGCCTGCTGTCCATGCCGATTCCTCGTGCTGTCCAGGTACCAATCCTTCGAGGCGCGCGTGAACCAGCGCTTAAACGCTGCCCGCGAGGCCGGGCACCGATGGCATGGTGGTCGTGAGGTTCGAGGAAGATGAATGTGATTTATATGATGAATGGCATGATTGATAATTAACCATGATTATGATGGTTAACCATGGTTAATGATGGTTAGCAATGGTCAATTCATATGATGAAGGGCATGGTTGATACATGTTTATGATATGGTCAATGATGGTTCACTGTTGAGAAATATTTTCTTGATTGTGGTTGGTTCATGAGTTGATGATAATGATGGTTAACAATGGTTCATAGTGTTTGATGAAGATGAAGGTGATTCACATGATTATAGTCAATAATGGTTAAACTAATGATTAATTGATTAGTTAATGGATATTAATGTCATTTTTTAAGAATGGTTAAGTGAGTAATATGCTTAATCATGGTGATGTTTAATGAACACGAACGTGATCGATGTGGTTGAAAACGGTTGATTAATGGATGTTGAATGATTTTCTTGATTGTGGTAGGTTCATGATTGATAATTATGGTTAATGATGGTTAGCAATGGCTCATAGTGTTTGATGATGATCAAAAACGTTACACAAAGTATCCCAGTGAATCATGACAACCTGTGGCTGGTGCATACCCACGCTTGCCAGCCACCCTTTCCACCCATTGCCGTCACGCAGCGGAAGATCGGGGTCCCGACATAGGCACGTTTGAGCTTCCAGGGCGGTCATTCACCGTCAACGAACGAGGAAATTGTGTCAGTCAATTCATGGTAAAATCGATCAATTTACTAAATCAGTTGTATTTTGTTCACTGAATTCTCCAGCATAACATAAATTAAGCGTCATGTTTTGCAGCACTGACCATGAATTACCTATCAAATGACCACCAAGTCAGCATCAAGTCACCATCATCAAGCATCATAAAACACAAACGAATCATGATTTACCCATCAAATCACGATCAAATCAAGCGCAAGTTCGCCACACAACCGGTTCTACCCTGCCATGGTACCCCGACCAGCCCTGCGCCGCGCGGCGGCTCGACGCAGCTCAGGATGCGGGGAACATCGGCGGCAGTTCCCTGGACGAGCGCAACAACATCATTTCGATGGTGCGGTTCAGCCGGCGCAGCAGGAGGCAGAACTTACAATGGTTGCTATGGTTAATATGGCTATGGCTATGGTTAATATGGCTATGGCTATGGTTTATATGGCTATGGTTCATGAATAGTTATCATGGTCAACAATTAAACTATTAGTATAGTTGATTATAGTTGGGTTGGTATAGTTAATATGGCTATGGGTCAATATTAACCAATTTCATGGGGGATCATGACCAACAATATTAGGGAAAACACTGGCCGATGATTGGGGGAACAACGGTTTCTCAAACTAGGGAACCCCAAAAATGGTTGGTTTACCACTACAAATGACTATTGATCCTCAGATTAGAAGAATGGTAATCATTGACTTTTGCTGATTAACCAAACATGAGAAAAATTGTCGAAATCACTTAGTTCTAATTTATCGATGTCGTATATTGATGGCTCAAGTGTGGCTGATGCAGTGCGTGCTTGGGGTTTGCAAGTTGAAATATGGAACCATCTCTCGTCATGCATTGCGTCTACGATATGATCTTTAGAGCCCGTGGTGACACCATTGTCTGTATTCAGTTGCCGCTCGCGGGCAATTTTTTGTGGACACCTCTGTGAGAGCACCTAGTGGACGACATTGAAAGGAACGATTTTCGCAACATTTGGACACCTGATCCACTGATGACACACCGCTTTAGGCTGAGAGAAAAGCAAGGAGACCTCTGGCATTTTGAAGGTTGTGAGCACCATTTTCCGGATCTCTACGCTAAAAGAAGCATCAGAGGCACCATAGTAACTAGATGGCATTATGCTTTCTTCAGCTTCAAAGTGCAAAATTGCGTCTGATCTCAGAACATTGGGATCTGCTCATGCTAAGGTGTTGCATCTTCACTGCATGGTGTCTCACGCTTGAAGATGCTCTTGCCAAGTTGGTTTATCTGAGAAAAAGGGTTTCCCAAGCGTCACACTTGAAGATGCTCTTGCCAACTTGGTTCTCTGACGTGAAAGGGTCAAGTGTCCACTTGAAGATGCTTTTGCCAAGTTGGTTATCTGACGTGAAGGGGTTTCCCAAGCGTCACACTTGAAGATGCTCTTGCCAAGTTGGTTCTCTGACGTGAAAGGGTTTCCCAGGCGTCACGCTTGTAGATGCTCTTGCCCACTTGGTTATCTGACGTGAAAGGGTTTCTTAGGGTCACCCTTGAAGATGTTTTGCCAAGTTGGTTATCTGACATGAAAGGGTTTCCCAAGCATCACACTTGAAGATGCTTTCTTGATGTGTAAGAGTTTCCCAGATATCACAATTGAAGATGCTCTTGCCAAGTTGATTTTCTGACGTGAAAGGGTTTCCCAAGCGTCACACTTGAAGATGCTTTTGCCAAGTTGGTTATCTGATGTGAAGGGATTTCCCAAGCGTCACACTTGAAGATGCTCTTGCCAAGTTGGTTCTCTGACCTGAAAGGGTTTCCCAATCGCCACACTGGAAGATGTTTTTCGCGGGTGTTTTTCCCAGGCCATCGTTGGAGCTCACTCCATTGATCCAAGCCGGCCTTTGCCCGCACTGTGGGGTACGTCGGCAGGCTGGGTCGTTGCAAGCCTGCATCTCTACCTCGATTTTCCTTCTGATTTGATTTTGTTTGCCTTCTTTCGCGTATTTGTTGCATGGAGGCCATCATTGGCTACCAGGACGGTAAGGGCGGCTTCTTCATTTTGGAGGCCCGTGTGAAGCGAAGAGAAGCAGCATTGGCAAATCATGGTCTGCCCCAGGGACCGCCAAATCGGATCCTCTGCCATGACGCGTACATGGCTGAGGCGCCGATGACAAGATACATTCCCTCAACTCCCGAATGCTGTTGCTGAGTTTTTGTGACCAAAGCAGGACCACGCAAGCCACACTCAAGATGGGCAGGCGGGTCAATGAGATAAGGGTTGTGGTTGCTGTTTCTTTTGTTTGCACGCCGGTCTGAAAGCACCGGCCCAGGAGCCGAACACGCCTGTGTCTTCTGGGGCGGCAAGCTTACGAGTGAAATGAATTTCGTTGCTGGTATGTTGCTTTGGCAATTGACAGATCAACGAGGGAGGGTTCAACTCTTGTTTCCCTTTCGCCCTGTCTTTACCGCCTTTGTTTTATAAGGAGCCTGTGGAGCGGCCATCGAAAAGGCTGCGTCCGTCAGTGGCGCCACATTTGCCAAGCACTTGGTAGGGACCGGCGCCACGGGATTGCCTGCATATGAACGTGTGTGTCCGAGGTTCGCGCAGTGAGGCTGAGCTCCGTTTCACCTGCGCAAACAACAAGACATCAAGGAGGAATTGCGGCGATATTGCTGGCAGAGGACAATGAATGGTGAAGAGTAAGATTGGCTTACAATGGTCGATTTTTTTCTTGGATGAAATTAATAAAATGAACGCTTCAAGGAATATGGATTGGGCAAATACCACATCAGAGGTGTATATCTTGCAAGATGAAAGCTGTGTGACTCGCTACCTCGTTGTGTAAGTTGATGTCCCTTCCTGTTGCGAAGAAGGGAGGGGGCAGTGCGGACCCAAAATGTGCAGAATTACTTCAATCGTAACTCTCGCATTCAGATATTTGGAGGTCATCTAATGGGTTATTCTTCACACCTGAGATAGTGAGATTCATTTGACACTAAGCATAGCTATAATCACCTTATTTCTTGTGTGGTGATTGTCTGACAATATTTGTTGCTTGTGACTGCTTTGATGTATACGCTAGTAAATGGTAAGGTGTCTTATTGTTACTTGTGTTGGTTTTCTGATGTGTGGACATCACCAAACAAAGAATCTAGGAAAAAACATTGGAGATATGTGACCTCAGAAACAAAGTACCTTCGAAAAAGCACCTTGGAGATCTGGGACGCCAGCAGGCATCGGATTTTTTGCTTGGTAACCACGCACATGAAGAGCTTGAAAAAGAGACTAAATCCATGAAGTTTTGAAACCGCTGGTACCTTTGTCCAGTAAGCGATGACCTTCGTGAGTGCATTCAAACATCTTTGGATCAGCTTCTTCAGTTGTGACAGTTGTGAACTGTTCAACTATGTTTCCATTACAACATTCTGCATACAGGTCGTACGTACTAGGTTCAGAATTGATTGGGAAAGTGGATCTGAATGGTTTGGTTGAATTTTGAGGTTAATGGTTCTGAATGGTTCCAGTGAATCCTTCAGGACAATGGATCTGAATGGTTCGGTTGAATCCTTCAGGTCAATGGTTCTGAACAATGGTTTTGAATGGTTTAGTTATAGTCAGGTCAGTGGTTTTTAATCGTTCTGTTGAATCCTTTAGGTCAATGGTTCTTAATCGTTCTGTTGAATCCTTTAGGTCAATGGTTCTGAATGGTTCGGTTGAATCCTTCAGAGCATTGGTTCTGAACGGTTCCATTGAATCCTTCAGGTAAATTTTTCTCCCGCGTCCTTGAAGCCAGTCTCAAGATCTTGCAAATCTCGGACAGACAGACCATCATAAGAACATGAAACAAGGCAAGGAGGCTAAAAGTTGTTCTGAAATAAAAATCGGTTGCGCAACGGGTGCCGTTTGTAAATCATCATGATGGCAAACGACCTCGACTCGGCTTTCTCGCAGCCAGCTTTTCAAGTGATAGCAGCAGCATCATCTTCGACTCCCAGCTATCTGATATGCAGGCAAGGTTTTTTTAATTGCGAAATACACTCGCCATCTTGTATAGGTAATGCTACGCTTTTCGTTTCTGACGTTACAACTTTCGAACAGCTCGAATTTTTGAGTGTTCAGCTTGGTTTCCTCAGCATTATTCTTCAGAATTAGCTGCTTTTGCTTTTAGTCCAATTTTTGGTACTTTCTGTAACAATTTCTCAAAGTTGGCTCTTTATTTACTGCAGTCTTTTTCTCCAAGTTGCTTGAAGTTGACTGCACAATCTGCAAAACAATCGGTTGCGGAGCTCTGGCTCAAAGACAGTATATTCTGTATTGCACATGGCTACCCAAGCCGAAGTCGAAGCCATGCTTTTGTTGGCAGTTCTTGACGTGGATCCTGACACCCTCGACCTGCAAAGCCTAATTGACGCAGTGGACTTTCAGGCAAGCCGCATCTCGGCATAACTTTGCAATGTTATTGTACTTTGATTCCTAGATTTTTTTGTGTATTGAAGCAATTCCATCGAAATTGACCCTAGAAGTTCCAAGCTGAGGCGAGCTTTTTGCGCGCCGCTATACAATAAGTGGGATTTGCTGTGTCGAAAAGGATATCACCCAAAAGCAACCTTACAAATCTTCGACTGGCTCGATCGCATCCCATTGGGGATGCTGCTGCGGATGGATCGTGGACCTTACACTTTCGCAGCCCCATGGTGAACAGCTAGACGCGCTGGGCTGCAAAGTCTCCCAATTGGACCTGCGGGTCTCGAGAAAAAAGCTGCTCGAAGAGCTCTTCAACATCACGAAAAAATGCACTTGCTTGGTTTCGATCTCACCATTTGCTTGTTGATGCAATTTGCAAACTTGTGCTTCTGCTTCCTTTCCTTCAGGCTGTTTTGCGACACCATTTGTTCGATGGATGTTTGGGGGCACCGCTGTTCTGAGAAAGCCCTTATATGAATGGTTAATCATCAATAGTTGATTATCGTTAATTAATCATGGTTGCTATGAATGGTGACTAGAGTGAATTTTCATGGTTAAAGATCATGGTCAATAACTATCATTGTATGGTCAGCTGTGAATAATACCGGTCAATTGATAACCACAAAAAAATGTGTATAGGAAATCGTAGTTACAATGCTAAGAATAGTGACCAGAGTGAATTATATGGTTAATTGTCATTTGAATAACCACAAAACTATTGGCATATGTAATTGTAGTTAAGATGGTTGCTACATAGTTAACGATTGGTGGTTGATGGACTAAAGTGACGCCTTTAGTTAACACATGTGGTTGAGAATGGTCAATAACCACAGTACTATTAGTAGTTGCCATAGTTATTATAGTGATCAGTTTAATCGTCATTATAGGAGTCAACTATAGTCAGTGATAGATTAGATGTTATGATAGTGTGTGAAAAATGAATGATTCCATGCAACATTGTTTTGATTTACAGCTGGCTATTGATCAAATAATAAACAGCGACTCATGTGTTTTAAATACCAAGCACAACCATTGATTGACTATTCAACAACAATCAGGATAATTGACCAGTCGTTGAACAGTTTTCGGCTTATGCTATATCATGATTAGCTAGCAATGGCTATTGATTAACTTGCGTTGGATTCAGATAAATTGCCAACTACGATTGATTCAATCGTGAATCTTGGATGATCAGCAGTTGTGCTTTGATGTGCTTAGTATCAGATCAATCATTATATGTTTTTATTGACATTGCAAGTATACAACTGACTCCACATCAAAATCTATATTCATTTTCTAACACTATAAAGTTGTATGGTTAGTTCATATGATGATGATGATGATGATGATGATGATGATGATGAACTATAAAACTGCTTCCAGGTCAACTGACCGGTCGCTCCAAGAGAGCGATTCAGAGTCAGGATCCTTTTGAAGGGGGACCGGGAGAAACTACCGGAAGGAGTCAGTCACCATACATCCCGTTCAGCAGTAAGCAACATTTTGACACAGGCAGCAGAGCCATGGGGTGTAGAACAGTGTTTTGTCAACGGTGTTTCATTGCAAGAACCAGCAAAGTGGTTTGAAATGGCAAGCAAGCAGCGATACGCTGAGGAACTGGTTCACCCAACTTAGATCGAAAACTGCTTCCCAAGCAGGGACTGTTGGGGGATAATCCATTCCGGTGATCTCAATTTATAAATGTTACAGCCAAGGTCAAGGTTATGAAGAAGAATCAAGTAGGAATAAACCAGCTTTCGTTAAAATTTTTCATGTTTGTTTGCAAACAGTACCTGTGTTTGTGTAAGGAACAGTCCTGGCTCGGGATACTTGGGATTTTAACTTCGAAGGAAATCCCATTTCAATGTTAAATGTTTCTGTACTATATCAAGAGACTGATTTTGTTCCCAAATATCTTCAAGCATCCATGTAACAACTTATCGCGTTGATATGATAAACTTGATCAGCAAAGGGCTGTTATTTCTTGGAAACTCCAACTTGAGGTTCGGCCATACCTAGTGTCATAACTACGGTAACTACGAATTATGGTAGATAATGGCAGATATGATTTTACATAAATGGTTCGTCAACCAACTCATAATAATTAGAAACCCCTATTAAGACCAGTTAACCGCGGTTAACACTAGCTGACCATAGTTGATTCTAACTCATGACTAGCATTAATCGTCTTAATAGGGGTTATCAAATGCCAACTTAACTCCCCTATCATTACTAGTTTATTCACCAACTTATAACTCGGGGGTCTACCCCTCAGTAGACCCATTGTTTGTCGCTGCCTTTGTTGCCGCACCCAGGTGAACGCCGGCTCCAAAGGGTTGGGAGCCGAGAGGGGTGGGGCCCTGGGTGAGGCATCGAGGCCGATGCCAGCTTTATGAAGAGCTGGATGGTACCCCAAGGTGCTCAGTACTTTTGTTGGATTAATGGGTACCCTCTGTTAAACTAACCAGGATGCCAAAAATCACAATTTTCACAGGTAAACCAACTATAAATGGTGGATTTCCAGCTTCCAGGTTAGTTGACCAGAGTGTATGTGCCATTGGGTAACCATTAATCCAACAAATGACCAACAAAATGACCAACCAATGTTTGGATTTTTTTGTTGGGTAACCAATGACCTACCCAAAAATGATCATTTTAGTAGGAAACCATTGGTTTTGGGCGTAGCAGTATTTTGGCACATACCTTAATGATGATTATATGATTAGAATGACCGGCAAGTAATCAATGATGAATATGCATGATTGTGTTGCTATTTATGATGATTGTTTTTTCATAATGATGACAAGCTATTGGACACCATGATCCATTGCCGTTGTTTTCCCTCAGCAAACACCATGATCCATCATGTACAGTCGTCACCCATTGTAATCAATGAAGACCTCAGAAGTGTTAATAGCTTTTCTGGTTGGCCTACCAGTCCTTGCCATCGTTGAACAGCTAGCGGGTGACTGTTGCAATGTCTCCTGTCCCTGCTTTCAATGAGTCCTCGCATCAGTTATGCAATGAACAAAGATCCTATCCGATGTCCTCACACAATATTCCGTTGCATGTCGTGGTCTACCATCATATTGAGCATATACACAAGGCAGTGTCATCTCCACAGTGGATGTTTCCACATGTGCCGACAGAATGCCAGGTCGTTGCATAGCAATCGCTTCACCAATGGTTTATCCACTTTTAAAATCTTTTAAAGGTGCACAGCATTTTCACAGCGATCCATCGATCACAGGACCTTGTTCCAGGCCATCGGCCACAATCCCATTTCCCCAAAGTTTGGGGAGTAGCACGAAGCTCCAAGAAAACCAAAAAAGTGGCGTGTTCCTAATTCACTGGTTGTTTCCCTATTTACTGCTTGAATGATTGGTAGGTATCACTATGGCTATGAATCACCATTGGCCACTCTGAATTTTGCGCTATCTAACACCAGCCATAGTGATGGCCATTCACTGGTGCTTTCCCTATTGAAAATGCTTGGATGATCGGGTGGATGATTGGTAGATATCACGACATGGCTATCACCTGCTTGGCATCTCTGAATCACCTCGCATCGGGTGCCAAGGTCCCCGCTGAACATTGCCCAGATCGTCGCCTGCGTGGGCCAGCAGAATGTCGAGGGATCGCGCATCCGGTGCCCTCAGATCTCGCGGCCTTCAGAGACGATCTCCGCAGCTGGTGATGTTCACCGTGCTTGGAGGGGTTGCTATGCCACCTTTTCAAGCTACTTTCCATGGTTAGCTCCCGGTAAGGAACCGGTTAAGCATGGGTGTATGGGCTTATGTCCCACCTCATGGGGCTAGTTGCTATGGAATTTTATCACCGCAACTGCGCACCCAGTTGCACTCCACAGTTGGACTCAGTAATGGGACAAGTTCCAGCCGCGGCGCGAACTGGTTCTGGCACCGCCATTCAAATCTTCGCTATACAGCAATCTTATCTGTCAAATACCAGGGGTTGCGAAGTCCAGGGTTCTGTTCAAAAGCCAATTGATCCCAGAAACTATGGTTCATGGATGTTTCACTGCTATATCTGCTATGGATATGGGATTGTTAGTGTAGCCAGTATGCGATGCCCAACAAGTAAGCAGCTAACCCCAGGTAGCTGGAAGCGTTCACAGCATCTGCTTGGGTTCCCTGCGACAGTGTAGCTGGCTTGAGTAGCTGGTCATAATTGATCATCATTTCCGGGATCCTTGCTTTCTGCCAGGGTTTGTTCTTATAAATCTTGCCTGGGATATGAGTCTCAAGTCTTAAGCATATCATTTGCATTCATTTACTATTAGATTTTTTTGATGATCCACAGGTTCACATCTCCTCTCGTGGGCCAACCATTGTGATCTTGGACGAAGTTGCTCGGACGCCAGCCGTTGACACTTGCCCTGTTCAGGTACGGCTTCAATGATCGAACTCTCCCGCACTTCACAAAGGCACAGTGGGGGTTGTAGAACAATGGTAGGTGAAGATCCTCAGTCAGGACCAGTTCAGGTTGGTGAAACAGTGGACCCGTCACAATCACTTGAATCTCTGTAGTATGAATATGATTTAATGATCCGTTAAGCCTGTTCATGATCCATGCGGGTGGTTACGTTATTGTTCTGATGGATGCGAATGCTGTTGTTGGAAGATCAGGGTATTGCTCAAGATTCCAACCAGCCTGGTGTGTGACTGTGAGCGAAGGAGCACAATCATGACTAGTATCCATTTCTCACATACACACAGTGTCAGCCACACCTATTAACCTATCTCTCTACTTATCAACTTGTCTACTTACATATCTACTATTTATTTGTCCAATCTATCCATCTGTACCCATCTATCCAAGCTATCATCCATCCATCCATCCATCCATCCATCCATCCATCCATCCATCCATCCATCCATCCATCCATCCATCCATCCAGGGTGGTTCAACCACCAACCAGCCCTACAACCAGACACCAGCGCAGCTCCAGGATGACTACGGCGCGGAAGCCCGTGGCTTCGTGGAGAACAGCTACCTGGCAGGGCTCACACCGCAGGAGGCAGGGGAGATCGGTCCAGGGGGTTGCCATGTCAGCTGTGAAGGGATCACCATGGGATCACCAATATGAAACACCCAACGTGGCGATGTTGATACATTTTAATGAGCGAAATTTATTTGGGACTGGACCGTTATACTCGACATCTTGCTGCTAGTTTCTCGAATGAGCGACTCACCAGAATTTAAGTCTCCATCTTAGAATCAATTGGCAGAGATCGCCCAATTCGCCTCCCGTTGTTGTTGGTGTTGCCACACTCTTGGCGCTCGCTGGTGATTTTTGTTTGACTTTTGGTCACACAAACGATGACAGCCGTGATCAACCATCACCAACAGCATTCTGAACCGTGATGAACCATAGTCAAACATGAGTGCAACATTTATATTAACAAGAAGCACCAGCCTGGTCCGAAGCCACTATCAACCA
This sequence comes from Symbiodinium kawagutii, assembly GCA_009767595.1. Classification (NCBI taxonomy): domain Eukaryota; class Dinophyceae; order Suessiales; family Symbiodiniaceae; genus Symbiodinium; species Symbiodinium kawagutii. Next base: position 177,484 of record VSDK01022988.1, read on the forward strand.
TAGTCGCAGCCATTGTGGGAACCGTTATATGTCCTTATCATTATCAACCATCATGAAAACCAATATTCAACAATATTAACCATCATGAACCATTGTCAACTATTACCAACTATCAATCTTACTAATCTCACCATTATCAACCATTAATTTTGCCATTATCAACTACGTACTATTCTTACCATTTTCAACCATTCCCAGCTATGGTAATTCACCAGCCCACCTGGCTAGCGCAGGTGTGGATGCACGCCATGGGAGGTCGCGAGGGAGTTATTGACACGGCCTGTAAGACCTCGGAGACCGGGCTGCTGGGACTGAAAGGCGGCAGAGGTCTCGGATTGGATTGGGTCCTGGGTGGGTTGGTTGGTTGGGTGGGTTGGTTGGGTTGCATTGGTTAGTTGGCTTGGATTCGTGTGCTTTTTTGGTTTGGTTGGCTTTTGTTGGTTTGGTTTAGGTGGATGTGCTGGGTTAGTTGGATGGACTGGCTCGCTTGTTGGGTAGCTGTTTGGTTTGTCAATGACAACCACTGAAATGTGCTATATTATCAATCGTAATTAATTAATATTAATTAATTAACGGAAATGAAACTTAACGGCAAGGTTGGTTAGCTGGTTGATGTTTGTTGGTGAGTTGGTTGGATTGATGTCCCTGTTGATATCATTGCTTTCGTTGTATTAGCCAACAATAGTAACAATGAAGTCAACAATAGCATGCATCTAGTTGTAGTACATATCCATCGAGCAACAGCGCATTGCTCTCCCTGCAGTTTGTTACTGTCAGTGCTGGCGTCCCTGTTGCTTTTGTTGCCAATGTTGTTGTTGTTGTTGTTGTTGTTGTTGTTGTTGCTGTTGTTGCCAATGTTGTTGTTGTTGTTGTTGTTGTTGTTGTTGTTGTTGTTGTTGTTGTTGTTGTTTGCTTATATTCCATGGTTGTTTGGTTTGCCAGGGGCGACACTTGGCACCACCGCCTGGCCGAGGTACATCCAGCGTCGGCTGGTGAAGTCCATGGAAACCTTGAAGCGCGGATGGGGAGGGCCGCATGCAGCCATGCTTTTTGAGTGACGTGGAGTTCTCAGTCATGGGTGGATAAGCCAACATAAGCCAATAGTATGGATTGAAACTGGTTGGTCAACGGTGATGTGATGGTTGAGTGGTTTTCAGATCAGTACACCAATAGATAGTTGATTATTGGTGTTTCATGTCAATCAATTGACGCTTCAGTGATGTTAAGTGATGGTTGGTTGATGACAGTTCATTCGTAGATCATCGCTGAATCCACGATCACGGGAGTCTACCAGCATGGAGCCATCCCGCGATCGGCTAGGTTCACGAGTGATTCATGCCATTTTTGTAGCATTGTAGGTGGCTGATGCCAGCTGTAAGGGGCATAGGCATACTTCACATTTGGATACATTTGGCGGAAACATGAAGATGTTGCAATTTGCATTTGTTTTACATTGTTGCCATCCCCCTCCTTGCTGTTACTGCTGCTCAAATCCCTCTTGGCTACTAGGTTACTGACCAACTGAAAGCTGAA
>VSDK01022988.1:179026-229079 GCA_009767595.1 Symbiodinium kawagutii
GCTGACCCGCAGCCGACGGCAGGGTTGCCTATGACGGCACCGCGCGGAACGCATGCAATGCCCGGAACTCAGTGAGAAAGGTGGGATGTGACCGGGGTCATACTCAGGGGGTCAAGGGTGCCTGGTACCCTGGTGAGCATCCCAAATATGAACAAAATATAGCAAACATGTGTGATTACACTCTGGTAAACTAACATACCAATGGAAAATCACCATATTTTGTAGAGAAACCCTGGGAAACCATCAATAATTGGTGGATTTTCCATTGCCATGTTAGTTTACCAGTTGGTACTACTCCATGAAGGAAATGTGGTGGTTGCTCAAAATAGGGTACCCTCAGCTTACAGATGGTTTATTACTATACATGTCTATACATGATTACTGTTGGATGATTTGGGGGGCACCCCCATTTCAAGAACCCCCATGTTGGTAATAGAACGCATCACAAAGAATCACCTGTATCGAAGATAGATATCACTTTCAAAAACAAACAAGTTAATGCAAGATCATGACCCATCAAACAGTAGCACTTTGGACTGGCAAACCAAAATCATTGTGCCTAGCGGGTAGTGTCTTTATGAACCAACCATGTGGCTAACTTGCAACAGCAAATGTGTGGATCTCAAGCTGTCACAATGGAGGTCAGTTTACACCAGCTCTACTCACATGAGCGATGTTCCATAGCCGCCTTGAGCGGGAGCAGCACGTAATCCGCGTAGCTGTTTGCGTGCAGCACATCGGAAAAGCGGAAAAGTGGTGGCAACCCCAAAATCACTGTTTTGTTTTTACATACATATGTTTTGTGAGGAGTTGGTGATGCACCAGTTTATATCGGTAGCCAATCACAAAAGAGTGATGATAGATGAACAGGGACAATAGATATTTGTTTGAGATCAAACAGCGCGAGGCTGCCACTGTCTACTGGGTCTTTGGCAAACCACAAGTGGCCCGAAACATCAACAGGTGAATTGTCAACATCCCTTTGTACATCCAATAGACCTACATCAGTAGGTAAATCTCAATCAGTGAATGAACGTGTCCCAGAAACCATAGGTGCTCCAACCCCAAGCAAACAACTTGCATGGGTGCCAGTGTTAGATTCCATTCCAGATCAAAGATGTTTGATAGTCCCTACATTGGGCCATAGAAGGTCAAGGAAATTCAGTGGAAACGCCCCGCAATGACTGCAGCCACCAGCCTCAGCCTGCGTCAGCAGCCCCTCATTGTGCTTCCAGCCAGGACATCATTCAGTTTCTCTACGGTGAAGATGGCATGGACGGCCTGTGGATCGAGGACTGCGACGTTGCCATTCCTGGTGGTGATTCCTGGTGGTTTCTTCAATTTGGGAACCCCCAAAATGGTTGATTTTTCTTCTTGTAGCCTATAGGTGATTGATAAAAAGATGATAACTGGGGTTCCTTCATGACTTGAGAAACACTCATATCCTCATGGTGGACATGCCCAAGCCGCACCCATGCAGTGAAGTTCCTTATGGACTCTGCTAAAGTTTCAACGCCAAGGGGGGGATCTCTGAGCCACCAAGGAAGCGCTTCATTGGCCATGAACTTGGATCTGCAGGCTGATCAATGGTGCTAGCACCAACCCCAAACCAAGCTCCTACGGGTGCAAGTCATGGATCAACTGCCTCCACAACTGTGCAAGTGAAAATTGGGGATCCAGCAAGCGATCCATCCATGGTCCACCACCTTGTAGTCAATCATCATCAGATGGAAAACCCGTTGCACCAACACCCGAGAACGACGCCATGTGCCCACAGTGCCGTTCGCATCAGGATCAGACCTTAGACATCATGACCTACGACAACAAATCCTTGGAGAACAACTTTCAGTCGGAAGATCCCAGCCAGTGGTTGACGGTGAATTCTATGATGAAATTTGTGGTTAAACTTGCGGTTAAACTTGTGGTTAGTGATAGATGAATAATGGATATGATGGCTCATAAGGGTGATACCGCGTAGGGGATTGATTATAGTGGAAAACAATGGGTCATGATAGTGGGTAATACTGTAAGCAACTAGAGGGTGTATAACTACTCATATTGCTTAATGATAGGGGATAATGTTCCCAACAAATAATGGTTAAACAGCTACTGCTTGTTGATTTCCCATATTTTCACCTCTGATTTTGGGATGGTTGGGATGGCCAGTTGATTGATGAACATGATTTTCAGAGGAGTGCTTCACCCGATGAAGTGCCATGAAGTGCGCTGGCTGTTTCAGCCGGCCCTTGGATGTGGAGCATCCCAAATTCACCGTGATATTCCCATATATTCCCTATGCTTTTCACTGGGTTATGTTGATCATCCCTATTATTACTTGATTGCTCATAGTATATGTGGTGAACAAATCCCACAATCTGGTGAACACAGATGACTTTAGATCAATGTTGATCCCATAATTTGTGGATCATCCGTGTCAGTGCATCATAGACGCAACCTAGTCAACATTGACTAATTACTAGGGATGACCGGGATAACCAAGTCATGTATTATGTCAGTTTTGATCAGTCAACCAATATTGGGTATTTTGATGTATTTTGATTATAATCATAATGGCCAATCATATGTTCGTTTTGAATACTAGGGTTTGTTGATCATCCGTATTCTTACTTATATAATCGATAGTGGCTATCAAATAAACATCACCAAGATTACTAACAGGGGAGTTAATAGAGGTTACTATGAACCACTATGAAGCACTATTGACCACTATCAATGATATTGGAAACTATTTCCACGGGATTCTGTATGCGTTCACCCTGATAGGGGAGTTCCGTTTCACACCGAGATTGGAAACTCTTGATGATGTTGGCAAGCCTTCTGATTTGGATATGGGGAATGGCTTGCTTATTGACCAACTATGACCAACTTCAAACCATTTCGAACCGAATCAACCACTATTAACAATTATTTATCAGCTATTAACCACTTTTCCGTTTCCCGCCTGCTAAGACTCAAAGCCCGGTGAAACAAACTCTGACAGCAAGCAAGGTCACAGGAAAGACGTCCCACTGAGCTATTACCCTCCGGTAAACTAACCTGGCAATGGATTTTGACCATATTCCATAGTGAAACACCGATAAATGGTGGATTTTCCATTGCCAGGGTTAGTTTACCAGCGGGTAACCACTATCAACTAGTGAACTTGGCAGTTGCTTCTCCGAGATTCCCATGCCACGGCCTGTGTTTCCACGGTCCAAAGGGGGCCGCCGGCGAGGCACAAGTACCACAGGATGGACTATGGTGGTGACGCTCGGCGAAGTTGAGATCCGACTTTTGCTCACAGGAGGAGATGATGATTTGGCTATGGGTCAATATTAACCAACCAATAATGGGGTATAGTAACCAACAAAAATAGGGAAAGTAATGGTAAATCATAGGGGAACCAGGGGTAATTACAGGGTTTTGACCCACAGCCATGTCAAAAGATGGGAAGCTAATCCAAGGAATGGAGATGGGAAGCTAATCAAAGATGGGAAGCTTGAAAATTAGCTAATCAAAGGAGTGGAGATCGTTTGTACCATCTTATCGGATTTGCCACAAAAGCATTCCGATGGTAAGGAATTGTTATGTTTTTTGCTGTTTGTTCTTGGACAATGCTGTCCCAGGAGCAAAAACATGCATCTGCTGGTTGGTGTGTGACACGAAAATTCATGGTTGCCATATCCAACAAGAGCAAGTAATTATAGTGCATTATCCAATAAGGATATTTGGCACCCTCCGATCATTCTTGTCATTGTGATATATTGTGATACACCAATACATGATCATACTATATCATTCCAACAATAGCCAAAACAAAGTTCATCCCTGGAGAGGGATATGATAATGGATCATGCATGAACTGACAACAGCACCAGAATGGATACATTACCAAGAGTGTTGAGGTAAAGAAGTCCATCACCAGAACCCACTTGAAGTCAAATTTTAAAAAGTGGAATGGCCATATTCACTACAGTGGGTGTGCAGCAGGAATCATCCCGCAATTTGTGTCCTTCTGAAACGGAAACCACAGATCAGCTCGGATCAGATATTGGGTCAAGGGAGATCATGATATATAATACCATCCGACTTTGTGTTACCAAAATTTCCTGCAGACTCTCCGGCAAACCTGGTTGCGTCAAAAATCAACCATTTATAGCCCTGTTTACTTATTAAAAAACTGATGATTTGTATCTCAACCAGGTGAGGGCCAGAGGGACTGCCTCGCCCCGGACCGTTGCCCCGGTCACGGCTGGATCTGCGGCCCCTTTGAGGATTGGCTGCCGGACGATCAGTTGGAAGAAATCCGGGCGCGGAGGGGCGGACGTGGTGGTGACCATGGTGGCCCTCAACGCATGAAGGGTGGGGAGGGGAAACATATGGTGGTTTCTCAAGCCATGGGGGATCCCTAAAAATGGGTGGTTTATTGGTATAAATGATTGACATTGGAGGACTTGGGATCCCTAAAAATTGTTGGTGTATTACTGATGATTCACATTGGAGGACTTGGGGGCCCCTATTTTGAGAAACACTCGTGGCTATAAGTCAATATTAGCCAAGCAATGCCAAGGACTGGTTCACTTCGGTATAGTGTTTTGACCCACAGCTGTATTGGAACCAGAAGCAACACATCGGCCAGGGGCAACAGTGCGAAGTCCAGCCATTCATGCACCAGCCAAAAGCCAACAATTTCACATGAAGTGGTTCGTTGCTACTCCAGGGTCATAGGATACACAGGCTGCAACAGGATGATACTACCAATTCACTGACTTAGACTATAGTTGATTCGTATCTCACCTATAGTGATCAAATCTGACCATAGGATAGACCATCTATAACTGGTCATAGGATATATATCAATCCATTCATGTGGTGGTTTCTCAAAATCGGGGTACCCCCAAATCATCCAATAATAATCATTCGAAATGGACCACCGAATATTTACAGTAATGGGTTCCCTATGACTTGCTCGAAACACCTATGTTAGACCAGTAGATTTGAAGATAGCCGTTGACGTCCTGTCAAACATGCGCTTGATCCATCTCCTGGGTTACTGGGGAAGGTGGACCCTGGGCACCAGCAGTATGGTAGATCAGCAGACAAGGCCGTCAGAAGTAAGTATGATGTGAGTATTGTTCATGACTAGCGACTTCACTACTTACTAAGCATCTTTAGTAACCATGAGTAGATTGGTTGATGATGATGATGATGATGATGATGATGATGATGATGATGATGATGATGATGATTAGCCACTATTATTTGTTTGTTATGATTGATGGTCCGGGTAGCCATTGTTTATTGAATATTATTGGTAAAGTATTGGCCATCAACCATCATTATTAGATTGGCCATCAAGCATCATCACTAGCTATCAATTATTGGTGAATGTGTGATAAACGAACATAGTTATGATTGATGGTGATTAGGTTAACCACTGTTTATGAAACATTATTAGCCATCAACCATCATTATTGGTCATCAGCCAGCATTATTGATCGTCAGTAGCCTTTTTTGCCAGCATGATTGGCCATCAACCACGAACAAATTACCAGCAATTGTTCACTATGAATGACCATTAGTTATTATTTGTCAACAGTTCTTGCTGTTATTTGTTAACCATGATCAACTTGCTGGTCCTTTTTATTTGTTTTTTGATATTTCACTACGTAGTATTTGTGGATGGTTGATTGATGAACAATCGTATTTTTCATTGGGGGTTGAAACCACCAACCATGCTCAACCATCAGTAGCCATCAGTGATCAGTACGAATTGTTACTAACCATCGTTCACAATTGTCAATTACCAACCATTATTTTCCATAACTAAGCAATGCTCAGCATAGAATCGTGATTGACCACAGTTGTCAGCAACCATAGTTATCCATTGTTCCCTATTATTACCCATTATTTTATATCCCATCATTAACTATGTTTAACCAAGTATTAGCCTTATCAACTTCGTATTTAACCTTTAATAATTATAGTTATTCAGTTAATCATTATGAACTAAAGTCAAATAATTATAGTTAATCATTGTGAACTAAGGCCAAGCATGGAACCATGATCACCCATAGTAATTTTTAACCACAGTTAACCATAGTTCACTATTATGAAGCACTATGAGCCATGATAGTTAACCATTATCAACCGTAGTCGACCGCGATCAAGCATAATCACTATAAACCATTATTAAAAACATATCAGCAAGGTAACCCTTATCAACCAAAACTAACCATTATAAACCATTGTTTGCCATTGATCATAGTTAACCATATAGAACCAAGATCAAACCTCCTTCGCCGTATTTACCAACACATGCTGCCAGAACAACTCACAGCACCAGAAGATCTTGGATGAAGAGTCCCTCGGAGAGACTGTCAAACTCGTGGCGATTCGGAGACGGTTCATGGGATACCTAGATACCTCCATTGACACAGTCGTTGGGCAGCCCAACTTCCCAGGTGAACATTGAAATCATCACCAAATCGATGCTCATTTAAGTGGATACTAATTCTTCGGAAACCATCTCTTCTTGTAGAAATTCACTTGGCTGGAATATGGCCATCCATGTGCGTACATGCATTGGCAGGTGGCCCTGCCAGGGGCCAGCATTTCCTGGCGAGCTGCCCAGTAGTTTCTCGCCACTGGGTTTCTTCTCGACCCAAACTGTGATCATCACAGCCTCAACTTCAGCACTTCATCCATGCACATCCATCCATTCACATCCCTGACTGTTAGTAATCGTGGTCGAAGCCCTACGAAAAACCATTGAATACATCATCAATGAACCGTTGCTTCTGAACCATACGATTCCAATTGTCAATGAAGCATTGTTTTGAATGATATGGCTCAAGATGGTCCGCAGAGGTTATCCAATGGTTTTATTAGTTATCTAGCGGTTCATTCATAACAATCATAGCTGATCCATTGTTGTTTCTAGATACCCACCATGAAATACTATCAGATACACTCTGATAAACCAACCTGGCAATGGAAAATTCACCATTCATAGCTGATTTCCCAGGGTTTCCTTTCAACCTGGTCATTTTCCGTTGCCGGGTTGACTACCAGGCTGGGTAACCATCAGAGCACCATCAGAATGTGAGAGGTGTTGATTGATGGCCCAGGTGGGAGCGGCTGAAACACACCAAAGAGGTCATTTGCAAAGAGGTGCCGATTCGCCTGTTGTAAGGGCTATTTGGGTCCGATGGATTCTGGGTGAGGCATGACGGGGTGTCCTTGTTGCCATGGTGCTATCTACTAACCATCCAAGTTCAAAACCATTGTTACTATTCGTTTCTGGACGAAGCCACATCTAATCACGGTTAGTAACACAGTACTGGTATCAGTTACGCATTAAAAGACCAGTGTATTCGGTCGTCATAAGCACTCGTGAATCACCACCAATGTTGGAGCCATGATTTGAATTATTAGTAGCAATATCAATGCCCTTTTTGCCCGCAATGTGTTTGATGGTAGCGTTTTATGGGAAATGGCTAGCAATGCCTCAAGAATAGACATGGATGGACACAAACAGAGTTGAACTTTATACTTGACAACCCATCACATGACATAGGAGCCCCATCCACGGATGTCCATTCGCAAGCTTTCCCTGGAACCCCTTCCTTGATGCTCAGATCAGGAGGTGTTGTTTGCTTCTTTTCAAAGAACTCCTCCGTGACCGCTTGTTGTCCATCGCAGGTCTTTCCAGATGGAGATGTGAAGCAGCACATTCCCATCAACATCACCAGGCGAACCTGGTCTGTTTGGAAGAATTTTTGGAAGGAAGGCGATCATTTGCTGCGCGCTTAGTGTGTAGTTTGTGGAGCTTGATGGTGGATGGGAGGAAGTCTATCAGCCACAACCAAAGCTACTGGATGCTACTGGTACAAGTTCACAATGATATGTTTATGTTGGGAGCTCCTGGATGCTTGTTTAGTTTATGGTTTTGTTGGTGGCTGGAGTCCCATGTTGATCTAAGTTGGCACCCAGAAGTGGCCAAGGCTTCGCCGATGCTACCATGCTCATCACTTTGGACGAGCACTTTGATCAAGTTTTGGGTGGACCCATCTTACAAGTCATCCCAATGTCGATCCGCCACTGAGCTTACTGATCCTGAAACCATCTTAAACCCTAAGAAACAATCATTCCAAGCAGCCCCCTTCAACAAATCCATAAACCAGTCGCCCTTTTTCATTTCAGGCATGAAAGGTGCGCTTAAACCATTGTCTAATGTCCTTGAATCACTTCTTCTATCCTGCGTAGCCACCATCACATCCTCACCTTCAACCCCAAAAAATCCATCAACCACTCGCCCTGGAGGTCCATAGCTTCCCTGGCTCACCGCCAGCTGCGTCCCCACGTCGCCAGGTTGTTGGATCGTGCGCGGCAGAGGATCCACCAGGAGGATGGCTCCCGTGCGGATGAGAGGCGCCGAAACGGCGCCAGCTGAAGCGCCATGGTGGAGGTTGATGGATGTTATGGGTAGGTCCAGCTGTTATGTTGCTTGGATCATGGTTTAGAATGGTAAATGATAGGAGGAAGTTATGGAAAATGAGTGATCAAAGCGTGATTCATGTTAATGAAGTAGAGCCATGTTATGCCATGTTGATAATTCATGTGGTTAGGCATGGTTTATGAAGAGCGATCATGCCTCAAAATGTTTGATAAAGTTGCCAAATCAGCTCATCGAAAATGTCCATAAACAGCAAATTCTCAAAGTATCCATCCCAAGAAGCATCCGAGTATTTGGTGAAGCATCTTTCAAGGAACGGATACGAAAACTTCCACCAACTCATCATCCATCGCAGCTGTTTGCAGCTCCAATGGTGCCACCTGCCGAGGCGAGGCCGAGGGGCTTCCGGGGGGCTGTCGCTTCAGGTATTCTCCCGTGGAGATCGTGAAGAAAGTGGAGGCTTTGCTGGAGGAGCTGGAGGCGGGCGAGTTGACCGGGCAGGGGCCATGGAAGGGTTGGGGAAGGGTTGCGCCAGGGTTGGGCCAGGGTTGAGCCAGGGTTGGGCTTGGGTTGGGCAGTTTTTCGATTGAGAAGGCCATGTTTTGGGGCTAGCTCTTCTGCAGAATCATTCAGAAAACTCGAATATGAGCCGCAAAAATCGGACAGCCAGCATTGCTCAAGTGATGGTTCGCGTTGCTGCGCTGAACCACCTATTTTGCTATTTTTTCTGTTGTAAGTCATGTGATAATTGCTGCAGCCCATGGGGGCATTGATGATCGCAAAACAACTGATCATTTCCTAGCAATTTTCGCCAACCAAGGAAACCATCCAAGACTGGTGCTGCCAGACTGACTGGTGCTGCCAGACTGTGTGATTGAAGATGTTGTGCCTGTGAAATCAGCCTTCTTGCAGATGCAGATCGCTATCTTTGACTTTGGTTGTCGTTTATGTTGAGCTTAATCGTTGTGCTCACTGCGGATAGATTCCATCTGCCAAATGGCATTCCCAATTCACTTGCCAGTGCTTGACTTTCAAAGCTAAGTGCCCTTTCAAGTTTGGGGCATCTTCCACGCATTATTGCCCGCTAATCTCATCAACCATCAATTCACGATCAACTAACCTACGCAAACATTAAGCATGACGAATCCTTCCTATTGTTCAACCACTGTTGGTTCTGAAGCACTACTTAACCAGTAGCCGATCAACATCATTGACCATCATGCACCATTAATTAACCATCAGCTGCTTAATAACCATCATTTGCTAATGGATCATCATTAAGCAACACCAGTGAAACATGAACAATCAATTGCTCAGCTACTGTTGTTTGTTGTTGACCGTGGCTCTCATTGCCATGGATCGCACCGCAGGTGACACGTGCCATTGCCGAAGGTGACACCATTGGTCGAGAGGTGGAGGATAACGCCAAGGTGCCCACTGATTTCATCGCCAAAAAAACGGGCGGCTGGCTGGTGCCAAGCGCTTGAAATTGTGCATCGGTGCTCCGGATTGATGGGGAAACCACCCATCATGGGAGTTTATAGCTATTGGGGTACACCATCTATGGACATTCCTGTAATATCATAGGGGTTTGGGGTTTATAGCTATAGGGGTACATCATCTATGGACATTCCTGTAATATCATAGGGGTTTGGGGTTTATAGCTATAGGGGTACACCATCTATGGACATTCCTGAAGTATCCATTGGTGCATTTGCTTGCTATGGTTGAGAAGGTTGCCAGCTGTGTCAATGCCTGGCCTCAATGGCATCAATAAAGTCGGTGGTATTTTGCCTGGTGGCTGAACGTCACTGTTAAGAGACTCCAAAAGCCCGGGGGTGCCAACCATCAACAACTTGGGGGACATTTAGCAAAGTTGTGGCATTATCTGCTGTCCCTTGTCACTAACTATGATTGAGCCCCCGATTACCATTATCGATCTATTGATTAAGCTTCAACCAGCGATCCACCTTTAGTGAACCAGGCATTTAACAATTCCAGTTGAAGCTACTGAGAGTAATTCAGCCATTCCAGGGTCCAGCTAGTAATTAAAGCTGAACCAACCAGCCAACCAGCCATTTAACCATTCTAGTTCAGCTTCAATTACTAGCTGCTTGGCAGCGAGGCCAGGAGCCAACAATATCCCTGTACCATGGCACGGAGCTATCAGGAGTGCCCTAACCACATGGCAGATTAACAATTGCAGTCCATCTTCAACCAGTATTTAACCATCATGTAACCACCATTAACCATCATTTAACCACCATTAATCATCATTTAACCATGATAGTTACCATGATGGTTACCATGATGGTGTATTTCACATAGAAGGCTAACCATTATTAAGGGTGTAACCATAGAAATACATTAAGGGTGTAGAAATCACCATTATTTCACCATGACACCCTTCAGCAGGCTCAGGTCACCAGCTGCTTTTTCTCCCTTCATTTGCCTGACCGTTTCCATCCCCGCCGCGCTCCCCGCGAGGTGATTCTCAACGCGCACCTGCGCTGTGCCCTGGCCTCGCGGAGGATCGTGGAGAAGGCGAGGGGACCGTTTTTGTGTTCACTGGCCTGGTGATGCTGAGGCAATGGGTGAACCACACCTGGGTTGTAGCTATGAGTAGCTATATATGATAGGTAAGTAACAGAGGTTAGTAATAGGTAACTTACAGAGGTATATCAGTAACCAGTAGTAATCAATAAGGGGGAGTTGTAACAATGGTTAATAGTGAGGGAGTTTGATTTCAGAGTAAGTAATAGGTAACTTGCAGAGGTTTATCAGTGGCTGGTTGACATGCTGATTGGTGTGACCTAAGCTGGAAATGGAAAATCAACTGGCTATGGGTCAACAGTAACTTACCAATAAGGAGGGATAACCAACAATAATAGGGACAACAATGGTTAATAGTGGGGGAATTTGATTTCAGAGTAAGTAATCGGTGACTGATAGGGGTTTACCAGTAACTAATAGTAAGTAATGAATGGTTTTATAAACCACATAGTGGAGGTTACGAGTCACGAGGTAGCTCGTCACGAGGGAACTCAATTTTGAGAGGTTTATTAGGTGCTGATAAATGGAGGTTTATCAGAGATACTAAGAGGGAACCATAAGAGGTTTATCAGGATATCTCTATCAGAGGTAATTATACACATAGAGATACTGTGTGGGTGGTTGATTATTTGGGTTGCCCCTTGTTAGACTGATAGTCAATGAAGAAGTGACCCCAACAGAATTATGTGGGGCTTTACTTATGATTTTAAAGATCTTGTAGATCTTTAGATTGCTAGAATCCAATGCCAGGGAAGGTCAAGCAAAACATTGAAGTTATAGTGCTTCAGGGCCGGGCCAACTTGAGTGGTATGCAAGTAAGGACTCTCCTACGGGACAACCTTGGTCAGGGGTTACAATGAAGTCAAGCATTTGCCATCATGCTACATGTTGGGTTGTTCTCCCCACTCAGCAAGATTTCAAAACAATTTACCACTACTCTGAGAGGGGGTACCGCTCATGAACCGTCGCAACAAGAGTGTAAGTTGGAAGCTTGAAATCATTGAATCACCAAGTCACAGCATCAGCGTTGCCAAGTCGAGTATCCCTCGCACTGGAGGAGAAACTGTCCAAGCAGTCCTTCAACTGGTTGTTGGGCGAGGTCAAGCAAAAATTCATGTGCCTGGGCTGACGAGTTGCAAGGATTTTCTGGTGTCGATCGTGTATCCCCAACAATGCTAGAATTTTGGATGCGACCCAACAAGAATGATGACGAACATCGCCCATCTGCCCGTCCGCTAGGTGTGCTTATTTTCTGTCACGTTTGAAGCGGACATCCCGGGTCATTTAGTTGAAATGCTCTTGGTGCTTTCGACACTTTGAAGCGCTTAGATGCTTTCGCCTTCATTTGGTGATGCTGGTTTGGGTTTTACTCACAGTTCAAAACAACTCGACAAATCCAGCAAATGCCATCTTCCAGCAGACATGTTCTTCACCAACTGAACTTCCAAGAATATACTAATATACCTGGTTGGTGGTTTCAAACATTTTTTTCGATTTTTCCCAGTAATCATTAACAAATGGTTGGTTGACTTGCGCATATTTTTCATAGGGGTGGTGAGCACCACCAATCGAATACGATTCATGCATTTCTCGGCGCATGGCTCGCCTGGGACCAACGGCTTGTTGGTTTGGGAGGTCCAGTCCGGGGCGCCCACTATTTTCGATGACCCGAGCTGCAGCACTGTTGGCCAACCACCACGTTGCCTTGCCTCATCGAGCAGCTGTCGGTAGTAGTTCATTGATGTATGATACCCATCATGTACCATTGTACGTGATTTATGGTTATGGACTATGTGGTGATTTATGGATGAGGGACAATCTATGTACTTAATTAATCATTAAATCATACGGTGCATAGTTTGCATATTATTAAGATTTGATCAACCCTGCACATCAAGTGCATTTGTTTTTCCATTATATAATATTCAATGTAATTGATTTCTAGAAAACAGATGCTGCTACCCATCATTTCGCCCATGATCCCCATGATTGAGCAATCATCTACCATCATTTGCGTTCTACCCATCATTTCTACCTATCATTGCTAACCATCCATCGGAACATCCGTTCCAGATCTTCGAAAATGGGGTTATAGCAATAAGGTGGCTCGCTTATCCCATTATTTGTTACCATGATGGCTGACCATGGCTAACTTGATAAGTATATTTGGAACCTATTTGTAACCATGGGTATTTGTTACCCTATTTGATAATTTCCAGATCTTTGCCATGATAAGTCAACCCTATAAGTTGGCCCACCGAACCCCGAGCGAAAAATCGTGGCAGCGCTTAGGAAGTCGCTGGCCCATCCAGGCCACTGCGAAGGGAGTGATGGCGGCCATGGAGCCATGAATGTATGATTTTCCTAATTTTTTATAGCTAAGATGTATGATTTTCGTCTGGCAAACTAAGCCGGAAGCTCAACATTATCATTTTTCTAGGTAAAAACAATTTTAGATGGTAAAAATCTCCAGTTTTAGTGGGTAAACCATTGTAAATGGTGGATCTTCTCACTTCCTGGTTAGCTTACCAGAGTGTATTAAGGATGGGGGTCCTGATGGTCATTTGTGGCTCATGATGATCAATGATGGGTAATTAATGATGAGTTAGTGATGCGGGATGGCTATTCGTGATTCATGATTGTTATTGGACGCTAATGCTGGTTGATCATTGGTTAATCGTGAACTTGTAGTTGATAATGGCGGATGGATTGTGGATTGATGGAGAACAAGACTTGAAGGTGCTTACCAAGTGTGAGTAATTAGTGTTGGTTGGTCTTGGTTGATTGTGAACATTGGTTAATAATTAATAATCGTTACGGTCGACATCAGTAGACATGATGAGACGATTTTTAGTTATCTTCGGTTCATAGCTGGTTTGTAAGGCGTTTTAAGAACCCATGAGTCAAGTAGCAAATATTGGCCAACTCGTCTAAAGGAATCGAAGCGGCTTGTTTCTGACACAGCTGGTGAATGAAGTTGATCAGTGATCACACCACATCATGGTCTACATTGATGAAGAGCCACGGACCCAAGATATAGGTGTTATATACCCTGTAGTCAACAGACCTGGCAATGGAAAATCCACCATTTGATTATTGCCCCCTAAAGGATTGGGGATTTTCTCTTGCTGGGTTATTTTGCCAGAGGGTAATTATCATGAAATGTCATGAACATGTTACACTTTCAACAGAGATTACAGGATTTGGGTACGTAAGCTGACCTACAATATGCAAATATCTGATTTTTGTTGATATTAAGCATCACATATAACATCATTCTAATATCCGTGACACAAGCTTACAGCATGTATGGCAGCCATTATGGCTTCAACAAGACACTGCCTTATTGGTTCGCAGTATGGGTAGACCCGGCGCGGAAAAGTCCCAGTCATTCATTATGATTTACTGATAGGCAACGGCCATTTTGCAGCAGGTGAGTTGAGTAGAGAGTAGCCAACAGAAAACATGGGTTAGTTACTGGTAGATAATGGTTGTCAATACAGGTTGACAATGGTGAACTGTGATTGATCATAGTTAATGATGGTTGCTAACGACTGTCATTACCCTCCTGCAAATGAACAGCCGGACACTACCAATGGGGTATTGGGGCATTCCGAAGGACAATGATCCTACTCCCATGTGGGAGGGCCAGCCTCTGTTCGTTTCTAGGAATGTCTACATATATCAACGAGCTTCCATTTAGAACCAACAGCTGGGATCTTGATTCTGCTGCTTAAGTAAAGATAACAACAACAACAACAACAACAACGACAACAACAACAGCAACGACAACGACAACGACAACGACAACGACAACAGCAACAACGACATCAACAAAACAACACAACGCCTCATTTTTTACCATCTATCATTGCCCATTGCCACACATAGTCATTCTTGCTCGTTACACTGTAACAAAAAACCTTAAGTGGCTACGAATTTGGGCTTGATCTGTGGGGCAACAGCATCACCTTTCTTCTAGGGTTGTTGATTAAAAGATGGGTGATTTACTGATTCGCTACTCTCCCACAGAACCACTGGTTGATTGCAGTCTACAGATAGCTTACCGGAGACCAGGGTGGATTAGCCAAGGGAAGCAGCAAGTTGCGCCCTGATAAACCACCACCAGGGCCACATTCATTGCTCCGCAGCAACTCTGGCTCAAGTCCCCGTTCGTTTCATCGGGGCTCGTGCTAGAGATTTGCGAGGCGTAAGCCGCTAAATCCTTGGTCCATTCTGAACGCACAGGGAATCGCTGCCTAGCCTGCGAACTGCTGGCCATTTAATCGGCCTAGCGTTTGTGGAGCAGCGGTGCAGTAGGGTCTTGTGATATTGTTTATGGGTAGTTGATGGCATTTCTATGTATCGCATTTGTGTTTGTTTGCATACAAACTTGAGATGCACAAGCCCAGATATGTCACCGTCAGCCTACTTGTGCCGAGCAGCGCTACTGCGCCCTGCGTTCAGTCCTTCATATCCCTGGCCTTTGCCGGTCGTGAGGCTGCAACTTGGGTGAGAGCTTCGATCAGAACAGCAAGGTAGAAGCTTTTGGTGCCACACAATTCACAGCCTGAGGTCACCGCAGACTCCGTGTAACGGTGAATGTTTGGTGAATTCACAGTAATGCGACTTTCCATGTGCCTAAGATGCATTTGTAGATCCAGCTAGTTTCCGATAGTTTTCACCCCAAAAAAATAACGATTTTCGCTGGAATTGATCCTCATATGTGCATGCTTGTGACAACATTTGTTTGCAATGTTTGGGATTCCCGACCAATGGTCACCAGCTTGGCTGTTTAGTGGATACCACCATGGAGATGGACAAACCCATATGGAATATCATCAACCATGACATGAACTACCACCGGTTTATATAAGGACACCACTAGTTTTGGTGGTACACCATTTGTCGACACAGCCATGTGCACATTTGGTTGTTGTAGTATTTTGTAGGTTTGACCAACCCCTAGCGCCCACCTCCATCAGATATTGAAGGAAGAAGTACTATATTTTGTAGAGTTTTACTATAGTGGCCACGTATGGTAGAAGTTGTCATCGTATGGTAGAAGTTGTCATCAAATCACAGGGCCGCCTAATAACGTTCGTGTTTGTGGCGTCGAAGGTGGGCACTAGGGGTCGGTGACGGCTATTTGTACAGCATCCGACGATGAACTTAGTCCCGACATCAGTTAGCGACCAGATTCGCGTCAATCAGTACAGGTACAACTCAATCAACCATTGTTGATTCACCAAAAGTTGTATTGTAGGGCTGGTTGAAGAACCACCAACCATGTTTCTTTTACCATGAGTTACATTATGAGGTTGATTGAATAAACACGAATTCCCTTTTGGTTTATCAATTGTATTCATCCTACATCGCTATAAAACAACGGAAGAAACACAGCCACACAGTGTGCAGCGCCTTGTGGACGCCTCATCCAGTTGCAGCCTGGACTCTTGTAGAACCGTTGTACTGCAAGGGTTGGTGCCTGCCATCGATTTCACCGAAAAGTATCACCAGGACAGACCTCCGGTCATTCGCGTGGGATGGGCATCCCGCATGGTGGTTTCTCAAGGCAGTTTGGGATATTTTTATTATGATCCTTAATATTAGTATACGTAAGTCAATTGTAGCAGTAAACCATCCATTTTTGGGGTAATGTTGGTTTCTGACTAGTGTAACCCGCCCTAAAGTAATGAAAATAGATGAAACCAACAGGTAGATACTAATCAGAAACCAACATTACCCCCATCTTAAGAAACCACCACATGGATCGACCATCTCTCAGCGCTCTCTTGACATGGTGGGTATTATTGGCCACCAAAAACTACCATCACCCACGGCTAAGCACCATCAGCAAGCGTTGACAATGATGCTCTTGTGGATTTACATCATTCACCTTTGTTGACCGATGCTAGCTATTGATGAGCATTCATGAGCAACCAGGCTATCATTCGAGTAGGCCCTTCTGTTGTTGGTTGTTAACCACGGAATTACCATCAATAACCATCAATTCAATTGACCATCAATGCACTATCAATTGACCATCATCAACCAACCACCATCAAACCGCCAACCATTGACCAACCATGAAACTGTCATCAATCATTAACCAACCATATCAAGGATTAACCAACCATTAACCAACGATTAACCAACAACAAATCCTCAGCCACGGCACTGGCGAGCGGATCTCCAGGAGAGCGGACACCATGTTGCCCGAGGGGAGGCCGACGTTGGGAGGGAGCTGCTCCGGGTGCTTAAAGGGCCGCCCTTAGGGGGGGGGGCGAGGCCTGGAGCTACGCCCCATGAGGGTTCGAAGCAACTGGTAGACTGGTCATTTTGAAGGGTGACCATAGGACTTGTTGGTAATGGTTGGTCAATGGTTGGCTGATGGTTGCTGAATAGTTGGTGAATGTTTGGTTAATGGTTCGTGAATGGTTGGTTAATGGTGACCATAGTGACTTGTAACTGTTGGTTACTACGTAGTAATAGGGTGATCATAGTGACCTGGTTGAGGGTGACCATAGTGACTTGTAATTTTGTTGGGAATGGCATCGTTGGAAATATTTACTGACTTATGCCATTTAATCAGCTAGTGGCAATCAATTATCATTGGAAAGAGTTACTGACTTATACCACTAAATCAGCTAGTGTCAATCAATTAGCCAATTGGTGGCAAATGAGTTACTAGCGAGCAGTATTTGTTACTAGTCAATGTCAACTTATTTGTTGTCACTAACATATACTATTTGATATCATTTGCTGAATTAATTAGTCACTAGTGACCAGTACTAGTGCTGAGTATCAGTGGATGAATGAACCAGGCACCTGATGATTAGTAGGGGTTGAGGCGGGTGACCCAGAAACCACAGTCCTTGGCCGTTTGAGAACTGGGACCAAGTATGAATGGTTGATCCGCTTTGGAGTACCAATGGTTCGTAGTGGTTGATAATGGTTGGTGGTGCACAACCCATGGATAATGGTTGATAGTGGTTAATTATGGATGGTTGATACGGTTGGAAGTGATCTTTGTCATGGTTGGGAATGGTAGAAAGGTTACTAGTAGTTTATGGATGATGGGTGATTACCTGACCGTCAACCTCCAGCGAACTATGGTTGATATGATCAGATATTGTAGGAGTCAGGAAGGACTGGTACGGATCAATCGACGGTCAGTGACTAGTGGTAAATTGATTGATGATGATCGATGATTTATCATGAAAATGGATGATGAATAACGCTTGTTATTCATGAATAATGGTGATGATTGGTTTGTACTGGCTGATCATTCCTGATAAGTAACAATGACTACATAGTATTGGCCCACAGCCGACTAACCCATATAACTCCACTGGGTTCCCGAACAGTTTGTTGATTCCGTTTCAGCAATGCCGTCCTTCGAGTACCAATGATCATTTTTTTGTCATCATGATCTCATCTATGATAATTGAGGTTTTAAGGTCGGCATGATGGTTGTTTGTTTCATGATCACTTACAAGTGGTTTATTTGATATTTGCGTTGACAGTTGGGTTTTGATATTGAGGATCATGATAATGATAAGTTACAACTGTTATAATTTACACATGATAGTCGGTTTTTTGATATTTGTGTTGATCCAATGTATTGTAGTTGTTGTATTACGGAAGAAGGACTGCTGGTTTTGCATAACAATCCTGTTGAACAGTTTCTGTTGCTGTTGCATGTTGATACTCACCCTCGCTGTTGTTGAATACAAATTGTGTTGCCACATATGTTTATTCTATCTAGATTTTGTTCTAGACCAGGTGAATTGTGTTTATTGTGCTGCCTTCTATGATGATTGGATGGTTCGATTAGGCGTCGTGAATCAAGAAACATTGTCGTCATGTGCCCAGTATCATCGGCTAGAAGTAAGCATTCTCAACCACTAGCAACCACTAGCAACCACAATGAATCACTATTAACTACAGCATTGACCAGAAACAACCATGACTAAGCGGTATTCCCATTGATATGGAAGTGCTTTCAACCATTGAAAACTGTTATCCACCAGTACTTAATTGGCCGTCATCAACCATTAATAGGTTTTAGTACATGGTTGCAACCCATCAATCACCATCAATGAGTCATTGTTTTCTATTATTTACCATTCGAAGCCACCAGCACTTAACCATCATGGACCATCATTTCACTATCGTCAATATCCATGCTTCTCCATATTTGTTGGTTAACGATCACTAAACCTTGATTGACCATCGGTATCCACCATTCCTTTCACCATCAATTAGCCAATAAACATCAACTGATTGCATTTATTAGCCATCCATATCAACCCTTCACTGACCATCCATATCAAGCCTTCACGGACCATCCATATCAACCCTTCACTGACCATCCATATCAAGCCTTCACTGACCATCCATATCAACCCTTCACTGACCATCCATATCAACCCTTCACTGACCATCCATATCAACCCTTCACTGACCATCCATATCAACAACCATGGTTTGATTGCAATCTCCATTTTGGAGGCATCTCCATTTGGTGGTGGATGAAATGCAAGGCGTGGCGTTTCTGGAGCAGGACAGCGTCCACTGGTTGGTCACGTTGCGGTGGGTGTCACATCGCAGTGGTTTGCACTGGCTACGTGGAGGTTGATCAAGACTTCGTGCTGTGATTCAGAGGTTGAATGAAGCAG
The DNA here is from genome assembly GCA_009767595.1 of Symbiodinium kawagutii. Lineage (NCBI taxonomy): Eukaryota > Dinophyceae > Suessiales > Symbiodiniaceae > Symbiodinium > Symbiodinium kawagutii. Next base: position 198,722 of record VSDK01022988.1, read on the forward strand.
AACACGGAGAAAGTCTAATGATAACAAATGATAACTTTGGGATTCTACACTTGTCAACTGGTCAATAGTGATCAACACACGGATATTGATTCATCAAGGAGGATAAATTGATCATAGTAGGTTGCAATGAATTCATCATCATATTATCATTGTACTGATGATATTTTTTGAGCTACGATTCTTCAGAGCATGCCCTGCAAACCGTTGATTCCAGAGGTTCATGAGCAACTAACCATCACCAACCATCACCAACCATCACCAACCATCCCTAACCACTACCACCCACCATGGTGACCGGGTGCCGGTGCTTCACCCCGCCAGGAGAGCTCGCTGGTCGTATCCCCGGCGCCCGTGGGCCTGGCACTTTTGTTGCCCGGGCTGCTGGCGTATCGTGTCTCGGCGCTGGACGACGCTTCCCGGTGGTGGCAACGCTTCCCGGTGGCGCCTGTCAAGGGATGGTAGGGGCGTGTCATGGCAAATTTGAATCCGGAGTAGTCAGGATTTATGTTTGTATCATTGTTTGAATATATACATATGTGGACATGGTATATTTTTGCACTACTTCACATATTCAAATCTAGAAGCAAATTCTTTATATATCCAATCAATGCGAGTATCGAAAGCATCTTAATATGAGACCAGCATCTTTTGTGCAGAGTGCACCATGATGTGCGCAGCTTCAGGTCACTCATCCCCAGTCCTGGTTTCGATGATGCAACGGTGCTCTTATGTTGTGCACAATAAAGGCTAATCGCATCATGGAGTTGAATATACGGGGTCGATTAATTGATTCTAGTTGGGAAGATCAATCCAAGAGGTAACCTATACAGTCGATCTAGGTTAATGGTGATTCCGCAAGATCAATTGACATACCACATTTGTTTTCTCGATTTCCAACTGGAGGTGAATCATTTGCAACCAGTTCACCTAGTGTGATGTTCACTCACTGGGATGTTTTAGGCTCTGACAAAAATTGTGAGACAGCACGGGTAGGACCCACCTTTTTTGCCAACTCTGCAACAGCCATATGGTGGTTTCTTAAAATGGGCGATGCCAAAATGGTTGGTCTAGTTCTTTAAATTGTGCATAAACTGTATGATTGGGAGGTGCACCTATTTTGAGAAACCACCATATCATACCAGCATAGAGTATGATCAATTGACATCCAACAATATCCTGATACCATGATCCAACCGTCCAACAAGAGGTAAGTTTCGCCAGCAAAAAGGCTGGTGGTCAGTGGGCTGTTGAGAATGACAGCTCCAGCATGCTCCAGCTGTTCATAAGAATTGCATTTCCAACAGTTTGGGATATCCTAGATCCTCCCAAAGCACCCAAACGCATTGATTCCCCCTGCCCCTCGGAGAGCACTCTACCAATGAAACGGTTGGTGGATTGTTGAGCCCAGGATTGTTCAGGAAACTCGCGGAAGTCCACCACCGCGAAACCGACGACAAACCTTTGTTTGTGTGCATATATATCCAAAGAGGATTGTAACCCAGCGGTTGGGGGAAACTGACAGCACTTATTAGATAAACTCTAAGTGTTTAGTACGTGTTTGTTCCGAATTATATGCTATTTCTGGACAATCCCAATTGGTGGAACACTTCCACTCCCAAATTGAGCAAGATACCCGACTTGTTTTGAACTGTTACTGTTTCAATCATGGTTACAGTTTCGTTGTTCCTAACTTGAAGCTGCCTGCACAGGCAAACCATAGTGCAACAAGTGAACTCCACAACACATGGCCAAACTTCTTTCCGAAATGTCAAGGATGGCGCGTTTACCAGTTTTTGGACAGTTACATGACCGGAGGTTTTCAAGTAGGTTTCTAGCCAGTGACATGTTGAACAACATGGACCCCGGGTTGAAGAAGCTCCATATTTAAAAAAGCCGATCGCCACAACAAGCAAGTGCTCCAGTGTTGCCGTGACCACATGGAAGCTGTTCAAGTTGCGACATATGCTGCTCCCTGGCGGCGCCTCAAGACAGACTCTTCCCAAAAACAAACTCACACGATAGCATTCGCAATGCACGCTTGTAAAAAAACGTATCCAAAGGCTTCCTGTCCAGGGACCCGTTCCTCTAGGTAAGGCGCCTTGAGCATTGCGCAGGGCTTGTTCTGCTTCCATTGGCGCAGGGGGGTTGTAGCGCACCAACGGGCATCCGCTGAGCCTAAGGCCTTGGCCGGATGATGCTTGGCAGCAGGGCGGGTGAGCTCTGATCCCAAATATTGTTTTAGGTGGCTTGATGGGCCCATTCGCATACGTCTGCTTCCGTTGCGCGGCATGTCCCCAAGTCATCGCCTAAGTGAGGTAAGTGGGGGATAGTGGGGGGATTCCACCTTCTGAATTTGGCATGCTTGCCAAATGTTTTTTTGCATCAGGAGACCTGACAGCTCCCATGGGAGAAAATGGGTGGATTTGCAGATGCTTCCAGCTAGAATGTTTTTTGCAAGAGAGTTTGTTCCAATCTCAGGTGGTTAGCTTCGATCTTTGCCACCAGCGCCTTCTTAAGTTTCATTTGCCACGCTGCTTGGCGGCAAAGTCTGGCGGAGTAGACTGTGAGAGCTGAACTGACTAACTGTAGACGGAACAAACTAGCTCGCGGTGCGTCACTGGACCGCTGATTCAGGTTGCATTTTCCCCTTGCAACACGAGATGTGATGTTTTTTCTTGGGTTTGTTTTTTGTTTTGTATGCTCACGCTGTTTTGGAAACACTTGCCAAACAAAACAGGATTGGCAAAACGGAATTGGATAAACGTAAAACAATTTGCTGCGTATTTTGGTTCCCCTACATTTTCTTCAATCATTGCCATAGTTGCTGAGCGCATTTTTTTAACCGGAAATTCTTCTCAGCTTCTGTTTTTGGTCGTGTGCAAGGTTGGGTGTGCAAATTGCGCCCAACGGTAGCGCAAGTAACGTTCGGGCGAGTTGAGGAAACCATACGGCATATGTGTCCAACAAAAAATGACCAATATTCAATGATGAACCAGAGGTTTGTTGATCAATGATTGTTTCTTGTTATCCGTGGGTTCCAATCAACATTGTGGTTTCTGAAAATTTGGAACCCACATTTTGGTGGGTTCATTTTTTTAAGTCACTAATTTTGGATGATTTGAGCGTACTCTCATTTCAAAAAAACACCGCATTTACATTGAAAAAACATTTTTCAAACTTCAAACTCCATGACTACAGAAACGTGGTCACCATGTTCGTGGTTTGAGGTTGTTGAAAGCAACGTTGTAGCGTCACCATGGGCATCCCTAGGCGCGAACGCAAGGGATCACGTTGTTGGGACAAGTGGCGGGTGGTTCATCAGATTGTTTTCACATGGGCATTTGCCATGGCACCCCCAAAACCAATGGTTTCCTATTAGCAAAATCATTTTTTAATTTTTTGGTGGATCGGTTACCCTCTGGTGATCCAACATAGCAATGGAAAATCCAGCAAATATTGATGGTTTGCCAGGGTTTTTCTACAAAATATGGTGATTTTCCAGCCAGCTACGTTAAATCACAGGAGTGTATGCCCTATGTTGGCAGATGCCCAGGGTGTTTCTGCGGTGAGAAATACCCGTCTAGCTGTTTGCCTGAGTGCCACCTTGATGCCAGGCGGCCAACTCAATGATGGTTCAGGCGTCACACGCTGACCAAGCATAGCGACTACCAACGTCTGCAGGGACCCAGCCATTGGTTGAATGTTAAGAAATCGTTCATGAGGGAAAATGATGGGAATCAAGTATTTACTATTTCTCTCTAGGGTCATTCATTTATGGTCATTTTTTTTCTTGCTGTTTCTAGATTCACCTGTAGTGGCTATGATAGGAGTCTCCACTCAACGACTCATCAGAAATTATGTATAGTATATGTATCCTATAGCTACTTCTAGCAAGAAGTTCGCCATCATTCAGGGACTATATAAATGATTAAGCCTGTCACGACCTATATGGTTATTGAGAATACAACTATCATTGACCCAACCACTCAGCATTTACCGTGAATGATACTGTGTCGCCTAAATATATTACATTTGATGTATAATGGGAGGTATAACGTAATAACCATATTTAACCACCACAAACATCAACGGAAATCAGTTACTTCCCACCATTTGTTATAATCAATACCACTGTTTGATCGACATATCAATCAAATTAGTGAATGATGATTAACACAATTTTAACAGTTCATATCATTTAATGATCAGTTCATTCAGTTCACAATAATGATTATGATTACATAATTATTTGAAATATCGTTAACCGCTTGTATCAATAGCTGATAAGGCCGATCTTATTCCAATCATTAAATGAATGATCAATGACCACTCGTTTGATTAACTATGAGTTACTTTGGCATCATTACCCGAGGGTAAACTGACATGGCTGCGCTAAAAATCACCAGCTTGTCACAGGAAAACCATTATAAATGGATGATCATTAACTAACTACTTAATTAACTACTTAATGTAATTCATATCTACCCGCTATCATTCACTATCACTGTCAATACCTTACATTCGATATTGATTCCAAATCAACATATCATCATATAATGATTACACACTACTAAAAGCTTATCGAAGCTTACATGATTTCCTTGTTGCTACGGCTTGTGCGAATCCGCGCAGGGCCAACGCTACGACTTCTGGATGGCGGCAGTTGCTTGGCGGTTTTTATCGATCGCAACGGTTGGGAAAACGGCTTGGTTATGGTTAAAGGTGGTTACCCTCCGGTAAACTAACCTGGCAATGGATTTTGACCATATTTTGTAGTGAAACCCTGGGAAAACACCAATAAATGGTAGATTTTCCATTGCCAGGTTAGTTTACCAGAGGGTATCAATGATGATTATCTATGGCTCATAGTGGTCGATGAATTTTGATTGAGCCATTGCTGAACATGGGGCTGGGTCATAACCAACCATCCAAAAAAATTGGGCCTGAAGATCCCAACAAAGACATACCAAGACTAGTTTGGCCAATGATGTTCGCTAGGGGTACTGCCACCAGTTATTGACCCACAGCCAATAAACCTATAGGTGTATTGAGGCCTCTGTATAGGGCCTCAAACTGTCGAACCTGTTGACCGATCCATTGGTTCCTGACAATTGATTCATTACTTGATCCATTGGGCCGGTCGTGATCTAGAAGCAACCATAGATCAGAATGGTTGCTTGCTCATCTCCACCAGTGAAAATCGACAGGCCACAACTAAAACTGTAACATGGAAGCCTGAGCTTGCCCATTTGCCAGAGAGTGACTTTCCATTGCAGTAGCTCGTTGGTTGTTGTTGATTCAGGTTCTCTTCTTGACCATCCTCAACCATTACGATCCACTAGTATTTTTGTCATGAACCATCATAAACAATTTCCCTCTGCTATTTTTATCAAGTTTTAACCACCAATCAACAAACAATCACGAACCATTTTGTAGTGCATCATTATTAATATCCACAATCAGCCAGTTCATCATGAATTGTCAATCATATCACGCTATGCTGATCAAGCACTATTAACCATTTGGTTGAAAATCATTCTGAAGCACTGATGATTTCACATATTAACCACTGATCACCCATGCATGTGTCTCAACATCTTAACCATTGATCACCAATAAATACACCAACCATTTATCATTGATCACCTTATCATCGAACAATTTGTTGTCACCAATTACCATCCAAATGGTTCACAGATCACAATTACCATCGTTAGTCGTTAATTACCATTCACCATCAACTATTGATCCAATCACGATTAATCAACAATACACTGATCATAAATCACAGATCGGGAATTCGCTGGATTGGTTCATGGGGACATCTATCCCTAGCCTTCCAGTTACCATTATAGCAGGTAACCAACCCCCAAGCAATGGTAGACACCAGCTGGTTAGTGGAAGCATAGGGTAATACAAAGACCCTTATTATATATCATTGGTGGTCCAAAAAACAAGGCTTTCCAACCTAGCTCTTCCCATAAAACCAACCCAATCTCATGAATTCAGCCATGAATCCCCTATAATTCATGGTCAAAACATAAACTTAGGAGAAATTTCACGTAGAGTTTCCCATGAACTGACCTCAAGGATGACTCCACTTACCATCAGTCATCACCCCATCCTGTCGCTGGCCTTGGAACGCTCAGGTGTCTATTTCTGCTTGCTACAACTGGGATTCGTGGTCATTGGGCCTGAGGACAGCCATTTTTGACGGCCGCACCCATCCTTGGTCATCACCATAGCCGCCATCCAGCAACTGTTAGTCATGATGGATCCATGTCGTCGCACTGCTTCATATCATGATTTACTGCAATAGTATGTGGATGTAAGCATTAAGGATGGGTTAAGCATTGAGGATGGGTGGTGAATGATTGTGCTCAATGATTAGCCAAGAATGACTGACAACAACCAACACCGACACTGAAGGGTTCACCATGGTGAAATGTAATTGTGGCTGCCATCCAAGCAAAAACTTGTGACACCATTGGCCAGGACATGGCCAGTGAGGTAGTGGAGGTGTGTGTTTATGTGTTGATTGTCGTATACCTTCCGGCAACCGTACAGTTTTACAGCTGTTGGTGGGCCCCTGTCCCTAGCTGTGAACCAATCCCAGCTCACCATGAGATGATTGAGCTTGTCATTTGGCGATGATGGCTTGACAATGTCGCCACCGGGTCGGCAGTGCCACCCCAGGAAGTATCATGTGAACTCGGAGATGCATCGCGGATAGAAACTTGGCCATGGCCAGCGCTCGATCGCTGCAACATCCTACGGGAAATCCTAATCCATGGTGAGCTCCGGGGCATACTGACCAAAACATTGCAGGAAATATGTGTGTTCATCATTGGTGATCCATCTCACTATGAACTCGCTTAGTTATAGGGGATAAGGGGCTACAGCACTTAGTCATGGACTCCAACCACAATAAACCAGCCAATAAATTCCAATACTATATTGCCATGGCGTAGGAAATGAGAGAGTGAGCGTTCCAACAAGTAGCCGGAGGGTTCCGACTACCTGTGGATACAGATGGTTCATATCAGGCAGGACCGAAGATATTTGCATGTGAAGACATTGGACTACAGGTAGAAACACATGTAGAAACACAGGTAGAAACAAGACGCTTAGCATCAAGGGTGTGATACTCTACAATATGATACTTGTTGTAAATTGTGTCAGGACAATTGCCAGTATACCATAAAAATAATGAGTTAGAACAACATGGCAATGGCTATACCACTGTACGTATAGCAACCATGGTTGTGACATTATGACAGTCAGTCACGTGCCATGTCACATAGCTTTCCTTCGAAGCTCATCATTGACAAACCGGCTGAAACTTATATCAACTGCATCATCCAGATTCACTTCCGGGATCCTTACACGGAGAAGCATGGAACAGCTGACCACCATTCCGATACTTGCTGAACAACTACCTGCTAGCTGACATCTAGCTTCGAGCCACTAGCAGCTACTGACCAACTCATTGTGTCATAACTGCAGCTGACCTGTACCTGACCGGTATGTTTTCCACGGGCAGCAACTGTGAAGCATGGGGGATGGTAGGTGAACTCCTAAGCCTATCATCATTTTCCCTAGTGCTTGGGATGGTTGGTTGATTTAGTCGTGTTTTTCAGGTTGAAAGCACCAGTAAGATGGGTAGGGTAACCCCACAAAATTGTGGGGGTACACCAACCTCGGGGAGGTAGCGTCATCCCCGTGAGTGAGTCGGTTCAGTTGGGGGCTCTCCGCTGCTTCATTCTTGTCAGTCGGATCCTGGTTGTAGCGACAACGGTGAACCGTTCTTGCACACGGCAACCAAAGACCATGAATCACTTGCGATCTACGTTGGATCATTCGTCAAAGTTGGATCAAACAGAAGCTACTGTATCATTGACCATTATCATTTTGTCGGGTAACCAGTACTATCATTGCCACTAGTTCACCATCCCTTAGCCAAGTGTTCTTTGTTGGTAATCAGTGCATGCCATTACCGTTTGGTAGATGCTCACCTGGTAATGAAACTCCACCATGTGGATTTTTATGTGGATTTTTTGGGGGTTCCCAACCATGGATTTCCCTGGCAAAATATGGCGATTTTTCAGCGCTAGAGGTGAAAATCATTGGAACATCTACCACCTGAGGACTGGCTGGCGGCTCGAGTCCTACCAGCGATTGCCATGCTGGTGCTCCTTGGCGTCTTTGCAGCGGGTTCCGCTGAAAGGATGTTGCTTGCTGGTTTCATGGGACTTTGATTTGTAAATATTAGTGTTTCTCAAAATAGGAGACCCCAAAAGGCCCCATTTTTGTTTTTTAGTCATTAAACTTATCAGTAATAAAGCATCCATCTTTGGGGTTCCCTACTTTGAGAAAGCGCCATATGTACAATACTATATGTTTTTCCTTCTCTGTAATATATATATATATATACATATATATATATATATATATATTTACATACATACATATAGATAGATGTAGATATATTCATATATTTATACACAGGTCACTGTACTAAATTTCTAACCCCCGGCACTACAGTTGGTATCATGACACGCTGACTTGGCTTGCCACCAGACCATCAACATGTTCTACTGTGTTTTGATAGTAGCGTTTGTTGCTAAACATACATGTGTGTGCTTCAAAGTACTGCGCTTAATGCCATGGATGTATATTTGATGACTTTTCACATTGGGCAGAGGTGACTGTTTGAGCTTCCTTAGAACCTTTGACCAAGTCCAATTATCTAATTGCATGCGCTTGCTGAAGATAGATGCTGCAGCAAACTATCCCACCTCGGACGGTGACACCGTGGAATCAGCTTTCTGGTTTTGAAGCGCCATTGATATATTGCTGCTCTCTGTCTTGGACTATTAATGATTGGATCCGCAACCACCTTGGGCTGTTTGCGAGTGCTTCCCACCGAAAGAAAAGCAAGAAACATAAGAAAAGGTTGCCTTTTCTTTGCCTGGGACAAACGCAAATTTGCGGTAATGAGCAGTGTATTCAGCGCAAATCATGGGATCTATCACAGGAATTCTTGATTCAGCCCTCGCGCATGGCTACGATCGGCTCAGGTTCCTTTCAACCAGATCATCTTGGCCGGACCTTTGCATGGGAGCTGAAATGTGTCAAGCATCATAATTCACCATTGCTGGTAGTTGCTGATGATGACTAAATATGTTTTATTAATGTCAAATAGTGATCAATCATGGAAAGTACAGCTGTTAGTCATGGTTGTCACTATTGGAAGTCACTCTTCATGGAAAACAGCACTATAGCACTATTCATGATTACTCGCGGTTGACATATCGATCGCGCTGGGTAACAGACGGTGAATGGCGGTGGTGGTGAGAAAGAAAGGTGAACATGGCTAGTAGTGGTTGACATGCTGGTGTCCAAACCACCAACACCAGCCATCAATGCTCCATGTTGTTGGACAACCACCATTAAATAGCAAGCTCAGAGCCGGAGATCAGGAACAATCATTGGCTGATTGCCACTTCCCAAGAAATCTTGAAGCTTGGTCAACTCATGCAGCCGTTGATAGCATCCTAGCAGCACCTTGACGATTCTTGGCAGGGTCTGGGTTTGCACTGGTGATATGAAATGGGCTTGTCCAGTTCAATAGTTGCACCTACTAAGCATCCTAGCCATCATTCGTAGGGAAATCACCGGGGTTGTGGGGGTACACCGTGGCGAACTGGACAAATTTAGTGATGAAAATTGACATCCCCAAAGATCCATAGCAGTTGATGTATCAGATTGTCCTGACGATGGTATGGAGGTCGACGTTGGCTCTATCCAGGTTTCTTGGTGCTGGGTTGGAGACAGTGAACGCCTTCATGCGAAGGTTGGTTCTTTGTACTTCTCCACGAGCAAGATTACACCTGGCTTGTGGTTTTTGAACATGTTTACACATGTTTTACTTTCCCTTCTAATGTTCAACAAGTGGTTGGTTGACTAATTTGTTTCATAGGGGTTAAAACCACCCACCAGAAACTGTTGCTATGATTCAACCCTATACATGCGAGTCATGTTTGCCACACCCAAGACTCACCTGTGGGTCAAGCTTTAATCAAGTCCCCAAAGCCCTCATTGATATAGTTGGTCAAACACCTGAAAAAAACTCCTTGTGTATGATACTCTTTATATATGAGTAACATTTTGCATTGTTAGACCCATGTATGATGGCATATTACCCATTTATCGGTAATTAGCAATTAGTGATTAAAAAAACATGCATGTACAAATTTGGAATATACTTCATCATAATTGGTGTTGTTTTTTTTCCTCATGTATATGGTTGCTTCTCAAGTCATAGAGGTACCCCCAAATCATCCTTTCTATTAGTCCTTCATAGTCACAAACCAACCGAAACTTTGGGGGGTTCCCTATGGCCTGAGAAACCACCATATGGTTGGTATATTCCCTATTTCTATTACTTCTTAATCCCGGTTGTTATCAACCAGTATGAGAGCCCTTATAAGATACATTAATGTTCAGAAGGTCCCAAATTTCCCGTAAAAATCCTTATAAGATACCCTACCAGCAGTAATGGTTAGTTCCTTACCGAAGTATGGCAACCACTTTCCTTTTTCCACGGGTTCCAGACTTCCGGACCACAAGTCAAGCCCGCGCCGCAGGATTTCCATTGGAACCTTGGCTTTTTTGGCTGGCACGACCTTTCATCACCACGTTGCTGCAGCATCATCCAAGTTAGTTTGTAGGGACACCGGTCACTTGACCCCTAGTGTTGGCTGGAAAACTCATTGGTAAACAATGATCAATACCCAATGATAGGCTTGATATATGAGCTACTGTCAAAAACCCTGGCCTCAGTACATGTACTGCACTGGAATATAGGCTAAAACCTTAGAAAACGAAGGCGGAACATATGTTGTGAAAACCATGTAAGACGAAGACGGACCTCTAAAACGAATGCTCGATAGCTATGCCACTTTTTGATGCTTACATTTTGGCGATGGCTCATATGTTGATATGAGTCAACTATCGGTGGACGATGGGCACTTGTGAACATGCCAACGTGCCGACCACCATCAACCATCATGAACCATCAATCATTGCGGTTGATTCCTGATAATTGCACCATTAGAAAATGGTGGTTAACGATGGTGTTTGATAGTTGCTTAATCAAAAACTGGTTATGGATAGTTGTGAGAGATTGGTCACTGAGTTATTGGTCACTGCCTGAGTTGAGTATCGTTTGACTAGTAATCAACTATTCCTTACTCGTCGAGAACCAACCCACTGTTCCTCCATATGTCTAACTACTGTATGGGGTTATCACAGTGATGCTGGACCCCCCGAAAGACTGACTCAAAAACAAGGGTCTATTCACGGCTTGATAACTGGCATCTAGACTGCCATCAATCAGAAAGGCCTGCAACCACACACAATCAAAATCCCTTAGCTGTTGTTTATCAAGATCCCATTTGCTCTTAGCCATCTACTATCAATCATCTACTATGCATGGCTAATCCTCATGGTTACTAGTGACTAGCAATCATCAGCCACCATATCCCCTATCCTTGGTTCTCTCGAAATTTACCGTTACTAAATGATTATCATACAAACAACTTGTGTTGTATTCTCTTGCAAATCACCCTTTCTAAATGTAATTATGGTAAACAACATCAAAAAACCATCATTGAACAATCATGAAACTCCATAACCAGCTTACATCTTTCGCGCACATCCGAGCGCATCACCGAACTTTTCATCCCAGGCAGTCCATGATCTTGCTGGATGTCTTGTGGTTGCTAGGTGCGGCACTTCAGCTGCTTACTTGGGCTGTCTCCTGGTGGAGCCGCCGGGCCGTGGCTTGGGCAGTGATCATGGCCACTACCAAGCTATGGTAGTGACATGTTATCGATTTTTTCCCTTGGTTGGTGGGGGATAACAACCAGGGAAACAACTAACAACAATGGGTAAAGCCATGGTTAGTAGTGGATGATGATAACTATTGTTTTCCTTGGTTGTCATGATGATACTGTAGAGTAGCAGGGGATAACAACCAACAATAATGGTTCAACAACCAACCAGTATATAATAAACATAGGTTATGATAACCGTAGGTGATAATTAGTTAATTACCATATAGGAATTGTGCCCCAATGGTTATAAATGGCTATGATTCATTTCATAGCTTATGTTGTCCCCTAATGGTTAGTTGATAGTACAGGGGATAATTACCAACAAGTTTGTGGTTAAACAACTATACTGGTTGGTGGTTCGGTTTGATTCATATCGTTTTATTTTGCCTAATGATTATTAGCAATTGATTGGTTGACAAGCATATTTTTCAGAGGTGTGGTTCAACCACCAACCCGACTAATTCATTCAGATCAGTGATTACCCATCACCATGTCGCAGTAATATTGAGATCAAACGCCGAAAGTTATTTTGATTGTCATTGCTGGTTGTAAGCTTTTGTGATTACGACAATCATTCCAATGACAGTGAGCCAGTTGATAATGAACATACATAGATGTCTCTATGGAAGTCACGCTTAAGCCATTCTTGATGATAATTTCCTGCAATGGTAATGAACGATCTGGATTATCGAGCATCCCCCATGAACCACTATGAATCAAGATCCACCACAATTAGCCATTGGACATTCCACCACAATTAGCCATTGTTCAAGATCCCCCATTGAACCACTATGAATCAAGATCAACCACAATCATTCCACTATGAAGGAGCTCATGAACCATTTTTGCTCATGACGTTTGCTTTTCGCGTGATGTTCACCAGAGGTTTTCGGGAGTGCACTCACTTGCTGAGTGACTTTCGCAGCTGACTGAGGTGGTTTTGCTTGCCAAGCAATCGAGTGACGAGTGCCAAACCAAAACAGCTACAGTACGGGTTGATAGTTGGGTGATAGCCAATTATTGGATAATTTTCATGTTAATTAATACCAATAAATTGGTTAACTATTAGCATCCGTTGATTGGTTGACCACTCGATTAACATTTCAATTATCCGAACAACCGCGTCAGTGATATGCAAACCAAAGAGTTCAACATCCGAAACTGATACTCATTATGATCCACTGATTGTAATCAACCCCTAGTTGTTCATTACTGGAATATTCATTTAGCAAGCAATTCAAAGGTCCATGGCAACTGATGTTACTTAAGACCCTGATTGCTGATCGCTTATTGTACTTGATTGCGAGCTAAATTATTGGCTCATTATAAATTCATCATCAATTTTACCGGGTTATGAGCAATCATTATGGCTTGTTCTACTTGATTATATGTGCATTATGGCCTATCAGCACATAAAAAAGCTTAAAAAACACGTTAACAAACCATTAAACATTCACTAAAAAAACAGTATTTGATGCGCTGAAAAACCATTAAGCAATCATTATGGCTTCCTAAGATAATTAAGTAGCTATTTTCAACCATTCATTAGCCATTGCTTCTTAAACAACCATTAAAGAACCATTTAGGAACCATTAAACAACCATTCAACAGCCATTAAACAAAACATTAAAACACAATTAAACAACCATTCACCCACCATTATCCTGGCCATTATCATGGCATATCTTATTTCTTGCCAAGTCTCAACGCTGGCACCAGCTGGTTGCCTGGCCCTGCCCGGGTTTCACCACCCGTCACAGCTGTCGCCAGGTTTCACGGTCTTCTGGTTCCAACCTGCCCGTCGGGCCATGGCCAGTGAGGTGCGAGAAACCGAGCGGTACCAGCGCAACGGTGATCGTTTCGTTGAAGGAATGGTGGTTTTTAAGGGGCAATAGTGGTTGATAGGAGGGTTATATAGGGATAGTAGTTGTGATTTATAAGGGTTATAGTTATACGGCTAATAGTGGTTGAAATCCTGAATGGGGTTATATAAGAGTGATAATTTGAAGTGATGGTGATTTAGAAGGGTTAATAGCAACCATTTTTGTGGTCCCCTATTTTAAGAAGCCACCATAGAGTTGAACAATTCCCTATTATTGTTGCTTATTATCCCTTGTAAAATTAACAATTATTAATGGTCATGAGCCATATCAACCACCATAAAGCTGTGGGTTGCTATTGCACTACAGGTCGGCCAGCTTCTGATTCTCGCCACTCTCAGGTTGATGCCCCCAGAATAAAACAGGAGCTGCTCATGTTGGTAGCAGCGATAGCGCAACCCCCGTGTTTCACCGGTAGAAGTTCCGAACGGGGATGATTGTTCCTGATTCTCCGCCAGATATACTCATGACTCTGTTGGATACTGTCTCGTACGAATTGCACTTTGCGGACCATCAAGCATTCATTCAACATGAACAAACCATTCATCAACCATGATTGCCCACGGATCAAGCATTCATGAACCATGGGTTCAACATGGTTCAACCATCACATCATTCCCCATGGCTTCCCATCAACTTTCCCCATGGCTTCCCAATTCATCCATGCACAATGAAATGGCTGTGGGTCAAAACCCTTAGTCCACCTGGTTCCCCATCATCAACCATTGTTTTCCCTATCATTGTTGGTTATTATCCCCCATTATTGATTGGTTAATATTGACTTATAACCATATAGTTGGTATATGGTATATATCCCCTGTGATTGTTTGTTTATCATTAACCATTAACCAGCTATTATTGGTTGGTTAACTGCTTGACCCAACTCGCCTAATCACTCGCCTACCGGGCCGACCTCAGGTGTTGCTACGCACTCACTACTGGCTTCGCATCTGGAAACAAGCGCTGCTTCCCACGGCGATCTTGAGCATCTTTGTGGCGGTGCACATGGGCGTCGTAGCGAGTGCAGCATAGGATGTTGGATCAGAGATGGATTTGGTGCAGATACGATTGACGAATCGAAATTGTTTGGTGATTATTGGATTATTGTTTGGTGATGACAATCTATGGTAATTGCGATTATTGGATTATTGGTGCAGATTGTCAATCGATGGTTGGATTTACTACGATTTAATGGGATTTACGATGAATTATGATCATAAAGAGGAAATTGACGATGGTATGACTGCTAGTAATTCATGTGATTACTATATAGGTGTTTCTCAAATGGGGGTACCCCCAATTCATCCAATATTAACCATTTATAGCAATCAACCATGCATTCGTTGGGTATCCCCATTTTGAGAAACCACTATATACTGATTGCTTATCATAGTGATTCCTATTGTCACTATAGTCATTGATCATTACTATATTACTATTCATGTGATTATTATGTCACGATACTAATAGCAACTACTAGACGCGACTTCATCACTTGTCGCAAGTATCAGTTGATCGATAAATCATCACCAGTCATGGTGAAACATAACTGACCATTAATCTTTACTAAGCAGAACCATGAGCTGTGTGATCAGTATCAATGATTGTGAACCAAACATAACCATCATTAATCAGTTTTTTTTGTCCGGGAATGACCGTTTTGAATCGTTATTATCCTAGATAATAGCCATTGTTGAACATGAATATCAGCATTTATTTACCCAGTTAACCATCCATTGACCTCTATTGTCTATCTATCCATCACTAACGGATCGTCAATTCAGGGTTGTTGATGACTAACCATCCACTATTACAATCGGTTTTCCATCAACCAAACATTGGTCAACCACCAACTGACTATGCTTTACTAGCCACTAATGAAGGTTTCTGGATGGTTACTGGATGGTTAGAGCCCTCATTGTATGATCATCCACTACACTACCCATTAACCATCAACCAATCATCAGACACCCATCCTTCCATTCGCCATAAGGCTTCAACCAACATTGACCAATAGTACGGTCAGTCAGTCTATGGTTAGTAGATGTTTATTGGATTGTTTAAAGTTGTTGAATGAGTGTTCAATCATCAACTAACTATCAGTGAACCACCACCTAACCATGGTGTACTTGCCATCAAGGATGATTAAGGGTTGGTTGATGGATGATGATGGATGGTTGAACCTTGATAGTCATCAGTTATCCATCACTTATCCATCAGTCATTCATCCTTCCACTATTCAACCATCCTTCCATTAGCCATAAGGCTTCAACCAACATTAAACAAGAATCCATCTATAACCATGGGGTTTCTGGTTGTTCATCTAACAAGTTCAATCAGTTAACCATTAGTTATCCATCAATTAACCATCCTTCCATTAGTTAACCATCATTTACAGCTATTAACCAGCCATTCACCAGCCATTCACCAGCTATTGTTAACCATTCACCAGCTATTGTTGGCCATTATCCAGCCATTAACCAGCTATTTACCATCTATTACCTAGCCATTACCCAGCTATTAACCAGCCATTAACCAGCTATTTACCATCTATTAGTTGGTTCATGGCTCCAACCCACCCCTTCAACGCGTCTACGCCAGGCGCTCCAGGCGACGCTGGTGTCACAAGCGGTCACGGCGGGGCGCACGGTGCGGGACACCCAGCGGTGCAGCTGTAATTAATGGTTACAAATAGCTGGTTGATGGCTGGTTAATAGCTGGGTAATGGCTGGGTAATGGCTGGGTAATGGCTGGGTAATGGCTGGGTAATGGCTGGGTAATGGCTGGGTAATGGCTGGGTAATGGCTGGGTAATGGCTGGGTAATGGCTGGGTAATGGCTGGGTAATGGCTGGGTAATGGCTGGGTAATGGCTGGGTAATGGCTGGGTAATGGCTGGGTAATGGCTGGGTAATGGCTGGGTAATGGCTGGGTAATGGCTGGGTAATGGCTGGGTAATGGCTGGGTAATGGCTGGGTAATGGCTGGGTAATGGCTGGGTAATGGCTGGGTAATGGCTGGGTAATGGCTGGGTAATGGCTGGGTAATGGCTGGGTAATGGCTGGGTAATGGCTGGGTAATGGCTGGGTAATGGCTGGGTAATGGCTGGGTAATGGCTGGGTAATGGCTGGGTAATGGCTGGGTAATGGCTGGGTAATGGCTGGGTAATGGCTGGGTAATGGCTGGGTAATGGCTGGGTAATGGCTGGGTAATGGCTGGGTAATGGCTGGGTAATGGCTGGGTAATGGCTGGGTAATGGCTGGGTAATGGCTGGGTAATGGCTGGGTAATGGCTGGGTAATGGCTGGGTAATGGCTGGGTAATGGCTGGGTAATGGCTGGGTAATGGCTGGGTAATGGCTGGGTAATGGCTGGGTAATGGCTGGGTAATGGCTGGGTAATGGCTGGGTAATGGCTGGGTAATGGCTGGGTAATGGCTGGGTAATGGCTGGGTAATGGCTGGGTAATGGCTGGGTAATGGCTGGGTAATGGCTGGGTAATGGCTGGGTAATGGCTGGGTAATGGCTGGGTAATGGCTGGGTAATGGCTGGGTAATGGCTGGGTAATGGCTGGGTAATGGCTGGGTAATGGCTGGGTAATGGCTGGGTAATGGCTGGGTAATGGCTGGGTAATGGCTGGGTAATGGCTGGGTAATGGCTGGGTAATGGCTGGGTAATGGCTGGGTAATGGCTGGGTAATGGCTGGGTAATGGCTGGGTAATGGCTGGGTAATGGCTGGGTAATGGCTGGGTAATGGCTGGGTAATGGCTGGGTAATGGCTGGGTAATGGCTGGGTAATGGCTGGGTAATGGCTGGGTAATGGCTGGGTAATGGCTGGGTAATGGCTGGGTAATGGCTGGGTAATGGCTGGGTAATGGCTGGGTAATGGCTGGGTAATGGCTGGGTAATGGCTGGGTAATGGCTGGGTAATGGCTGGGTAATGGCTGGGTAATGGCTGGGTAATGGCTGGGTAATGGCTGGGTAATGGCTGGGTAATGGCTGGGTAATGGCTGGGTAATGGCTGGGTAATGGCTGGGTAATGGCTGGGTAATGGCTGGGTAATGGCTGGGTAATGGCTGGGTAATGGCTGGGTAATGGCTGGGTAATGGCTGGGTAATGGCTGGGTAATGGCTGCAGGGGATATAAATAGTAGTTATAGCAACCTGGCTTATGGTTAGTAATAGGGGATGATAACTAACACTAGTAGGGTATATATATACATATATACAAAAAAACCAGCTATAGGAATAGTTATAATGGTTAACCAACCCATGGTTTAACTAAGTGGAGAATGGTTAATGATAGGGGATAAAAACTAGCCGCTAGAGGGGATATACTGGGTACCAACTGTAGGTGATCAGTGAATGGCCAACAATGGCTGGTTAATGGCTGGTCAATGGCTGGTTAATGGTTGGTGAATGGCTGGTGAATGCTTAACCAACCCATGGTTGAACTAAGTGGATAATGGTTAATGATAGGGGATAAAAACTAGCCGCTAGAGGGGATATACTGGGTACCAACTATAGGTGATCAGTGAATGGCCAACACAAGCTGGCTAATGGCTGGTTAATGGCTGGTTAATAGCTGGTTAATAGCGGCAAAAAAAAACCTAGTGAAATGGTTAACCAACCCATGGTCTAAGTAAGTGGTTGATGGTTGATAACAGGGGATGATAATTAACAATAATAGGGGATGATAATACGGGATGATTATTGACCATCTGTGAATAGTGATGCCAAATGGCTGGCAATTAAATACAAGCAATTACTACTGACTTATGAGAAGTAATGATGTGATTTATTTTATTTGTTTATTATTGTAAAAGGTGCGCGAAGAGTGTAAAAACTGATGTGGTGGTTTCTCAAAATTGGGGTACCCATTGTTATCGTCCAATACGAGCCATTTATGGTTGATATCCAGGCATAACTTTGGGGTTCTCAATCTCGAGAAACATCCAAACATGATTGGTATATCCCACAAATTTTTGTGGCTTATCATCCCTAAAAAATCAACTATGTAGGGACACTGCCTGGTAAACAAGACCTATTTGGCATGGACACGATCGGTATATGCCTGGACGATGTCAATGACGGGAGATGATGGCTGAGTTCTGGATCTCCGAGCAGCTCCCGCACAGGTTGGTACATCGTTTGGGAGTGTCAGCTGTAGATTCATTAGCAAAGGTTGATAAAGGCGGTGGTGGATGTGATAAATACATGGTGGGGCTCCAAATTATGAATTAGTCAAGATTCACCATTCAACAAGCTACTTGTATTTGCCATAAGTGGAGATAACTATTTGTCATATCATGTTGTATTCGCAGAATTGGATTTCATGGGTCAACATCCCATAACTGCCTAAACTAGTCCAACTGTTGCGATGTGAAATACTCTCCATTTTTTATATTTTTTTGGATGATTGGTGATGATCCAGGACCCCCTATATGTGTAGTCCTACGGATGGCACCTCTTACCGTTGGTCCACGCCGGAACTTGAAGGCTTCTTAGAAGGTTTTAAATCGTTGAGAATCACCATGCAGGTGCACTGCGGCGTTACCCACATTGTGCCGAAGTGGCACAGTATGGTAGTGGTGTTTCTGTACTGATTGATGATGATCTATGCTGGTTGTAGAATTTTCGAGCACACCACTCGCCAATGATAGTATCAGTACCAATCATGATCCCCAATCAGTTCCAGTATGTTCCAATTCCAATCACTATCCCCGTGTCCAATGGCACTCCCAATCATTTCGACACGCAGATCAGAACCAGTAATCATAGACTCCCCAAATCTCCCCAATCATTTCCAACTGTGATGACAGGGAAACGGATCAGAACCAACAAACTCGATCTGTCGCTGTTGACCATCGCAGGTCACGCTGCCGCTCAGGTCTTCGCTTTGTTGGCCGCTCGAGTAATCAGTGCAGGCCATGCTCAGGCTTGCCGGGAGGGTGCGGTGGTTGGAGGCAACATGCCCCGTAACGAACCACCAGAAACTGGGTGATGTATCTACCTGGCAGAGCCACAATGAATAACTCTGCCGTGGTCTGATATTCGCAGCAAAGGTTCCAGCCAGGGATGTTCATTGTAGGAGGTATGAGTTGTTGGCCCTTGCTTGGGTGACATTTTGTTGCGAAACTCAGCCAAGTCTACCCCTGAGGAACATGGAAGTGGATGCTCATGCTTTCCTTTTGTAAGCTAATGATAGATCCATTTCTTCATAACCCACCATCAGCCATCTATAAATAGCTCGTGATCTACCATCCAATCAGGAAGGTTTATCAATATGGGTGTTTCTCAAAAAAGGGGTACCCCGAAATTGTCCTGCTTATTAACCATGTATGGTAAGAAACCAGCCATTTTTGGGGGTTTTCTATATTGAGAAACCGCCATATGGAACTCTCATGAATTCCATCACGTAGGGTTGAAGATCATTCGCCACTACTCTCCAGCAGTCGTGGTGGAGATGATGTCGCTGCCCAGCTTATTAGTTCCACTGTTATTTAGGGGGTTCTTAAGCCATTGGGAACCCTCAAGTTATGGCTGGTTTATTGCTAAACTGATTACTATGAAGGATGATTTGGGGGTACCCCCAACTATTAAACAGCTAATTCCAAGGCTAGTTGGTGAGGATCGACACAGTTGCTGGTTACTTTGTTATCACAGTTGGAGAGTATCACGACTGCTGTTCTGGCGATGTCACCGTCATACTTCATCATATCAGTCTTGGTTGCGGATATTACCATGATATATTTCTACACCACTTTTATATACTTGTTTATGATGACGCATACTTACAATCAAGACTCCGTATCATGTCATCATTGGTCATCAGTACATCATGACATACCATTGCAAGTTGCTTGCTTAATTAATTATGCACGATAATTGTTAGTTGCTCGCGGTGCTTATGTATGGAAGCCCAGTGCCCATTGGATTTGTTGTCGAGCCACTTACACCTCGGACTCCCAGGGTGAGAAGCTTCGTGAAAGCCAACGATTGCAAGAACTTCAGGAGCGCGGGAGCCGGGACGCTGGAGCCGGGCCCTGGATAGTGATAGACTTGGCTGTGGTTCAATATTAATCAACCAAGGAATGGGGGATATTTAATCACCAACAGTGGTAAGGAAACCAATGGTTCATGATGGGGAACCAGGGGTACAGGGTTTAACCCCGTAGCCACTTGGGGATTCAGAGCAGCCTTCACTCCTGGTTGAATTTGCGAAGGTATTATCCATATATGCCAATCGAACCTGATGCCAAAGAATCAGTGCCTCCAATGATTTTTTCATGATTTTACTGTTTCAATAATATTTCAGATTTTCCTGCTTTGAGATTTTTTAATGATGAATTTGGGGTACAGTATTTCACCACCGTCACAAAATCCTTTTCCAAATCCTCTTCGGCTTGAAATATCAATATGTAGTTTCCGCGTGAGGGTGCTGAGGAGACGCGTTTCCCTCAACTTCGTTCATGGCCTTACTCCCACCATCAGCCCAGTATTTGCCAACGGGTACTGAATGCTTGATCATTTTGAATCAATCATCAAAGGGTACCTACCCAGAAATAACTCAACCCGTTGCCTATCCACACATCATCACCAACCCCAATGGCTCCATGAAATCATCAAATAGGAGTTGATTTGGAGAACTATCCAGTATGTTTCACACGGGAAAGCTAACCGCTCCAGTAAGGGCCATGATTCACCGTGATTTATCCAACATGAACGCTTGCTCCATCCGCAACCCATTACTGATGATCAACCCATCATTGTTGATCCAATCATGAACTCAAGGCCAATGTTTGAAAATTTCATCCGACTACTAGTCCAGTGGTACTATCCCAGCAGTATCCAAGCCCAACGTCCATATGGTCCAAGTACGAACCCAGTAGTCTCCAACTTTGTCGATGTTCCTTGAGTTGAATCCGTCAGTATCACCCAGATCGTAAGTCTCCCCAGTACATCATTAGAGCCTCCTTAGAACCCAGTGGAATTCCCTAGTCTCATAGTGATATCTCGCCAGTATATGAGTCGATACCCTTTTAGTCGGTCTACCATCATTGGAAATGTTTTCCAACAATTCTTGTTTGTTATGAGCGCTGATAGAATGGACGCTTAGTTGGCATGTCCCCAATATTGTTCGTTCATATCTTCTAGCATTTACCATGCACCAGCTAGATTTCACCATAGATCGTTTTGTGATGAACTTCTTGACCCATAGCTGCATTTCCCAAGCGTTCCAAGTCATTGAACCATCGTCAATGGTCATTCACCTCTGTTGCACCATCACTGGTTAGCTGTACCAGATGGGTTGATGGTGGCTGATCGTAGGGCTCTATCAACCTGGTAGATCAACGCTCTACCTAAGATTCACCAAGATTGTTGGTTGATAGTTCATTGATGATAGGGGTTTATCACCAATGCGGTAGATAACTAAAAATATTGGAGAATCATTACTGGTTACTCATCTAGAATGGCAGGGATTATCATGAGAATGGGGGATTATATACAACCAGCAGTACCGCATAGAAAATCATGGTTGCTTGTCGGTTGACAGCAGAGCTGCGGGTCGTTTCCGCGTTCAAGACGAGACCTTGAGGGTGCCTGGTTGATATGGTGGTTTCTTAAAATAGGGGACCCCCTAAATCATCCATTGATAATCATTCTTACTAATCAACCAACCATTTTGGGGCACCGCTATTTTGAGAAACACCCACATGCCTCCCCAGGTCCCCCTTGCTGAGGCTCCCAACACGTCCCGAACCGCCACGGCACTCAGGGCCTTTCACCGTCCTGGAACCCCATGGTAGCCCGACAACTTCTGGGAGCTCCAGGCGCCAGCGGCGCCATCGCTGATGGTGGCGCCTGGTCACCTGGTAACCGTCCAAAAATCACCATGGAAACCATGGGTAAACGGACCTGGCAATGGATGTTCTACATATTTGCTAGTGAAACCCTAGGACATCAGCAATAAATGGTGGATTTTCTCCGTTGCCAGGTTAGTCTACCAGAGGGGAAACCATAGGTAAACCATGATCAATGGTGAATTTCCATGCAGACTATCATAAATGGTGAGTTTTCCAAGCAACCAGGTTCAGGACTCCCCCAAAGGGTCAGACTGGTGCATCGATGATCGATTCAGAGGACCTGTTCCTCCAAGGTTGTCAAACCGCAGATCACATGGGCATAATGACTGCCTGTAGTTATCACATAGGTGTCGCCAGGCACATTCTTGTATCACACGTTGGGTGTGGTCCAGATCTACTGCAAAACATGCATCCTGATGTCACGCCGTAGTGTTTGCATCATCCCCGATCTCAGAATCACAATTCGTGTGGACTTGATGGGTTTGGCACGCTATGAAGCCACCAGCACCATAGTGGGGCGATTGGTTTCCTGGGCAACATCATAACGCCAGAAGTGCCACAGAGAGTTTTTTTGGAGCGGCTTTGCTGCTGCACTTACGACACCATGGAGATATTGCACACAGATGTAAAGAGCCCCGGAGACCAGTTTAGATATGGTTATTGGACATAGATTGTTTTTATCCTTGGATCCGCGCTATGTTCTGTTTGTTTCTTCGACAATAATGTTGATGACGATGACGATGACAATGACGATGATGATGATGATGGTGATGATGATGATGATGATGATGATGATGATGATGGTGATGATGGTGATGATGATGATGATGATGATGATGGTGATGATGATGATGATGATGATGATGATGATGATGATGATGATGATGTTGATCATGATGGTGGCAATGAAGGTGAAGATGAAGGTGATGATGAAGGTGATGATGACAGTGTTGCACTCTAAGTCCTTAAGCAGGCTGAGTCGCACGTTACCATCAGAAAGCCATAGCCTGCCGTTGAGGCGTGTTGGGCATTCTCACCGTCATCGTGAGCTTGGAATGGAGACCCAGGGGTGACCGGCTCCGGGTGACTAGGGCTACTAACGGTTGATAGTGGTTAATAATGTTTAAAAATATTGGTCAATAGATTGACCAATATGTTATATATACTATTAATCATAGGTTATCATATTAGATTAATCTATCTATAATGTTGAGATATATTGGTTAGAGCCAATATTGTTGGTCAATTATAGATAGATTGTTGGTTATTGTTGTTGGTAAATCATCTTAACAATGGTTTGTCATGTGGCTATGGGTCAAAACCCTGTACCCCTGGCTCCCCGTCATTAACAGTTGTTTTCCCTACTATTGTTGGTGATTCTCCCGCCTTATTGGTTGGTTAATATTGACCCATAGCCATATGTAGAGGATATAGTAGCCAACAATAATGGTTATACAAGTATATGTGGTTGGCGGTTTGATTGACATGTGTTTGTTTTCCCCTGAATTTGGGATGATGGGTTGATTAATTGGCCAATACTTTTGGGATGGTGTGACTAACCACTAACCAGTGTTGAGTTCATTTCGTCACTTGGTGTTATTTGTACCTTTTTGCACATGAACAAGGTACTCACAACATTCACTACATTCACATCCCAGAAACAAGCAATCTACACAGAGAGACATGATTTCAGATTCAAGTCCTGTTTCCACGTACAAACACATGTATGAACATGTATGTTTACATACACTTCCTTCACTTCATATCAAGAATCACCCCTTCTTTCCAGACGCGCCCCCTAAGCTGGTGATTTCTTGGAAATTAACTAGGTTCTTTGGAAGTGCTGGGAGTATCAGCAGCAAGATATGAACCATGCACTATTAAGACTGGCTAATGGTATAAGGGTGAACAATTGTTGATGAATGGTTGACAATGGCTGATTGATAGCATCCCTGTGATGACACGATTCATCATAGCCAACGGAAACTTAAAAGGCATTTATTTGTTAACGATGCCTGATGTGTAAAGCACCGATTGGTTAACCATGGCTCATTCAATTTTTGACGTGGCTCCCGCCAGGATCCACTTTGTTGATGGTGAACAGCCTGTTCAGCCATTTCTGGCCATCCTGAACCATTGTTGATCATTATCAAGTGAGTTGTTATTGATCATCTATCGTGATCAAACATGGTTTGTCATTGATCACTTGGTTGGTGGTTTTGAGCATGTGTTTCTACATTTGGTATGGTGGGTTGTTTGATTGATATGTTTCATACTGGTAGGGGTTGAGACCACATACCAGTCAACCATTATCGGTTTTTAGCCATGAGGCGCCTGTTACTATCAACCATCAACCATAATTTGCTGTCATCACATGGTCAATATCCTACCAACCATTGCCCATAACAGCCTTTGTGAATGATCATGGACTTTTCACCACTAGCTTTATTTTATCATTGTTATCAACCATGTTTCATTCATCAGAATCAACTGGCCATTCACCCTTATTACCAAGCAATAACCGATAATACCATCAATTAAAATCATTAGTTCTAGCCATTGACCCTTATCTTAAGCACTGTTAACCATGATTAATCGCTATTTCCATTATGAACCATGAAGAACCAGATTTACATCATAACCGTTATTAAGCGTTCCAAGTTGACCACCAAGCATTTGGTTCATATACTGAGCGTTTCTGAACCATCACAAACCATCATTGGCCACCTGTGATTAACATTGATTAACCATGATCCACCATCATTATTTAACAATATCATTATTATGAACCACCTTTGGACCATTGCACACCACCCATTCACAACGTCGCACCACTCTTCGAGGTGGCAGACCTTTTCACCGCACGACGACCCTGGCCTCTACTCAGTGGCTCGGTGCTTGCCAACAGCTCTTTGGGGCCGGCCTACATGTATATTCACGAGATCTTTTTGGCTGATAATGAAATTATTATAAGATTACTTACTATGTACATTTATTGTATTTATTAAATGTAAATATTTGCTTGATATACATATGTGTTTTCATATTTAATAGAGGACCCAAAAAATGGATCATTACTGAAAGTGATTCATATTGCATGATTTGGAGTTCCCCCTTGTTTTGAGAAATGCCCACATATGTAGATACACATCTACTCATTATCATACATATTTCTGTATAACGAGATGTGGCAAATCTATATATGTATGTACTCTCGCATACACGTTTTTTTGTTTGCACATGATATAAATGCATTCTATATAGACATATTACAGTAGATGTAATTGTATTTTCATGTATTTTATATATATATATATTTATTGATATTTTTTTATATATATAGACATATTGTTTGATTGCTACATGACTCTATATGATTGATATATGATGTATTATTACCATATGCCTTTATAATTCTTTGATTATGTACATAAGTCTGGTATTCTATGTGGGAATCATGTAGAATCACATACTTTATGTAAATGTTGGTGTTTATGATGATTTATATGTTGATATGACAATGAAAATATACCAAAAGACTTATTTCAGCTTATATTATTCATATTCATTCCAAGGAATATATCAAAATATTGATGTTGATTTTAATACTTATATATGTTTTTTTGTTTTTTTATGATTATTAACAAATTATGTGGATCTTAAAGAAAGACATTTGCACACTATTGTTTTTTTTTGAGTAACTACGTATGATCAACTATCAAATGTTGATTTTGATTTATATCAATCATTTATACCATATGTTATTTTGTTTTTTATGATTAACTACATATATTGTGGTTTCTCAAAATGGATGATTTTAATTGTACCCCTATTACTTGAGAAACCACCATATGTTTTCTCAGATGATGATGTATCAAACCATTGCCCCATCGATCCGCTGAGGCCGGCCCCTGAATGCAACGCCGGGAGGCGCATGGCTCATGGTTGCGCCGTTCCGTCGCGGGTCCGAATGGCTTTAGCCATGGAAGATCAGCTAAAGTCATGGAGTTGACAGAGGTCAGTCATGGTTAGTGTAGTGATTATAATTGATTTTGTGGTTGATGATTACAGTGATTGTCATGGTAGTGATGAGCAATGGTTAGTAGTGGTGAACAACAGTTGATCTTAGTGATTGATTGATTTGATTTATACTTAGTAGTTGATAGTGATTTCTGTTATGGTAATCATCGTTCTTGATAGTTGATTCTCCTTGTTTATAGTGACGCATAATGTTTGATTACAGTATATAAAGTATTGACCTGGGTAATAGTTGATTATAGTGATTAACACTGGTTGATACTGATGGAGAACGCAATATGTAGTGATTGATTTTAATGATGAACAGTGATCAGGCATGTTTTACCATGGTTGATATGTTGTTGAATAATAGATGTTTAAAATGATTCCACGGATCAATATTGAGTGAGTAATGATATGTACGTACTAATTGATAATTGATAGTGGTAAACAACGGTTTATGATGAATGTTAACATGAAACTCGTGCTGAATACACCAGTATCTTGTTCACTCATGATTCGCTGTGATCAATCATGGTTCATAGTAATAGTACATGGTGATCAATGATTAGCGATCATCATGGTTAAGTCTGGTTGAATAGTGTTTAAGCACCGTGCAATGGCGCATTGAGCAGTGATGGTAATTGACCAACAACCATATGGGTTTGTGGGTTTCTTAGTGCTGACTTATTGCTGATAAAGGGTAATGTTGGTCAAACGCTGGTAGAAATGACGCGGTGAGTCAAAATTGCTCAATGGCGGCTGATAATGCGGAATAAGAGCTAGAAATATCTTAGGGGAACGAAGGGGTCTTCTTTAATAGGGGGTTGTTTTAATTCATGTGTACCCCTTGAAAACTCCTTGATGACTCCCAAACAGTTCTGACTGGGAATGGCCTGGGAACAACTTAGGGTTCTCTGGGTGTCAGCTAGAACTCGCTAAGTTCAAGCCTCACAACTTGGGTCTTCAATGCAACATGTATTTGACCAATTCTCAAATAATCTTTACTTCAAAATGACACAGGGGGGCTCTTTTCCTTGAACAATCACAAGTTAAAGGCCATCGATCATTAAGATGGAGCTTGTTTAAATCACTGTTTGGTACAAACGAACAATAGCAATGAATGCAAATCAAATCAATGTAATCCTTGGTTAGCTGGCAAGTATGTGAAGTAATTGCCAGCCTGCAGGCACATCGAAATAGTAAGCATGAAGTAACCAAAACTGTTGTTTTAGGCGCCAGCATGCTGGTAGTTGCCATTGTTTTCTATTGAGCAACAGTAACCATTGCAACTGTGTCCAAACTGTTGCCATGCTGGACCCATCAAACTTGGGACATTCTTCAGATTAAGTGATTACTGCCAAAAAACTGAAAACAAAGGGCTGTGCTTAGGAAAAAAATGACAATCAACAAAAGGGATCAAAAGGGAAGCATTGTGTTTAAATAGCGTTAATTAGACTTGTAAGAAAATTGCCCACAGCCAGGCTAGTCCAAAATCTGGGAATGACCTGGGAATGATTTGGGAATGAATTGGGAATGATCTGGGAGTGGGCTGGGGGTGATCTGGGGATGGGCTGGGGGTCGGCCAGAATCTGGGAATGACCTGGGAATGACCTGGGAATGACCTGGGAATGATCTGGGAATGGGCTGGGAATGGGCTGGGAGTGGTATGGGAATGATCTGGGAGTGATATGGGAATGACCTGGGGGGTGACTTGGGAGGGGAGTGGGAATGAATTGGGAACCTTCTGGAAATGAGTAGCAAAGGCTTGAACTTCCTTTAGTGGTATGTTGTATTTAGTTGTATTGTAGTGCAGGGAGGGGTGCATAGAATTCCTCACTCTTGCATAGTTTCCCAGCCCCATCTTCAGAAGCCCCCCAGTGTGCCAAATGCCACATGTGGCAACTATGAATTGGAGGGCTGCTGACCTGAAAGTCAGTGGCCCTCAACTTCCTGTAGGCTATGTTGTAATGGCAGTGCAGGGAGGGCTGAATGACTCAGTCAGTGTTGGGCATAGCTTCCCAGCCCCATCCCTTGATGAATCCTCAATGCCACATGTGGCAACTCTGAATTGCAGTGGTGCTGCATTGAAGATGGCCCTCAGCTATCCTAAAATTCCTTTAGCACCCTTTCAATTCATAGTTGCTTCCATGCAGCCCTGTGCTCAACATATTATATCCAATGGTGACCAGCAACACTTGGATTATGCCCTGTGCTCATTAAATATGATGATGATGATGATGATGATGATGATGATGATGATGATGATGATGATGATGTTTAGAATGTCTCACTGTTGCATAGTTTGCCCATCCTCATGTTAATAGATGTACATCCAGGAAAAGTTGGGAATACTCTGGGTTTCACCTAGGTTTTGTCAAGGAAAAGTCTAGGGTAACTTTTCTGGAGCCTTATTTGAAAAATACCCCTATCAAAAAAGACCCAGTTGTTGCCTGATGAAAATAGTCAAAAACAGGTCGGATGAATGAGCGTCCACAAAACAACGATTTAAGAGACAGCTCGGCAACACTAGAACCCCGTGTCCACAAGTTCACAATCAACCTTTGTCCCCCCACGTTCGAGCCAAAATTTCATTCGCTAGGTTTTTTTTCTGGCTGATAATGGTAGATAATGATCGTCATCAGCAGTTCATGCACGGGGTATAGGATTCTCTAGCTCAAGATCAATAAATTAGTTGAAATTGCCAAATATTGCTTACTTGTGTGGAACATATTGGTTCCTAATGATCATAACCATGCTTCTCTGTGATACAAAGTACCGGTCAAAAATGATACGATGGTTGGCTGCCATCAGCTTCACCTGGGCGCGAGGCTATTTGGTCGTGCTGGGTGCTTTACCATCTCTACTGGCCATGGCAGCTGCACTATGGCTGGTGAGTTGCCTGGTGGCGCTGAGACATTGCCACGTGGGGATTGGGGTCAAGTTGAACCATCCAACCAGTGGGAAGTTGAACATCCCAACAGCATAGGTGATATACCAACATATACCGTATACCCACTATGGCTATGGGTGAATATTCATTCACCCAAAAAATGCTAGTAAGTAGTTCACATCCCAACAGTATGATGACCCGTTTGGTATGGGATGTTGATCAGGGGTACAGGGTTTCATGTGATTGGTTTAATTCACCATTTGCACTCATGTTCATTCTGATTTTGATCGCAAATTTGTGTTGCTCATGTTTCTCGATGAAGCACCATCGAGCAACATCCACAACCACCAACCCAAACATTTGACCCCGATGAGTGTTGCTGGTATTCTTGATCATTGTCAGTGATCTTACTCAAAAGCAATCACCCTTCAGCCAATCTGATCGTTCTTGGTTAAGATTGGTTTCCAACAATCGTATCACCAATCTTATCAGTCATTTGTATCGGTAATATCACCAACAACTTGGAAACCAATGACCGGCTGGTGGTTTCAAACATTTTTTATTTTCCCTAGTAATCATTAACCACTGGTTGGTTGACTAATATTTTTCACAGGGGTTGAAACCACCAACCAGATGACTACTGATGGCGTCAACCACCACTGACGTTTGCAATCCCGGTAACTTGCCACAACACAGCCCCGGCGAGGCTCCACGGTGAATTGCTCCATCTTCGACCCAGAGGTCTGCCATCCAGCTGTGTCAGCAGCGTTGCTTCAGGGTTGCGGTTCAGGGGTTGGTTCAGGGCTTG
>VSDK01022988.1:229089-271237 GCA_009767595.1 Symbiodinium kawagutii
TTCCGATCATGAAGAGACTTTGACCATGACTAGTACATTGAAATTAAAGTCAATGCAATACTGATCAATCCAATCATCACTGGTTCATACTGGTTCATTGTATCGAGTGGCGCTCATGGGAATTGCTTGTTAAGCACGAATAGCTACACTGGTCGATGAGTAGCAATAGCCGACAATGACTGGGTGATATGCCAAGGATAGCACGCTTGGCAACAGCTGGCGCAGCAGGTACCACGCAATAGGAATTGATTGCTGGACAGATCAGTAGTTCGATCAGCAGCTGTGCATCTTGCGACATGTACCCTACCAGAGGGTTGGAAGAGTTTTTCCATGACAGCGTCTAGGTATGCGACAATCAGTTGTGATGGGGCAAACCAAGCTAATTAATCAAACATGCTCGTAATTAAACGTGAGTGGCTATTCTTCAGATCTACCTAAACATTGTAGTGAACATATTGACCATTTTGTTTGGAAACAAAAACGTTCAAGTACTTGCAGGTTATGCAGTACCATGCAGTACTAGTCTATTACAGTACACATTGTGAATAAAGAGTTGTTGGTCGATTTATCACGCATCAATTCTGAAACCGTCCATCGTTAATAATCAATACTGACCATGTTCAACAGCAAGTGCTCATTATTCATCACTCATATATCACTATTCAGCCAATTCACGGATATGCTTGCCATTTGTATAGTTCATATACAGCCAGTTCAAGGATATGTCTACACAATTCACCTCACCAATGAAGCATAAAAATGTGTATATCCTTTTAATTTATAATGTTTATGTATACCTCCAATATCCTTCAGCCAATTCAAACCTCACTAATTGGCTGTATGAACTGGTAACTCTTCAATTGCCATCACTATTCAGCCAATGAAAACCTCACTAACGAGGCTTGCTTCAGCATCAAAAGCCAATCGCCTCGCAGGAGATTTCGTTGCCCAAGGAGGTGGGCTCCGTTGCGGGGTACGTCAGCATCGCGTCGAGGAGCCCAGGATGGTTGACACGGACGGGAGCAGCGATGGTTACGGTGGGTTCATGGGTGGTGAAGCTTGGTGAAGCTTGGTGAAGGTTGGTAAACATTGGTGAAGCTTGGTGAAGGTTGGTGAAGCTTGGTGAAGCTTGGTGAAGGTTGGTGAAGGTTGATGGGTGGTTAATCGGTGGTTAATGGGAAAGGTTGGTTGGTTAATGTGTGATGGTTGGTTGTGGCTTGTTGGTTGCTGGGTCCATTGGTCAGCTATGGATTTGATAAGACAGATTTGTGGTGAGCTCGGACATTGTTTATTGAGGTTTTGTGAAGCCGTGCTTGGAACATGAAACTACAAAAGATAGGTCAAAATTGGGTTTTCCCCAATGTTCAGTCTTGATTTTAGGCGGAGAGAGGCATCAGTACACAGGCCGAATTCAAGAACTCCACTCAAGATGTTGACTGGAGGCTTATTCATGATAATACGTATTACATAACACCAATTTTACCAATTGCCTAATATTGGTCACTTGTAGATGACAGGCTCAGCTTGGCTTCGATCACCAGTCGAAGTCGGGGATGGTCTCGTTGGGCTGTTAGTTGATGTAACTTGGGAAAGCAAGTTGGACCCACGTCAAGTGGAATGTGAATAAGCATCCGCAAACTTTGGAGGGGTGGTGGTGACCCAGCTGGTCACATGATAACCAGCATTATCTCTCAACTATTAGTTATTGATCATTCATGATTTTCATGACCAGTTCATCACTATTTCACCGCTATAATCGTCTATAATCGCTATATCGGTGGTGTCTCAAAATAGGTTTACCCCCCAGTTATCCTCCTTTACGGAGCTTCAATAGTACTCCATCAACTAGAGCACCACAGGATCACAAATCCATCGACCATCCTTTATGAACCTTCAATAGCAATCCACCAACCATAACAACCAGGGGCTTCCCCTACTATACGAAGCCCAAGCATATACCGGACCACCATTCCACCGTCCAGCCGCACGCTGCAGCGCCAAGACTGGGACTGGTCACCTTGCTGCTCCACTGCTTCGATCTTCCCGCGCTCGTGCGCGTGGTGAGCCTGATCTTTTGCTTGGGATTTATGGTCCCTTGGCAGCTGGTGGATGGATGTGGATGGCTCCTGGTGCCATAGAACCAAGCACTGAATGAAGAATTACGATCAGGGGAGCTGGGTCAGGACCGATTAGTGGTGAATTCGTGTTTCATTGTTTTTTTTTTGATTGATGGTTTCTACGGGTCAGTACTAATACTGATGATAGAGTAATTCCAAGTTCATAGGATTTCTTTGGTTAGTAATCAGCAACAATGGTAAAGCCATCTACAGTAGTTGGATGTAGGTGTGGGTCTGTTCATAGATGTTTAGTACATCAGATGTTCGATAGCTATTCTGGTCATGGCCTTTGGGATGTGACCAGGGTCAACTGTTGACCCCCAGCGACAAACCAAGCATCACCAAGCGAGATTTCTTCCAGCCGACGTTCGTCACCAATCTATGGCTAGCGTTCGTTGGCTGGTTGGTCAATGAAGACTTTGTCCCACTAAAAATGGCCTCCGGAACTTGATGTTGATGTGGTAATTTTTCACCATGATTGGTTAACAACCGCTGTTAGATAGCCATGGCCATTTGAATCTTTACCCGCTAACTATGGGTGATTTCATTAGTTATGTGTAGTTATATTAGTGATTTCACAGACCAATAGTACATTACCAGCTAATCGCTAACATAGATTAGTTCTTACCAGCTAATACTCATGCTATCAGTCAAATACTATGACCACGTTTGACTCAAACTCCAAATTGGTAGGATCATTCCTCGACCATTACCAGCAGGATCCTTCTGGTCTACCAGTATGGCATTGCCATCGTAGCTGACGCAATGAGCCGAGGGGGCTTCCGACACATGACTTGTTCGCAGAAAAAATCAATGAGAGGTCTTTAACCCCAGGGTTGATATGGCTATACTGATGACTAAACAAGCAATGATGATCATTTTCCAGCTTGATCACTACTTTGGACAGTAATTACCAGGCTGTAATGATTGACCCTTGATGATGAACCAGGCTGTAAGTGACTGATCATCATCATTCAAGGAAATTGATCACCAGGTTGATTTGCTGAAATACAGGTGATGCTGCCCAGCCCTGTTCGATCAACCATCAACAGGCCGTTGCTATTTTTGATTCTGATTCACCCGTGTCAATATATCACAATGAAAAAACACTCTACCATTGATGTTACCTCTATCTACAGTATTTGTCTACAGTATCTATCTATTTTTTTGTCAATCTCTATATTTCCAGTTATCAGTTATTCTGAGAAACATATGACAGTACATTTGGATGTTTCTCAAAATTGGGCAGAATATTGTACATCCAGAAAATTGGGATAATACTTTCTGGCTTCAAAACACAGAAAATAGAACTCCCCGAGAAAATCATCCAGTTCTAGAACCCCTCAGCAATCATCCAGTTGGCTGTTTCTCAAAATAGGGGTACCCTCAAATCATCTATCAATAGCCATTTATAGCATTAAGCCAACCATATGGGTGGTTCCCTATTTTAAGACACCCCCAGTTCTATGACATGTCACCCGTCAAACAGCGCTGGAACTCCGACCGTGAGGTGATCGCCGTGCTTGGCTTCGCTGGCACAGCATTCAGCTCCACCAGGCAGGAGCGGTGCAGGTGGTGCAGGTGGGCAGGGCAGGTTGAGGTTGGTCTAGGTTGGTTGGTTGATGGTTAAGGTGGGTTAAGGTGGGTTATATAAGGTTGGTTAAGGTTGGTTCAGGTTTGTTTTAGATGAGGTTGGTTTAGGTTGTTTGAGGTTGGTGGATTACAATCATAAGGTCCTTACCCTGTCCAGCATCATGCCTGGGCGGTCAAGATTTGGGTATCATTGACCAAGCTACTTGGGAGTTTCTTATGCCAAGACTTGGAACCCCCAAAATGGTTCGTTTATTTCTATAAAAAATTAACATTGGATGAATTAGGGGTCCCATATTTTGAGAAACACCCACTTCAGCAAACCTTCAACAAGCAGGTCGACATGGTAAGGTTCTCATTGACCTACTCCGACCAACCCAACATGCTGCCAAACCACCATCGTGCATCATTGCTAATCGTTCAATGTTGGGAATGGTACCATTTGTTCGGGTTTATTATACCGCTGGGCGTTGTTGGTTCAGATGGGTACCAGCTTTCCGCCGATCACGGACCGAGGGTTCGCATCCCAAGGTTGTTGGACCCTAAACGGGTCGTGGCTTTCTGGGATGTGAACAGCTGGGGTACGTACTGGGCCACGGCCAGAAGGTGATCCATGGCGTTTCTTTCATGGTGGTTCACCACAGATCGTACCGTCACCTGATGGTGCCGATGATTTGTTGCTGTTGCTGTGCCGCAAAACCACCTGGCCCAACATCAACCAAGCAAGTGACCCACTGACCCCCAGCAACTGACCAACTGTTAGCCGCTGCTACAGGTGCAGATGTCTTTGCATCTCAACGATTGTCAGCACCATGATCTTGAGCAGCTTCATAGTGAGACACCCAGACACGGATGGTGCGGGGGTCTATGCTATGTGCTTCGGGAGCATCATGGTTAGGCAAGCCATGAAAATGGAGTTGTGTTCATTGTCCTTAACATGAACGGTCGACACTGCAATCATGGTGGTGAGTCATTGATGGATGCTGATGCTTCTTCAAAATATTGTACACATCATGTTAGGTGAATGTGTGGTATTTGCAAATGCATACATACACAGTGATTATGTATACACGCGTTCATTTGTCTATGTGTTTATATAATTTATATACAATGCTGCCTGTTATCATTTGCTCGTTGAAAGATTCCGATGTTGATCCCTTGTTTGGTGGTTGTGACACTGATGTAGTGATTATTCATCACTGCTACTAGTGAATTGTGCTAAATAGTGTCTTTATTTTTCATCATGAATTAGCAACAATTTAAGCATTACATCCAATATTCAGCATCATTGAGATATGCCTAATATAGTGATTAAGAAGTAGTGTTTTTTGGGATGCTCTCAGTGTTGATGATGATTGATGCTTTGTGGTGGTTGATTTTGGTTATCACTAACATTTGAAATCACCTGCTGCTAAACCGCCTTTACACAAACTTGTTCGGCATCATGGATCATTTTATATAAACGACCACAAACCATCATTCGCCATTATTGGCAATTGCATGATTAACGACCACTAGGCACTAGTAGAGAACTAACAATAGCTAGCAAGCCATCTATTTGGCCAGCTAGCCATCCATTTTGCCAGCTAGCCATCCATTTTGCCAGCTAGCTATCAACCTATCTATATACCTGTTAAACTGTCCAACTGTCTAACAGTCTGTTTATTTATTTATTTGAAGGTATCACATATCTACATTTCTACTTATCTATCAAACTATCTAAAGATCTATCTATTCATCCAACTTTCTATCCATTTACCTATCTATCATTTCTCTATCTATCCTAACCATTCTTTGCATTTTGTTTGTCTTTCCTATCTATCTAATGCATCCTACCTACCTGTCTTGCCATCTAATCTACTGATACCTCCATCTACCTATCTCCCTGTCTCCCCCTCTACGTGTCTCTATCTCTATTCATCTGCATCAGACTCTATCGACTTCTATTCGTCTCTATTTGTCAAAACCAGGTTGGTGTGAGACTTCTTGCAAAGAAGCAAAACATAGCTGCAGTGCGAGACTTCCTTGAAACATGGAACTTGAAAACTTTCTGAATGAAGCTTCGGTGTGAGACTTCCTTCAAACAGGGAACTTGGAAGCTGCATCAAAACGAAGCTCTGGTGTGAGTATTCTAGAAGTACAGAATCCACTCAGAAACACTGCGCTTCGCGCCATTCCTACCAGTCACCCACGTTAATTTCTGTTTTCACATCTCTTTCTCTCAGAGATCTCTTCTTCCGGACTACCTGCAGCGGCTCTCCACAAATAGGAAGTTCGAGTTTAAATCTTTCTTCCATTGACCCTGATTATTAGACAGCTTCCTTTCGAAAAGAATAAAAGTCAGTTCCTTTCGAGTTCCAGAAGGAAATGGAAGATCCGTATGAATACCCCCCCGTTTAACCATGAATCGCCTGAATGGCTGGGGATTTACGATGATATATATGTATATTTATATATATTTATTTATTTATATTTAAAGTTATATTGATATTATATTTAATGTGTGTATATATATGTATATATATATTTATATATACACAGTTGCTTTTATGTATTTAAACTGTGTATACTTAAATATAATTGAATATATCATGGGATGCCTGGGTCCTGGGTGACCCTCTTGGGAGGTACCCCTTTACTCTCAACAGCTACTCTTATTCTCAATAGCGCCCTATGAATATAATTTATTTATTTATTTATTTATTTATTTATTTATATTTATAGTTATATTGATACTATATTTATTGTGTATATATATATATATGCACAGTTGTTTTTATGTATTTCAACTGTGTATATTTAAATATAATTGAATATATCATGGGATGCCTGGGTCCTGGGTGACCCTCTTGGGAGGTACCCCTTTACTCTCAACAGCTACTCTTATTCTCAATAGCGCCCTATGAATATAATTTATTTATTTATTTATTTATTTATTTATATTTATAGTTATATTGATACTATATTTATTGTGTATATATATATATATATATGCACAGTTGTTTTTATGTATTTCAACTGTGTATATTTAAATATAATTGAATATATCATGGGATGCCTGGGTCCTGGGTGACCCTCTTGGGAGGTACCCCTTTACTCTCAACAGCTACTCTTATTCTCAATAGCGCCCTATGAATATAATTTATTTATTTATTTATTTATTTATATTTATAGTTATATTGATACTATATTTATTGTGTATATATATATATATGCACAGTTGTTTTTATGTATTTCAACTGTGTATATTTAAATATAATTGAATATATCATGGGATGCCTGGGTCCTGGGTGACCCTCTTGGGAGGTACCCCTTTACTCTCAACAGCTACTCTTATTCTCAATAGCGCCCTATGAATATAATTTATTTATTTATTTATTTATTTATTTATATTTATAGTTATATTGATACTATATTTATTGTGTATATATATATATGCACAGTTGTTTTTATGTATTTCAACTGTGTATATTTAAATATAATTGAATATATCATGGGATGCCTGGGTCCTGGGTGACCCTCTTGGGAGGTACCCCTTTACTCTCAACAGCTACTCTTATTCTCAATAGCGCCCTATGAATATAATTTATTTATTTATTTATTTATTTATTTATATTTATAGTTATATTGATACTATATTTATTGTGTATATATATATATGCACAGTTGTTTTTATGTATTTCAACTGTGTATATTTAAATATAATTGAATATACATTAAAAACCTTTGTCAACCCCATAGCTATCATGAATTTCCCATGCCGACGAAAGCCACTTCGCCCAGGTCATGTTGTTGCTGGACCAGTGCCTGGGCGACGGTGGGGGTGGTTCGGTGGGGCCACGGTGGGGCCAGCCGTAACTGTTGGATGCTTGGGATGGCGCGCGACCGGGGCGTTGGCAGTTAACCGACCAAACATAGGCAACCTATAGCAACTAAGTTATACCAACAAACTGTTTAGTTAATCGTTTCATGGGGGATACCTACTCAAACAACTGTCGCGGGAAACTAATAGTCAATATGAATCAACCAACAAATGGATGATAACAACAATTATAGGGGAAACAACTTGGTTAATGATAGGGGAACCAGGGGGACTAAAGGTGAACTGACATATGGGGGTTTCTTAAGCCCTAGGGACTCCCAAATGATCCCAAATCATCCCAATAAAACCTAATTATATGTGTTCATTTTTTCGGGGGGTCCTTATTTTGAGAAATTGCCATGGTTGAACCGTGAAACATTGGTGAACCATATTGCTTTGCTTGGCAATACGGCGAGGGGGATCATGGTTGATGATAGGAATATACCGACTGGAACTGCTTGGGTGGATGATTGGATGGGTGGTTGGTTGGATGGATGACGGTTCAAAGATGGTTGGCAATGTGGCAGCAATGGTTAGTGAGTCTTAGTCATCATCCATATTCACCCATCCTCGACCCTACCATGTTTACCTTTTGATACATGTTTGTTTTTGTGATGGTTGATCATATGGCTAGATCGGACAATGATGATGGCGATGAATCATGCCCAACACTGAATCATCGGATGATGCGTAATCATTTGTCAATCAGGCTTAAGCAACGCTAAGGTTTTGTTCGTTCGCACATGTAATCTGATTGGTGTTTTTCTTTTAATTCTCCAGTGATTATTAACAAATGGTTCAAACTGGTGGTCACATCTTTGACAGCCCATTTGCGATGGGTCCTATCGACTCCCAGCTGGTGTTTGAATCGCTGCACTCAGGCAGTTGATCCCCAACAACTACGACATGCCGCGAAAGTACTTGGCTTGCACCGAGTACCTTTCCGTGGTCGCTTGGCGTCGCTGTGCTGCTGATGGAAAAAGAGGAGGAGTTGCAGGTCTTTGTGATGATGGTGATTGATGGATGGGAAACAATCGTGGTTCCTGATGGTTGCTGGATGATGATCATGATGGTGATGATGATTGATGAATGTTAATTCAAGGTGGTTCCTAATGCTTAATGATCAATATGATGATGAAGATGCTGTTGAGAGTAGCTTATGTGTTTTTTTGGCTGCAGCCAGGTCCATCGTCGATCAAAGAAGATGCGGCCCAGCCAGACATGGATCATGCTGGTGGGTGGTTTCAAATGTATGTTAGTCTCCGAGATGTATTACCGCATGTTTGTTTGCTTGGTTGGTTCATCATGACGGGGTGGTGACCAACCACCAGCCCAGCAGTCCCAAGGGTCGGACCTAGTGAAGCCCAGCGCCTGTGGCACACGAGATCGGTTAGAGCCATCCAGGGCGGTCTGCGTTTGGTCTCAATTCTTTGGCCTTGAAGCATCTTGAACCAACCAACTACTTCTTTGACCTGAGGAAACTGCGAAGTGGCACAAGTTTCATAAGGTCTAACCCCCTGAGCCACCCAAGCTGCATCACTTTAGAGCATGAATTCCTATGGAATTCGTAGCCTCAGCTGTTCACAAACGGCAACGCTGGCGTTGCCTAGGCCGCCTATTTGCTGTGGCCTTTGGCGTGGGCGCGAGAGGTGCTGCTGTTGCAAGGGGGATTCCCATGGTTGAACCATGGCTGGGTTCTCCAGGTGAGCTGCGCTAAAAACCTCCCATGAATTGTGAAGTAAGAACCAAGTCATAAGGAGCCTCCGCGTAAGCAAAAGCTGCAGCGGCGTAAGGCCGCGTAAGCAAGTTTGAGTGAAGTTGCTCCGCGTAAGCAACTCGGTAGATGTTGGTAGCCAATACATAATTAATGAGAACATCAAAAAAGCGTTGCGCGTAAGCAATTGCTGTGTAAATCACAAGGAAATCAGCAAAACATCCCTCGCGTAAGCTCTGCGTAAGCAATCTTGCTACACATGACCCCGCGTAAGCAAAACACACAGTCGCGTAAGCAGTGCGTAAGCATGTGCGTAAGCAGTTCCTTACGACCTTGAAATCCATCAGAGTTTTCAGCATGGCTCAAGGTGAAGGTTGTCTCAAGATAAGGGGACCCCCAAAAATGGTTGGTTTATTGCTATAAATGATTAATAACTAGATGATTTGGGGGCACCCCCATTTTGAGAAACAGGCATATGGTGGTTTCTCAAGCTGCAGGGGACCGCTAAAGATGGATGGTTTCTTGTTGAACATGAAGAGTAGTGGATGATTTGGGGGTCCCCGATTTTTGAGAAACACCCAATATCTTGGAGGGTTATTGGAGGGTAAGAATCATGATGATGATGATGATGATGATGATGATGATGATGATGATGGTGATGGTGATGGTGCTGGTGGTGCTGGTGTGGCGGTGGATATGGTGGTGATGATGGTGGTGGCGGTGGATATGATGGTGATGACGACGATGATGAGAACTACCCCACGGTCAACGATCATTTTTGTGCAATTGAATCCTTGGATGGTTTGTTTTAATTCTTGGAAGCAACCAAAGTTGCACAATAAACTGAGGATGGACGCAAAACCAGACTGCTTTGTGTTTGGGTTCAGCATCAAACGAACAACTACAACGACCAAAAGCAGTGACTGGTCGGTCGATGATATGGCTATGGGTCAAAACCCTGGACCCATGTTGTACTTGTACCATCGGTAACCATTGTTTTCTAACTATTATTTTTGATGAACTTAACCACTCGACAAACTGGATGATTACTGTAATATTGACCCAGCAAAAGCCCTCTAAGTTGGCATATTTCCTATTCTTGTTGATCATGGTCCCCTATTGCTCCTGATTATGTATCCACTCTTACTGACCATTTACCCCTACTGTTTATATTTTATCACGTATTGTTGGTCATTATCCATTCACGGTATA
Source organism: Symbiodinium kawagutii (assembly GCA_009767595.1). Taxonomy (NCBI): domain Eukaryota; class Dinophyceae; order Suessiales; family Symbiodiniaceae; genus Symbiodinium; species Symbiodinium kawagutii. The sequence continues at coordinate 239,585 of VSDK01022988.1, forward strand.
TCCCCAATTTATTGTTGATCATTATCCACTCTTGTTGCTTATTATCCCCCAGTATTAGGCATCAACCACTCTTATGTACCATTAATCAAGTTATTACTCATCAACAAACATTGACCATTAGCAACCATCATATCCGGTTTTGTTCCCCTCTTGTTGCTTATCATCCAGTAGTATTCACATGTATTAACCATCAACCAGCTTATTTAATGGTCAGTATCGTTTGATCAATGCATTGAACCCATCCGCATGTGGCCGCTCCGCTGCTATCGGCAGGTGCACTCCAACTGGCAACTGCACAAGGCACGTCCTTCGACCACCCGGCCGGGGGTTCCATGGCGAACCCCGTAGGGGACATGGGAAAACAGCTGGTAGGACTAGCTGTGATCTGGTTAGTGGTTTCAAAATAGTAGCTGGTTGGTTGTTTCAAACAGGATTCCGATTTTCAACCCTACCCAAATTTGAAAAGAGGTGCGAATCTTGCCGCCGGTTGTGAATAATTGACGTACATTTCTTGGATGGACTATTGACAGGATAGGGCATGATGTGACCTATGTTTTTTGTATCGTCAGGTCATCAAACACTGCGCAAATTCCACATTTGTTGTAGATCCTTTGCCGAATTGGCTATGGAGCTGCAGGGACCATGATGAACCCATCCATCAGAGGTGTTTTTCTGATTTGTAGCCCATATAGGTGTTTCTCAAGCCATAGAGGTACCCCCTAATCATCCATTATTTGCCATTCATAGTACTAAACCAACCATAACTTGGGGGGGTAATGGCTCGAGAAACACCCATCTATGGTTGGTATATCCCCTTATTGTTGCTTATCATCCCCTATGATTAATCATCATCAATTAGTTAATTATATAATGGTTATTGTTGCTTATAACCCTATAAACATCCCCTACCTGTGATGGTATGTCCCCTACCATTGTTGCTTATAGCCCTCATAACTGCTATGGCTTGAGAAGCCATCACCATATCCCATCACCCTGTCGTGTCAGCCAGGCCTGGCCTAGCAAACCCATCCAAATGGCCTAGCCGCTCGGAGCTCGCCGCTGGGTTTTTGGCAAGCTCGGTGAATCAAGTTGTGCACGGTGAATCTCGACCGGTGAACGCGTTGCGAGCTTGATGAGTATCCAGATGGGGTCATTCTTTTGCTTCAAGCTGTGTCATTTCTAGGCACAACAATGGCGATGACAACGACTATTTGGCGATTTCTGAAAGTAGGGGTACCCCCAAATCATCCTATGTTAATGATTATGGTGATAAAGCAACCATTTTTGGGTTTTCCTGTTTTGAGAAAGCCCCCATGTAAGGATTGGTTGCCTCATTTGGAATGATCACTCGTGCTTTAAGCTGGTTGGCACTGATTGTTGAAGCTTGAACTGAGAGTCTCTGGGGTACTGACCAGGATTCCATCACTCATCGAGGATTGGAAATTGCTGCGTTGAACCGTGCACAACCAGGTTAATGAGTAGAGCATGACAGCTGTCAGCCAGCACATCTTTTGGACATTCTCAAGGATGGGGGAAGAAGGATCGACATCAAACTTGTGAGTTTGTGTAGACACACGTTGTACATATATTCATGTGTATAATCGCATGTGCGCACCAATGCAGAATGCGGAGTATATGCATGCATTCGTGTATAAACAGACAGATTGACAGATAGACAGCTAGCTAGATAGATAGATACAGTAGATAGATTAGCATCTCTTCCATACGAGATGATGGGGGGAAGTCTGATGAGGGTGTTTGCAGGTGTGCATTTCCTAGGACGAGTGCCCCAACACAACATGGTTGCTTTCTTTTTTCACGGCTATTTCACTTTAGCTGCAAAACCCAGCGTCTTTGGTGATGGTAGTGCAGGATACTTTCTAGTATTTGAAATTGCGTCTACACATGGGATCGAATGGGGGTACAGTAAAAGGAAACTTTAAGAAACAACTGGTCCATTGAGATGCAATTAGTGGTTTCACGATACAACTTGATGATGATACAATATCTTGTTTTGTGAATCTTTGATTTTTGGACGGCGACATGTTTGGAGTTGGCTTAGCTCTGGTCATATCCATGTTTCAGTCCGTTTGAGGGTTAAGCCTCATTTTGTCATGGTGAAAAATGCTGCAACTGAAGAGAACCGTTCCCTTTCCGTGGCATCGCATTCAATGTGTGAACCCATTCAATGTGTAAACAGTTCATATCTTGGCGCTTCTACACATCATGTTGCTGCATGCCTCTGACGCAGTTGTGCATATCACTTGTCACCCTCGAGTCTCAATATTGGTGACAGTGGTTCCACATGGCTTTCAGATCCTTGGCCCAGTCTCAAAATATGACAACATGTCCATATCCTTTGTTGCTATATAGGTTCCAGGTGCAGTTGAGGGGGAACTCACCACCACAATTGAGGAAAGTATGGACTCACCGTGGGAGTAGCCAGGGAGTCAAGCCCCAACCACGAAAAAAACCTGGGTGATAGGTATACATGGATACAACAACCATTATCTCTCTGTAGTGATCATTAGACAACCATCATGTTCTTGTCATTCGACAAGTGTCATTTACCGTGAAAACCCATACCACATGTGTGGACCTGCACAGCTGCTGCGCTCGTGATTTGTTTCGCAAGATTCTGGGTCAAAAAGATACAACAGGAGTGAACAAAGATACGTAATTTTGATTAACCATGCTTAACCCATTCTGATTCACTAAAGATACGCTACCCAACTCACCAATACTTAGAGTAAATGGCTGATTCATCCATTGTTGGAACTGGTTTTCATGGTTGGCTAAGCCTGTGAGTGATACCAACTCTTGTGGGCTACGTTGAAGGAGTCTAGGTTTTTGTATATGCATATTTGTACAGAATACGAATCTCGAATTAAAGCTATCTAAAGCTATATACTACAATGTAGTTTATAAGATTATGAAAAATGTAAAACTGTCAGTTTTATCAAACTGGTCATATCAAATTATGCAAACTGACAGTTTAATAGGGAAGCCATCAGTCTTGGCCGTACAGGAAGGGTACAGCCACAAACAACATGATTTGCCATGTGGCACACCGACTGCGGCTCTGTCGACATTCCTAGAAGTGCGACTGCGGCACTTGATGCCTAAAATAGACTCTTTTTGATATCAAAAATAATGAGAGGGGCCCACCCCCGCTGAAAGGGTCCATTCTGTAAGAACATATGGGTCTATCTACTTCAAAACGGTTGCCTTAATGTCAATTCTGCTGAATAGTTGGCCCACGTTTGGCTTCAAGACTACACACTGGACACCTGCCTGGGGGCTGTGGCTTGGAAATCTCTACGGCGGAATTTCAGAAGCTTAAGCATTATGAACCACTTAAATCTAGCAACCGATGATATTCCTTGGTTTGTTCCCCTCGTTTTGACCAGTAGGATGTACAACGGCACGTTTTAATCATCCAATCCAGCTCTAACCGACAGCATCCCCAGTTGAAACATATACCAGGAACATCCATCAACAATAGGAACCAATCACAGCTCTCAGATGTTTGGTCTGCCATGATCTCCCAGTTTTTGATCCAGAGTCATCCCCGCACATGGCGGCGTCGCTTGTACCATAGTTTCAGCTGCGCTTGCGCAGCTGATCAACTCGAACTGCCGATGAACAGCAGGGCCAATCCCGGCGGTCACGGTGTCCACAGCACCGTGGGTCGACTTCCTCGTCACAGTCGAGGAGTCAAAAGGAACGTGGCTGGTGGCAGGCTGTGCAGTTCTTCTAAGTCCAAAAGATCAAAACACCTTGACAAATTAGATAGCGAAACAGTTAGATGCTTTAAGTTATAGGCCTGAAAGTCATACTGCAGCTGGTTGATGTTTGGATTGACATTTATGATGTTCCTTTTTAATTATTGACAAATGGTCGGTTGACTAATAGGGATTGAAAATTATTGACAATCAATAGTAGAATAGTTATTCAATAATTATGTAATAAATGATTCTTTAGAGGGATTATCAATAATGTTCAATGGGATGGAACAAATACTATGAACATCCCTAATATGAATCAATCCCTAATGATTAAAACCTTACTATGGGACTAATATGAGTTGGATAAATCAATCATCATTTGTTCACAGGGATGGTTCAACCACCAACCAGTGCAACTATCCCTATGCTTCCAATTACCATTATAGTAGGAGCTGGTTTCTACCATTGTTTTGGGGGGGTTGGTTACCTACTATAATGGTAACTGGAAGGCTAGGGTATACTAGCCGTAGCTTCAGCTTGGCGAATCACGACACCTCTTGCGAAGTCACCGAATATTCCGTGGTGTCCATGTCGAGTCCCAGGGGCGTGGGCTGTTGTTTAGCAAGGCGCTGTGCCACAATGGTGGTGCCACAATAGTGGTGAATCCTGGGAACAGGGTGAATCCATTAGTTGTGTTCACCATTAATTAATAGGATAGGTGAATCCATTGGTTCACCTATTAATATGGTGGTGAATCCATTTTGATTGATAGGTCAGGATGAACCAACGATGTTGGGTTATTATCGCGGGATAACCAGCAATGGTTAATCAATGATGTCAGGGGATTAACCAACCATTGTTGGGATTAACCATAGGTCAGGATTAATAGGTTAGTCCTTAGGAATAACCAACGGTGTCTAGGGGAACAACAGGGTTATTATGAAACCAGCAAACATGACAGCAATTATCGTGATTAATAGGGGATTATAACGGTGAGGGGGATAACCAACAACAAACTGATGGTTAAACAACTCTGGTTGGTGGATTGTTTTTGTTTCCGTAGTGTTTGGGATGATTGGTTGATTAACGAATACTTTTCAGCGGGGTGATTCAACCACCAACCATGCCTTTGCAGAGACCCCCCCCCATCGCTGCAGGGGAGCACTGTCATCAGTGGAACATCAAAACATGACCCCTTCAGATCAGTGGGTGGAGAACCCCTTCCAACCACGGCACTTGTACAGCAAGGTGGTTGTTTGATTGTTGGTTGTAGCACATGTGCGGAATTGGGTATGGTTGTTCAGTATTGTTCGGGCACACCTCAACACGTGAGATGGTTGACAAACATATGTTTCAAAAGGGTTGACTTCAAACCACCAACCAGTAATCAGTAATGATGATAATTAACCATCATTATCATTATTAACCATGATTAGCCACTAATCAACCATGGTTGAAACCACCGGCAATTATCAGTCCACAGTGAGTCAATTGCACCATTCGACCATTGGTTTGTACAGTCGTTGTCCAGGTGAAGTGATTGGCACACTGGCAGCACAGAGTGTGGTGGCTCAGTTGGGAGGACAAACACTGCATGCTTGGACAGCACCCAAATGATGGCGAATAGTTTAATATGTTTCTTTTTTATCATTGATTCACTGAATGGATAACTCTGGTTCATTCACAAAAGCGATTAGCTTTAAGATAAAGCTCTTGGTCAATGAACCAGAGAAACAGCTGTCCATAATAAGAACTTCCAGCCATACTAAGAACTTCTGGTTAATTGATGATAACGGGTCGAGCAAAGACTCTCCCATGTCCACCATTGATAGCTTGTTTACCTGTTACGTTTTACTTCCCGGTCACTTCACTACCAGACGTCCGAAAGCACCAACTAACCCACTAACCCACTGACAGCCCAAACGATGACCACGACCACTCATTGATGATTTTTGATGACCCAAAAACTCATGCGATTTGGCTATGGCTGCTTCTGATCAACAACCAACAAACTGCTGTTCAACTGATGTTCAGGTGTTGGTGAGCCTGCAACGCAGATGACTCTGGCACGGCCCTCAGCTGTGGAACCACCAAGAGCATCCCAAAGGAGTGTCAAGGGGGTATGGATGCGACCTGAGAACAGGAAGTGCCAAACTTGGACGAGCATATCCTGGCATCAAATGCCATGGCTGGCCAAAGATCACTAAGATTTCGTGTGGGAACATGCCAACAGCCAACCAGGTATCTATTTGTGCATCAGGTGTTTGGATTGAAGTGACATGAACTGACCATCAGCTGGCGCCCTCCAAGTTTCTGGCTCCCCCACATGCTCGAAGCCATGGTGGCGTCCCATGCCACCCCGGCAGCCCCGGCTGTGCTTCGGCCGTGCCGCCCTCAGAACACCTTCCACTTCGCCGGCGTCGGAGCCAAGAACGTGACCTTGGGCGTTCCACGGTTGAAGGTCGCTTGCTGCGGGGGGCAGTCAGGTCACCGCGGTGACAACATGAGTTGACATGAGTTGACTCGTAGGGGACAGCCACCAATAACATCAGCAACCCCAACTTATGGCTGAGTGAAAAGTTTTTTGTTTGTGTTTTTTTTTCTGGGGATAACTCAATAGTTAACAGCTAGCCATGATAGCAGCAATAACAGTGGGAATACCAGGCAGAATATCATTTTGGAGATCCGTATGAAAGAACAAGATGGACATCAACAGTAAGATCAAGTAAAACCAGGGGCGCTTTGTTAATATGGAGCATTCACAGAAACTGAAACGCTCAATCATCAGTGACGCCGTGTGCCGTGAAAATTATGCGGGACCAGCATCCGGCGTCATGTTGGGCAGCGGAGGCTTCCCCCCAGCATTGCATTGATAGGAATTGATTAAACTATAATAGATGGTTGTCTTTCAAGCCATAAGGGGATCCCAAAATACTATAGCATTGTATATCAACATGCCGGATCTGAAGCCATAGGGGATCCCAACAAGAGATGGTTTTTGAAGCCACAGAGGATCCCAACAAATGTATGGTTTATTACTATAGGTTGGGGTGGATCTCCTATGGCTCTATTGTCATATCACTTGGGGATCTTCCAAATCATCCAATATGAGCCAAAAAATAACTTCAACAAATCAACCATGTTTGAGGTACCCCCATATCATCCAATAGTAGTCAAGTACAGTATAGTCGTAAACCAATCATTTTTAGGGTTCTCCATTTTAAGAAACTCCTATCTATCAATGGTTGATCCCCAGCATTTGAATATGTCATTTTGTTTTAAACATGACTAACTTTAGTCTTAGTAAATCAACCAATGATGTAACAAATCAATTAAGTATATTACCTTTTCTTAGGTGCTTTCTCAAAATAGGGGTGCCCCCAAGCATCAACCATTGTTAATCATTCATAGGTAAGAAACCATCCATAACTTTGGGGCTCTATTTTGAGAAACCATCATTTGGTTGGTATATCCCCTATGATTGTTGCTTATTATCCCCGATTCTTAATCATTAACCGTTGGCAAATCGTAGACCATTTTGGTGGGTTCCCAATTTTAAGAAACCACCCGCTTCGCTACTTAGTGGACATGTTACCTCTTTCTTCGTGGATCCACCCGCTTCGCTGTTTTTCTTTTCGCAGGAGCTGATCAACGTAGCCAAGAAGGTAAAGACGCCGTCGCTGGTGCGGCTGTCCCAAGGGGTCCCGGGGCGGGGCAGCGGTGCGGCGTCGTGGGACCCGTTGACTTAGCGGGGAACTACCTGGGATGTGCAGCTGGGGTTAGGTCACCATGGTTAGTTATGCCACGTTACGCCCTATAAGGTAGCTGAACCCCTAGAAACCATGGGAATTGTGACCACTTACGAGCCGCGGGGGGGCAGATCCAAGTACCAGTTATAGCTGGTTGATGAGATGGTTGTTGAGGGATGATGAGCAATATATAATCAAGTGTGTGGTGGTTTCTCAAGCCGTAGGGGTAGCCCCTTATCATCCAATATGTTTGTTATTTACAGAAATGAACCAGCCAGATTTCGGGGTTCCCTATTTTGAGAAACCACCTATTCCTGGTGACTTAGTGGATGAAGATAGATGAAGTATATGCTAAATCATGTATCATGTGATGGAAGTGGATGAAGATGGATGAGAAAAGTGGTGATCTCAGTTGATGTTACGTGCCCCCTGGCTATGATCCTGGCCTCTCAAGTTTTTTTTTTAAAAGTATTCTTGTACAATACTCAAGCTATCTCAGCTTGCTTGGATATCTCCAACTATCACTATGGATTGCTGCTGGCAACCGTTGGAGCAATCAGCAAATACCCAGAGAGCACCCCATGGCAAAAAAACTCATATGGCTGTGGGTCAAAACCCCCTCTCCTTTTGCTCTCCTTTTGCAACGTCAGAATCGCTCAGATTTCGGAGACGATTCCATGCCTAAGAGAGCTACCTAAGTGAACATGGGTGGCACGGCACGTAGATCTTGAACCAGTCTGGCCGGGAACTGTGAGGCATGCTCTCTGAGGTGGGTATCAACGTGGTCCAGCTGTTGAGTTCCCACCCGCACCACGATGCTGCCACTCCAGAAGCTGATGACATGCGATGGTGCTCGTTTCTGTTGTATGGTCAAGGCTGTTCCCAAATGACGGCACAAGCCCGTCAAGTAGTTGCCCAAGCCTTGCGTCTGAACTCTGTGCTCATACGCATCCGTGTAGGAACCCTCACCCCACGTACGACCCCTTCGTTTCGCAGTTGGCAGTGGTCCCACCCGCTGACTGTGGAACTGGTAGAGCAGCAAAAGTTGATGAAAAGTTACCCAGAGGCCTGGCTTCTGGGGATCCTGCAGTGTAGCAACCCATTGCAGCACTGACATAGTATCTTCACAGTGGTATTGGCTGGGAAGGTCATCCATGGAACTTGCTGCGAGTGCGACAATACCCGGGTCGCACTCCAAGCCTGAGACTGTCTCAGGCACCCCTGCTGGTTGAACTTCCTGTATCACTGTGCGAGAGTGGAGGGCTCGCTGCCCGACTCTCACCATCATCATGTGGAGAGCTCGAGAAATTCTCCGTTGCTCCTGTCTTTGTTGTCGAAGGTTGGCGTGAGCTGTCCACAGCGATGCAGGCAAGGTTTGCCTGGCAGTTGTGGCGGCTCTGTCGGCTGACTGGTTTCCTTGGACCGCCCATTCATCGACGGGTGTGCTTTGCTCACTTGGGTGGCAATGGGATGCCACCTTGCTCACATGTTGGACATATGGTCTGGCTAAGTGGAATTGCATGTGCAGCACCTGCCATGCATCGGCATCCTTCCGCTTGTGGTATGCAAAATCCCTGGCTGCATGCCATGCTGAGATAGCATCAAAGACGAGTTGATTATCGATCCACAAATGGCAGGGCGCGGCAATTGTGATCACTGCTTTGAGGGAGGACACGCAACCCCAGATTTCACCTCTGAGGGCTGTCTGTTTCCAGCCTGGCACACCTCCTTGGCTGATGGGCCAGAAAGTTGAGGCAGCATATATGGATACTCCCCATGTAGCAACTCGGAGGTCTGGGTCGGTGGGGTCTGTGCATCCTCCATCCATGAAAAGGTGCTGGACACTCAGCCCTTCCGCAGAGTGGGGTGGAAACTGGAAATCCCCGGTGGTATCTGGCACTGCTGACAATTCATCCAGAAATGCTTGTTTGGCAGGAATCGAAGGAATCCATCCAAGGACCTTGGCGCTTTTGGGCAAAGTTGCTGAGACCTCTTGCAGTTCAGGGAACTGATTACGGATATCATGGAAAAACTCACATTCCCAATGGCGGTGGTACTGGCTATCTGGTTGTTGGCAAAAAGCACACAACGGGGTGGAGACGACTCCGGTGTGAATCAACACATCATTGGTGAACTGGGTGCCATTGAGCGCACATCGAAGAATGGCCTGCTCGTCATGGGCAAAGGTGAGGTAACTGGTTCTGGTGGCCAGCACATCTGCGTGCTCGATGCCTTCCATGGTTGGCCGCAACCGTGCTAGTTCATCCAAGATCCGTTGGTGCCACGCTTGCTGGATCCGGTCTGCGAGTTCTCGCATGGAGATGGACATGAAATGGAAAACTTGCCTGAGATGATCCCTAACACAGCCATCTGTTTCCCAGCTCCAACCTAACTTGTGCAAGCTCGCGATGAAGCTATGGCAAGGTCCTTGAGTATGCTTGGCTCCCACGGCAAGGTGTGCAAGGAGGAAGTTGCATGTTTCCTGGGTGCCAAACTCTCGCAAAGCAAGAATGGTCTGAAGCACACAGTAGTACTCTGGGTCACACCTGGGGTTTTCAACGCAGGAAAGAGGGAGCATGGGATTGGCTCCTTTCTGGGTAACCCCCAAACCTCGCATGGCCAGCGTGCGCAACTTGACGAAATGGTTATTGCCCAGTGTGCTAATGGCAATGCCATAGAAGAGGTTGGGCCAAGCTACAACCGCTAACGTTCTGGATTTCTGGCATGCTGGGGATTGGCTACGTGCCATGCGGCTCCACAAGGGGGTCAGCAGGTCGATTTGGGCTTGGATGGTGAAATTCGTGTTTTGTTTCCCATAATTGATATGGCCACCCAAATCCCTGACAGCAAGTTTTTGGGGACATTGGAGTTCACGAAAATGCTTGCGTCCTTGGGGGTTGGTGGACCACACAAATGTCTTCTTGGGATCAACCCGAAGATCCAGAGCAGTGCACAATGCCTTGAGATGCTCAAGGGACTGAATGGCGTGTGGCGCTTGGTCAGTGATGGTCTCTATGTTGTCCACGAAGGACCAGGTAGCACAGGATGGGTATTTGTGTCGCACCCATGCTTCTACAACCAAATTAACCAGGACCATTCCCACTACGCTAAGACTGTCTCCTTCCGGCAGTCCTGTGCTCGAGGGGATGGCAGGACCGATGTGGCCTTGCACTTCAAACCTACGTTCCATTTGATCCATTGCCGATTTCCATGGGATTACTACATGTGATGGTATGCCAACGTGGGATGCGATGTGTAGTACTGGCACCCTTGGAAGTGCATTGAAGCATTTCTCGATGTCGAGCACTGCACCCGACATCTCTGTTCCTTGCAAGTGTGTCAGCTCCACAAGCTCTGAAACATGAAACCAGAGGTGCTTGGGAGATTTGCCTGGAATGTTTCCTAGCAAGGTATGCGGCACCAACTGTTGCAAAAATCGGAGGATTGGCTCGGATCTGAGGCTACCCCAAACTCTATACACCACCGAAAACACCGTTATCGGCCTGTATTCCCCCACCCTACGCGCTTCGGGGTGTTTTGCGAGTGCCCGGACTATGCCCAGTACTAACTGGCATGGCCATGGCTGGCCTGCTTCGACATGGTGGAGCAAAAGAAGTAACTGTTCCACGATGGGCGTGGGCATGTTTGCTAAGTCGGCTTTGGAGACCCCGTCTGGGCCGATTGCTGACCATTGTTTCTTCTGCTTAACTGCAGCACGCCAGGCTCGAACCGTCAAGGGAGGAAGCACGCATTCCCTTTGCGGTAGGGCAGCGCTGGCAAATTGGACAATAGTGTCCCATCTACTGGAGTCAGCTGTGGCATGTTTTTGCCACCTTGGCGCCCATTCATCATGGAAAAGTTGGAGCACTTGCATTGTGTCACCAACCAGGGTGTCGAAACACACACGGTCTTCCAGGGTATCTGCTATCGAAGTGGGAATGGTGATCACTCGGTCTGTCTGGAATTGAACGGTCACTGCAATGCCATTGACTTGCATCTGGGTGGCATTCGAAGGCACTGGGTCATTCAAGACGAGAGTGGTGCACCCGTCTTGAGGCGGGAGGACTTCTTGGATTGTATGGAAGCTGTGGTGGCTCAACGAGTGAACTGCTGATGGCTGTTCTTTGCGAAGATCATGATATATGAGAAGGGGGTCTTTGGCTCTCTTCTCTTTGGCATGCTGGATGCGCTGGGTGCGCAACTGGTGCTCGAGTTGGTTGTACATGTACTTGAACTCTGCAAAGATGGCTTGAGCTATCTGCGGGCTTGGTGGTGCTTGCGGAATCTCAGGGGGTGTATGCTGGAAGCGATGGGACTGAGATGCCCACCACTGGCAAAAGGTTCCCGGAAAACCTGGCGCATTGCGGATGCTCCTCCACAAGTTGCAGGCATGTTCCACATGTGAGGGCTGCTGGTGGTCCATGTGATTTGCAAAACGTGCCATGTGCTGAAGTCTCCGTATCTGGCGTGTCCACCTAGTGTGCTGCAAGGTGACCACTGGCAAATCGGATTGAACATCACCTCTACGTGCTGGTTTTGGGGGCGCAGCAGAATGAGCAGTGTAGTGAACTTCCAAAGTGCATCCTCTTCCACGTTGTGCCGGGGAGGGGGTTGGCTGGGAGGTCTGGGTAGCCACGGATGTGGCATATTGCTCAAGGTTCTGCATGATACTTTGATATGCCAACGTAGTGTCACTGTCAAGTTCCTGGAGGTGGCATAGTGCTTCCGCCGATGTTTCTGGCCATGGCAGTGGGCTCGGTTTTCGCCAACATGGCAGAGCTACTGGGTGTGAGAGGTCATGCAGCTCGACTCGAATCAAAGCATGATCGGGGAAAAGGGACCAGTCTATGATGACATCTTTGACGTAAAGCAACACTTCAGGTGACATGTACAGATGGTCCTTGATGGTTGCTTTCTTGCACGTGGGCTGCTTTGGTCGGCCCCATTGTTCTAGAGCCCACTGTTGGGCTTCTTTCCAACCTTTGGCTTCCCAGTAGCCTGTTTCAGGCAAGTTGGGGAGGTCTTGATTCCAATCCCCCGCCAAAAACCTGAATCCTCTTCCCCTTCAACTATTCTGGATGTGAGCTTGGTGAGCAAGGCGTTTGTTTTGGTCTGTGTCTCTACGGTGTTGTGTCGTTCACTATATCCATACACTGTTCCAATGCTTATCCAATGTTGCTGTACGAAGGATGCAGTGGCAATGCAGCGGGATGTTTCAAACTCTTGCGCAGTCCAGTCATGGCCTAATGGTCTGGTCGGATATGTGCTGAGGGTGGCGACACCTGTTTGCTTGCCTCCTAACGATGTGAGCGATTGGGATTGAGGAGGTGCTGGGTGTCCATGGTGAATGGTACCTGGATATTCGCTCCATTTCAGCTCCTTCCGGAACTGGGAGATGGCTCTATGTGTGAGGTGTGTTTCTTGAATTGAGTAAACACCTGGTGGCAACGAGGCGAAGGTGGCTGATTTGCTTCGCAATCCAGTGGGGTTGCATGTGCCGATATGAACTGGACCTGGTTGAGTGGCTTCGCCAACTCGCATGGACAAAACGAAAGCTGCAATCATACAAAACTTGGCAGACCTACGGGCAACGGCGAATGCAGCACAAAATATGATGCAGAACAGGATGCTTGCAATTTGGAACGGCTGTGCAAAAGTGAGTGGCAAGATCCTAATTATGGGTTGAGCCTGGCGTCACTCTGGGTGGCCTCTCTTCTTGATCATCTGCTCAATGGATTCCAATGCTTGACCCAGTTTGGTATCCAAGGTGTTTCCAAACTGCCTTGCTTGATGATCTATTTGTGTTTGGATCTGGCCCAACTTGCTGTCGAAGCCTTGCTGGTTGTGATGGAGCTGTTGGATCTGCTGCTCCATCAGGTGAATTCGATGCTCTTGGGAGGCCGTGGATGCGGTGGCCTCTGCATTCATTGATTGCACTGCAGATGCAATCTTCTTATCAAGGTTTGCTTCGAACATGGTCAACTGTGCTTGTGGCAAACCAGACGTGGGGGCAGCAGGGATTTTGGCCATGTGTCCTGCTTGCCAGGGATCTTGATGTTGGCCGGCCTGCCAGGGATCAGGCTGAGTCTTCTGCAACTCAGCGATGGTCTTTCTGGATGCCAGGATTGACATCGAGGGCGCTTTGCTTTCCGGCTTATCATCAGTCAATCTGGCAATGAGCACATCTCCATGTTGCAGATGGTAAATCCAAAAGGCTGGGTCCTCCGTGGCTTGGATTGTCCAGTCGATGCCCGATTGGTCTCTGCTTCTTCCCCTCGGTTGGAGGGGTTTTCCCTCCCAGTCCCATGTGTTGAGGAGCTTCTGAATGCCATCCCTGGTCGTGGCATAGGGCAATGGCCCCAGAGAGTAGAGCTTCTTCTCTGTGCCCATCAACAGCGGTACTCCTGGGTGATGCAGATCATGTGTGGCTTTGGCATGCTTGGTGTCAGATCTCAGGCCGTATCTCTCTCCATGGCGGACAATGGAAATGCTGTTGGGTGCTGTCTGGTGTGCCAGCTTGGCTTCCTGGAGTCCTGCAGCATTCAACCAAGTGACGTGATACAGACTGCTTGGGTATCTACCACATGTGGATCTTGGTTCATAGTAGATGCCTTTCTTACCACTTGCTGCAATCACTGCATCTGCTCGACGAGTGAGGATGCGAAAGGATACCAAAAAGATGTCCGCCTTTTCTGGTGGGCTTTTCTCGAACCGCTTGGATACCCATTGCCTGTCCCAAACGTCAACGATGGGCGATGGCTCGCCTGCTGCTGGGCCCAAAATGGCCTGCTCAGATTGTAGGATGGCTTTGACGGGTTGCTTGGCCAATCCTTCCCACAATGGCCCTGCTTGATCTTTGTAGACCAAGCAACGGATGACCTCGACGTCTTGTTCTTCAGCGATGATCTTTTCTTTGGGTTCATTGCGAACAACATTCTGTTGCCCCAGCTGGTACAGGTATCCACTGATAAGCAAGGGTTCCTGAGTCAACTTGCAAAGTGCGGGAAATCTAATGGGGTCTCCTTGGTGCTGGTGACCATTGGTGGGGGTTGCTAGCACGATCACTGCCAGACCCTTGGCTGAGACTGGCCTGGTGAGTCGCATGATGGCGTCTGCTTCAGATTGGTCTATGACTGCGACCCCTCCTGCTGCTGGGCCTATCTCGTGGACATCGATGGGGCCGACGACCTGATCATTGTCCTGTTTGAACACTCCTTCTGGAACCATGACATCTGCTGCCCTGGGGATGACCATCTGCTGAGGTGGCTTCTGGGGCTTCTTCTGCTGGGGTTTACGACCAAATTGTTTCTTTTGGTTCGCCCTGGCCGAAATCTGTGTTTGCAATTCATCCTGTTGGATGAGTCGCAGGGGCGGTGAAGCCTGGTTGGCCGCAGCTTTCAAATCCGCCCACTTGTTGAGGCTTGCCTTCAGGATTTGTTTGATGGTTTTGTTGCCTACGGTGCTGAGGACAGCATTGGCTCGATCGGATGCTCGGGTCTCCCACACCCCATGCTGTACTAGAAGTTGGCTGAGCTGTTGGTGAGTATGTGGATCACTGGTTGCTCCCCCGATGCTGATTTCACAGTACTGTGAAGCCAACTCATGTTTGAGAAGGTGTTGACGAAAAAGTCCCCTCCAACCACTTGCCTGCTGTTCACTGAGAGCTTGGTGTGTTTCTTTGCGTGCTGTGGATACCAACCAAGCGAAACTCTGAAATCCACAATCGCCTGAGAAACTGTGCGGCAGTGCTGCTACCTGGATGGTGACTTGGAACATCAAACTCTGGTAAGCTTGGAGGAAGCTTTCTGCCCATGCTTTTCCTTCAGGTGTGCAAGTAATCACAAGGTCGTGATCTCCCTGGGCAAATGCAAAAGGAAGCCAATGATTGTCAACGATGGTAGCTGTGATCAAGGTTTCATGAGGACCCAACAAGTGATAGATGTCTTGCACCCACTTGTGTGCAAATACTGCATGGGTGGTATCAGCCGGGCAGATTCGAACTGGGCATGGCACAATGTTGGGCAAATGAGCTACCGTGGATAAGTAGTAGTCCATCTCATCATCAGCGACCCATGATTGTTGGCAAAACAAACCAGTGATTCGATTGCACCCTGTGGGGATGTGAGGCACTGCATGGCGAGTGTTGCTGTGGGGGCATCTGGTGTCTGGAGCAACATTGGCATGGAGGCAAATCAGCTGCTGATCCGTGACTGGCTGGGAAATGTCTATCATGGTTCCCATCTCTGTGGTGGGTGCAGTTGGCAATTGCATGTGACCGATGCGATCTTCGGCCACTGTGATCATGCCTACCGTGGCGCCTGCTTGGCAGCGCACCTGGTATGGGATGGGCGCCACTGCCGACATGAGTTGGCATTCCACGAGATTGGCACTGGTGTCTTGGGGGTCTTCTATGTCTCTCTCTGGGTCTCGACGGGGTGCGGGTCTGGGGGATGCTGGTGGCGATGAATGCACCGAGGTTGGTTCACTGCATGCTGGTGGCTGCTCATCAATCACGGATGCTTGTTGATGGTCAACAGGCGGCATTGGAGTCGTGGCATGCTTGCGTTTGCGCTCTGTGGCAAATCCAGAAACCCCGCCTGCTTCATCGGCTGCTGCAAGTGCTGGCTGTGAACTGACCAAGGGCTCGTCAGTTTCCCTTGTCAATCCTGTGTCCTGCGGTTCCTGTGGCATTGGCGAGGGCAGGAAGTTGGTCAATGGTTCAAGGGCATACTGGTGTGTGTTGATCATGTGTGTGAATGCCACTGCATTGATGTTGGTAGGCACTCCAAACACTTGATCCCTGGTGGCAATCAACCTGGCTAGGTACCTTGACAACGTTTCCACTGGTGGGACACACTGATCGGCTGGCACGAAACCTGCACTGGCCAGGATCTGCATGGCATGAGAACCTACCCACAGTGATTGAATTGGCGAGGCCATCTGGCCCAACCCACACAAGCCCAGTTTGAGGTTCCCTTTGTAATCCAACCCAGTCAACATTCCATTGAAAAGCGCAAGCTCATCTGGATGAATGTGGCGGTGATTCTGGTAAATGCGATGACCATTTCTGCTTTGTCCATCGGTGGGAATGATCAACCCATGCAAACCTCCATTCTGCAACCGGGAAAATGAAAATCCCTGTTGGCGACATCCACACGGACAATGTGAGAGCTGCACCCCACAACTGTGCAGTGCTGTGGCCATGGTCCCTTTCAGAGGCACTGTGTTGCGCTCGAATCCTGCATCATCAAATCTACCTAGCTCATAAAGGTCCAGGGCCAATGATTGCATCTCTTGGGGTGTGCACGACTTGAAGTGGTCCACCAAATGCAAAATCATCACTCGGGGCGACATGCTGGGCAATGCTGGGATTGACACCGGTGCCAGGATTGGATGGACCAATACGCACCACCACCTCGACCGCCTGGCTGGCCATGTGTGGTGCAGATGCAGCGTTGTCTGGCTTACTCGGTATTTGGTTTTCTGGGCAAAACACTGCAATGTTTGTTGCACCCATTGACATTGCTCTGCTTCGGGGACGCACTCAAGGATCACAATCATATACCGTCCCAAATAGGCTACTTCCAGCGATTTGGGAAGAGTCATGGCTCTTGGATCTTGTTGCTGTGCTTGGTCACCCAACTTCGAATAGGGCTGACAGGCTATGCCTGCTGCCAGTGTACCTGCTCGGGGACAACGTTGCATGAGTCTAGCTACAAAGTCTTGTGCTGTGATGTCTGCATGCATGGTTTCTCCTGGGAACTGCGAGGCTAGGTCCAGCATGGGCTGGCTGTAGTCAACCTTCAGTATGACATTGTAACCAGCGGCACCTAAACCCACTCCAAGGCAACCCATCCCTGAACAGAGTTCCACCGTGTTGCGAATGTTGTGCTTGTTCATCACTGATTGGTCAAAAACCTGCGTGCATGTGTCAGCCACCAAAATTGGGTGTGGCTGAATGGCCTCAACCTTGGCTTGGCAGATCAGTGCGACTGTGACACTAGGCAAAAAGCCACGATAGATGGCCATCACTCCAGACAGTGTGGAGCGAATGCGATGCTCATGTTGCTGTTCATCCCAAAGAACGCTCTCTGCAAGGAGGGTTTGGTGACCCCCTTCAACCGGTCCAGAATCAAACAAGTTGTCGACCATGGGAACACACGTCTCAAGGTTTGGCTGGGGCAGTCTTACTTGCTGGCAAGCCTTGAGCCCAGACTGGGTCAAAACCCCGTACCCCTGGTTCCCCTATCATTAACCATTGTTTCCCTCATTATTGTTGGTCATTATCCCCCATGAAATTGGTTAGTCAAATTGACGTCAATATTGACCCATAGCCATGAATAGTTTTCATATCCCCTCTTGTTGCTAGTTGTTATCCATTATCATTAAAAAAATGTGCCAGCTAGTTAACCATTGATTAATATTAACCCATAGCCATATAGTCAGTGGTTTCGTGTACAGGGAATTTTCCAGTTTAGGATGTTGGGAAAGCGAACTGGATCTCAAGCGCCAACTCAGGCGGTCTTCCTGAAAGGCGAGCTGGGACAAATCCAGGAACGAGCCAAGGACTGAGAGAGGATGTCCGGGCTGTGGGTCTCAACATCTGGGTGCCAAGTCATAGTGGTACCCCCGAAATCCAGGGTTTCCTAGTTGCTTATCTCTCAAAATAGGGAACCCAAAAAATGGTTGGTTTGTTGCTTTTCCTGACTAGTAATGGATGATTAAGGGGTACCCCTATTTTGAGAAACGCCCAGTTAAGTGATCATTTTTTGCTGGGGCCCATGGGTTACCCAATGACTTGGCAGTGCGTATGATGGAAATCGCCAGGTTCGGGACTAGGTCTCCACATGCCACCACTAATCAACCACCATCAACCACCATTAGCCACCACTACCCTCTGGTAATCTAACGTGGCAATGGATAATCCACCATAAATGGATGATTTCCTAGGGTTTTCCTAACAAAATGGTGGGCTTTCCAGCCAGCCATGTTAGCTTACCAAAGGGTAAGCGCCATAAACAAAACAGGACGTGCAGAGCATGTTGGAGCACACCACCTTGGAGAAGGTCACTTCCTTCACCCAGGTGGGGAACTACGAACTTTTCGGAAGGTAGGGACCTGTTGAGACTCATCACTTGCCGTTGGGTTTAAGCAATCAAAGTTATGGTTGGGTTGTTTACTGATGAGTATGGGAATCCCAAGTTATGGTTGGTTATGGTGGGTAGAGACTCTCCAAGTATGGGAATCCCCAAGTTATGGTTGGTTGCTTACTGTAAATGATTTATATTGAATGACTTGGGGGTACCCCTACTTTGAGAAACCATCAAATGGGAATTGTTTCGTTGACGTAGATTTTATGATTTTTTTTGGGGTCTCTCAAAAATTGGGAGCCCCAAACATGGATGGTTTATTACTATAGATGGTTGACATTGGATGATTTGGGGGGTCCCCTATTTTGAGAAAGACCCGTAGTATATGATCTAATTCCAGTGATTATAGAGATCTCAATTTATCCCAACCAGATATTGATATAGCATGATATAGCTATACGTGATGTAGTATCTAATCACCAGGTAATTGTTTGCCGAGATAAACAATAGTAAGATTGATGGATACTGATGGACATTGATGGTATGATATAAGCAGACAGCTAGCAATACCTACCATCAACCTGTACCCGGTGATATGAATCAATTTGGCCATCGTACTAGTTGTTTTTGATAAGCAACCATCTTTTGGCCATGATTGACCATTCTTCATGGTTGTTAGCCTGGGTTTACAACAAATTAGAAACCAACACTGAGTCAACCATCATGTTTAACCACCATGAATCGTCAATCGTTGATAAGAATGGTGTGATAATCTTTATTGACCATTGTTTGATTAACAATACTAGTTGCCATTGCCATCATTCACAAATTGATAGTAGGTATGATTGCCATATTTTCTTCACCCGACAAGCTTGTAGGTCATTCATCCAGACAGCAAGATTGGCTGCCATTTTCCATCATCTTTCCTACTGCTGCTGTCATCATCTCCATTTCATTGACATGATGATCACAATCATTGTCGCGTTATTCCTGGATATTCACAAGCAAAAGTACACACTAGCATTAACAACTCTGAAATCACTGATATCTTTGAAATGCAATAGAAAAATATTGACATGTATAGATATGCAGTATTGCAGTATTGTGCAATCATTCTTTCTAGCCTTGCTCACAAATGACGTGGTCGATCCCCAGCATTTGTGATCCCTACAACCCCAGGTTAATCAGCTCACAATGCTACGAAAGAAGTAGGCATTGAACCATCATTGGCCATGATTGAATATTAATGTCTACCCAGGATTAATAAACCCCTGGTGGATTAACTGGGGGGGTTACCATTCTAATGGGAAACCAAGGCTTTTAGGGGATACCCCCTAGTTAATCAACCAGGGGTTTATTAATCCGGGGTTAACATCATCAAGAGTAAACCCTGACCATTCACCATCCGTAGCCATCAAATAACCATCACTTACCATCCTCAAGACTAATTCCCCAACATCAAAGCATTATTAGCAATGACCCTCAATCCACCATCAATCAACCATTATTTTCATATTATTTCACGATTAATCATACATGATCCCGTCGATTTCCCTTGGATTTCACCCTGTTAACCATCATTTATCCTTGATTCACCAATTTGATAAGCATACGTGATGGTTCACTCACCCTGTTAACCATCGCTTATTGGATCCCTGTTAACCAGTTTGGATCTATGGGTGACGTCCCTTTCCGGAGCTGCTGCTCTGTGCAGATCTTTTGGGATCCGGACCCAGAGCACACCCTGGTGGAAGAGGACAAGGAATGGGTCAGCCTGTGCCCTGCATCTGGCCCTGTCGCCCAGCTGGCCCGGCCGGGCGCGGGGAATGACCTCACAGCTCAGGCTTCAACATGTGCTTCATGATTGGTTGGAACTCATCTAGTCGTGAATCAATGATTACCAACATTTAGTGATACTTAACGGTCAATTCATAACAATTACTCAGAACTCCCCCGGGAACCCCTGCGTTGTGACGGACGTGACTCCCTGACCTTGGCGGAGCCAGGTACTACGAGCTGCCGGATGAGGATGAGAACCCCGAACGCTGTGGACCTTGGTCGCTCGGTGGAACTTGAGGAGCTATGGGAGATGGGTGGTGATCAACCCATGGGGTTAAGGTAAGCGTGGAGGGTTCTGGTGGTTAACCATGGGATACCATGGGGTTATGGTAAGCAAACATGGATTGATGGGGTTAACCATGGGGTTATGGTGCTGACAAGAACTGATTGTGCTTATGCATGGGGTTGTGGTGGTAAATATGGATTGCTAGTGGTGCACCATGGCTTACTCATGACAAATCATAGATTGTAAGTGGTGATTCGCCAGCCTTGGTGAGCAGCAGCTGTCTCATTGGATGCGAAATGTGCGGTGATGATTAAGTTTAAGGACTCAGTGAGTTAATAGAAATAACCACAGTTATTAAGTGCTGCCACAGAAAATAAGATGATCTATTAGGTATTAGGTAACACGTTACAATAAATCACCTTCAAACAATGACTTTTAAGCCAGTCAGGAAGTCACAAATGATCATCATCACGCTAAATGCTGATCATTTTTGTCCTCAAGAAAGAATTGATTATCCTAGGTATTGTATCAGGATGACAGGGTCGCTAAGCAATTTATCAATTTAGCCTAGTGACAATAGCTGTCATTGTCGTGTGCTTAGCGACTCCAGTATCCTACAATCGCAACTAGGTACAATCCTCAACGGTTTTCGGAGCTCAGCTCGATGAACCGATCCGCTAGTGTCTAGGCCCAGGCCCAGATACCTTGGAAAAAAAATGTCGTTCCCTTCCGCTCCGTGGCAGTCAAACACGTATATATACTAACTGGTGTCTTTAACAAATGGGTCAATTAACCCACTAATAAAGGTTACACTGTCATTAACATTTGTCAATACCAACATTGTTTATTCTCCCTGGTATTAACAAATGGTGGGTTGGTTGACGCATGTTTTTCATAGGGGTTGAAACCACCAACCAGTATGGCTATTGATATGTCCAATAAACAAAGGCGCACACGCCACACCCCGTTGATGATTTTCTCCGGGGGGGACCATGGTAGGCATTTGGAGCAGGCCGTCCTTGAGACGTTATGTTGTTTTCCGCATGGCCAGCGCCTGCACAATGATTCGATGCAGACAGGACGGCCAAGGGGAGCGGAAATTCATATGGCATGTTTCGCCGCGGAAATCGATGCCTGCGGTTTGGATGGTTTCATAGAGCACATGTGTTTTGCGGGGATGCGCCCAGGAAGACACAAACGGTGAAAAACACCATTTGGTTCGTCCATTTGCCTGACGGCTGCGATTTTCTTGAACCCTTCTGCCATCACTATGTTCCACCACCTAGGCTAGAGCCAAAGATGTTCAGCCATTGACCAACTATCACGAACCATTGACCAACCATCACTATCATTCACTAAGATTCACTACTCATGAACCAACAAACATTCTATAAGAAACATTAACCAACCATGGGTAGTGAGTGGTAGTGATCGTTGGCTACCAATGGTAGCGATTTGTTAACATGATATGACCCAATACTAACCAACCATCACTACCATTCACTACCCATGAGCCAACCATATATGTATATATGTATATATATATATAACTATGCAATATCAACCATGCTTAACATGGCAGGTTATAGTCAACATTAACCATGGTTTTATTATTGCTGGTTAGTGATAGATTTGTTGATCATGGTTGGTTCACATTTGCTTAACCATATAAGCGATATATGGTGGTTTCTCAAAATAGGGGACCCCCCAAGGCATCCCCAAATAGTTTGTTTTAGATGATTGATGGTTGATTTTAAGGGTCCCATATTTTGAGAAACACCCATATAGAGCCACCATTGATCAACCATGATCAACAAATCAGATCCACCCGGCATCGAATCGCTCCTCACGCATCGCTAGCGATCGATCCCTCAGGCTGTTGCGAATCCAGCTCAGCAACAAGGCGAAGGGCGGCATCACCACTAGTGGGGTCCCACTGGTTAGATGTTGTTACCAAGCCAACAGGAGGGATATGGGTGCTTCTCAAAATAGGGAAGCCCCAAAAATGAATGGTTTATGACTATTATAATTGGGTCATGCAAAGATTTGGGGGGCACCCTCGTTCTGAGAAACTAGCTTATTGATCTCTGTTCAGGGGAGTAACTATATCCATGAATAGAGGGAAATTTCTTGTTCAACCGTGGATCTTGAATTGGATAGATGACAATACCGTGAGTTTATCCTGGTTAAGTCTGCTCAGCAGCTAGCCACAGCAGCTATGAACTTCACAGCCATTTGATCTCAGGTAACCATCAAAGTGTTTCTCAAGCCATAGGGGTACCCCAAAATCATCCCGTATCAATGATTTGTAGTAACAAACCCATGTATGGTTGGCATATCCCTAAACTGGCTTGAGAAAGCCACCATAGGTTGGTATATCCCCTATGATTGTGTTGAAAATCCCCTAGCAGTAGTCATCATATAACCATTGGCAAACCATTAACCATCTTGGTAGGGTCCCCGATTTGAATCCCGCAAATCATCCAGTTTATAAACCATCTGGAGTAATAAACCCACCATCTTGGTGGGGTCCCCAAACTGGCTGGAGAAAGCCACCATTGAACTCACCGTCAACGTCAACGCAGGTCATGACGGATAAGAAGCTCACGGTGCGAGAGGCGACACCGTCCAGCCGTTGCTGGTAGCAACAGCAACGAGTCAGTCTGGGGATGCGCACGTAGCACGGGCTACGAAGCGAAGGGTGATACGACTAAGCAACTGACCAACTACTTAACCAACTAACCCACTAACCAACTAACCAACTAACCAAGTATTAGTAGTTGATATGACTAAGCTTAACCAGGCAAGAAATAGTTGATGCGAGTTAAGGTACTGACTAGTAGCTCAGCAACTAACATACTAGTAGCCAACCAACGCTAAGGTTAGTTGGTTAGTCAATGAACTAAGATTAGCAATCAACTCAAGCATGATGTTCCTTGCAAAGGTGTGCATCTAGGGAACCAGTAGATCCAACCAGCAGGGCAGCAACCAAGAATTGATGAGCAACACAGGCCCTCCCATGATGTGGATACTCATCGATGGCCGTAATCAATCATTAAAGGGGCGGAAGGTTCAGGCTGTCTGGGTACAGTGTAGCAAACATCACCTTGATGTTTCTCCACACTCATCAATGGTTTTATGATGGTACCTGTCAATGACATAATTACCACCCAAGACAAGATGTACTTCCACCAGTCTTCCAACATGGATGTGCAGTTCTGTAGCCGATCTGACTTGGATGTCTCGGGTCGTTGCTAAAAACCAGCGGCTTCAAGTGAACGACGAAACGACGCGACTGGGTCTCCCATTTGGCAGCGTCAGAGGTGGGCGAGCGAATCTTGAACGACTTCATGAATGACCTTGACTGCCGCCATGGCTGAAGTTGGTTGCTCGATGGGTTGGTTGATGGCTTGGTTTTCCTCGGTTGCTTGGTCAATGTCATGAAAAACGTCAATGGTGATTTGCAATCAACACTATCCAACAACAACAACAACAACAACAACAACAACAACAACAACAACAGGGTTACGATAACCAATCGCAACAGATGCAGTAACACCAACCATAGGGATGCCCCGCACAGTTCCTGATGGTGAAATGTGACTTTTGTGGCGCTGCAGTACCGATGCTTGTCAATCCTCGGCTGGACTGTGCGATTAGTTGCTTTGGATATATGGGTGTCAAAATAGGGAACCAACACTTGTCAGCCTGTGTATTATTAACTGTTTATAGTAAGAAACCATCCACAATAGTTGGTATATCCCTATTATTGCTTATTATCCCCCTGGTAATAACCATTCTGAAGCGATGTTAACCACCAACAAACTATCCATAACTTGGGGTCCCCGATGTGGTGGACCAATCAACCGACGCAGAAGCGGCGTCCCCTGGCGCTGTTCGCATCTGGCGATGTTCGAACTCCAGCCGCCTCGATGAAACTGCGGAAATCCGCCAGGAGAATCCATTGGTGCTTTGATTGGAGTAACCAGCAATAATTGGGGATAATAACCAACCATTTTATAGGGAAAACACTGGTTAATGATGGGGAACCAGGGGTACAGGGTTTTGACCCACAGCCATGTTTTATTTTCCCCAGTAAATACTAACAATTGGGTTGAACAACTACTGGCTGATGGTTTCATTAACATGGTTGATTGTTCCTATTATTAACAATTGGTTGGTTGATGAATATTTTTCATAGGGGTGGTTCAACCACCAACAAGCCATTGGTTGGTGGTTTGATTAGCATTTTTCATAGGGGGATTAAGTGGCTCATGGGGGGGATGATAAGCAAGAATAGTGGTTAACCATATGCCAATGTCAATGGTTTGATTGGCATTTTTTTCACTTTTTGGGACGGTTGGTTTGTTAATGTTCTTCAAAGGGGTTGAAACCACCAACCAGAATATCACCTAACCTTTCCAAACAAACCTACTGAGAGCAACGGATTCGGTTGAAACAGAAGCAAGTAAAGGTGTTTGATGATAAATAAATGTTTTGCATGATAAAACCACATGGTACTCGTACCAGATGAACACACCCTGCACTCCGGCAGCGACGCATCGACATGTTATGATTGGCACATTAGGACATGGGCGTGCAGCTTCCAGGCACATCAGTGATGCAGTTCCCTCCGTTTGGGTATTAGACTACCGGTGTACCGGTCATGCATTTGACGTTGCGCGTAAGCAGTTTGGCTTCGCCTCGTTTAATCCTTTTTAATGGATCCCAACAAACCGATGACGATGGTCATATTCCACGGATAATCATTTGTTTGGTTATCGTTTCCTGCCATCAACCATTAACCAGCCCAGCTAAGCATTGGTCATTGACCGGCCGTTAGCTTATTATTGTTGGTGATTGTCCCTTATTAGTTGGTTGGAGAATATTGTTCCATAGCCATCTGTAGGCCATTATCAACCATGAACCACTTGGTTGCTTTGACCCAAGCTCCCATGGATCATGCGTGACCTCGCGTTGCCGGCAACGCGAGCCGAGGCATTTTCACGGATGACAATGCCGAAGAATTGGTCTTGCGCATCCGATTGCTGAAGGAGCGCAGCCAGGGAGTCATGGTCAAGTGGGCATGTGTAGTGGATTTATAAGGGGTTATACAGGCTTTGTAACCATTAATAATGCTGAATCAGAAATTTTATGAGGGTTATATGAGGTTTAAGAACCATGAATGGTTCATTAATGATATTCAATGCTAGTGATTTCATAACGGTTATAAAGGGTTTTAACGATAACCATTAATGATGAGGGTTATTTAGGGTTTAGAGCCATTACCATGGTTAATATAGGGAATAACCAACAACAATGGTTGAACGCTATAGGATACGCCTATACAGACCTATTCTTAAGGTTATTGATATTGGCTAGTTGGATCTAGTTGATGGTTTGATTGACATGTTTGAACATGTTCATCAAATTGTGGAGATGGTTGGTTGATTAAATCAGTTTATTATCTCTTTTGTTTCATAGGGGTAATAGCCACCAACCAGCCATTCTACAGGGTTATGGGCATACATGGTACATTTTATTGTACCCCCTGAAATTCGCAGGTCATTTTGAACCAGGTGGTGGGCTCATTGTTTGTCGGTGCACACATTAGCTGTGCCAGCCACCGGCTTATGCTTGTGGGCCACCCAAAAATTGCACAGAATGCTCAAGTTGTTGACCATTGTTTGCCAGTTCATGGCTGGTAGTGATTCAGGGCCTATGGTTGTTTCTTGACGTTGGGACCCAACAAATGGATGCTGTATGATCAACAGTAATCTAGTTTGGGATAAATCTAGGGGTTTGAGATTTTATCATAGTTTGGCGAACACTGATGTTCATCTCAGGATTTTGTTATAAACCAACGTTGTTGAGTATTGCTGGTGCATTCCCTCTCCTTGCTATTGGTCATGGTATTGGTTATAATCCACGATCAAAACAATTGCGCAATATGGAATCTATGAACACAAGAAGTAATGTGGTTCTCTCCATCAGCCTTATATACATATAGCATTCTTCAATATTGTTATCCCATAAAACAATCCGCCTTCACCACAAAAACCGTTTTTATTTTTCAATATCAACAGTACTAACATTATCACCGTCAATGACCAGCCATCACCAGCCATCACCACCAGCCATCACCAGCCATCACCAACCATCACCAGCACTCACCATTACCAATTCTATCAACCATATGATTTGCCATCTCATTCACCATAATATTCACCACATCATCAATCGCATTAACCAGGAAAAAATCTCCATTAACCACTTAAACAAAATCATGATCATTCACATCATCAGTCACATCAAGATGTGATTAATGATCATTTCCGTGGTCAACCAATGAAAATAATGATTTTGGTTCAGATCAATCACATTAACCATGCTTTCTCGGGGTTTGAAGCTACCTTAACCATGGTTACAACCCCAGCTGCACATCCAAGCATTAAGCACAAATCATAATCAACCATTGTCAAAAATCTATGGACCATCATTAATCATAGTATTCACCACATCATTCACCACATCATCAATCACATTCACCAGGAAAAATCTCCATGAACCACTGAATCAGATCATCCACCACACCTTCATTCACAGCATCATCAATCACATCAAGATGTGGTTAATGAGAATTTCAGTGGTTAACCGCTGCAAATAATCATAGTGGTTCAGATCAATCACATTATTCACCACATCATCCACCACATGGCTGTTTCTCAAAATAGGGGTATCCATAAATCATCCATTAGTAGTAATTTACAGTAATAACCAGCCATAGCTTTGGGGGTACCCCCATTTTGAGAAACCACCACATCATCAATCACATGAACCACTGAAAAATCCATCCACCAACCATTCCCTGCCCCAGGAACCTGACCAGGTGGGTGCAGTCCGAGAACCCAGTGACATGGGCCCGGGGCAACGTGAGGGTGATGAAGTTGAGGATGCTTGAGGATGGTTAATGATGGTTAAAGGTTGAGGATGGTTAATGATGATTAATGATGATCAAACTAGGGAATGTTTGATGGTTAATGATGGTTAGTGATAGTTGATCATGGTTGAAATGATGATTAAGATGGTTAAAGGATGGGTTAAAGGAGGGTCAATGATGGTCCATAGATTTTGATAGTGGTTGATTATGATTTCGGACTGGACAAAACTGTGAATCACATGGTCATTGAAGTCATGATGGTCAATATGTTTTGAGAATGGTTGATCATGGCAAATATGGATGTTTGATGGCTCGACCTGGTTTCATGATGGTCTACTGGTGGCTAAGGACAATGGTTGGGAATGGTTGATGCTTGAATGATAGTTCATTGGGGCTTGAGAGGATGGTGAAGGATCTAATCCTGAAATAATGGTTAACAATGGTGAAGATGAACGATATCATGCCAAAAATACGGAACACATCATTCGTTGGCAATATTTGGCTGCATTTTGGTAAGCACCCAGGGCCCATAGTCAGAGAATGAGAATTTGCATATGTTTCCTTGTTTTGAATTGTGGGTGGCCTGGGATATGATTCAGATGGCTACAGTTTCACATAATTTTTGTTGGACCATACATGGGGATGATTTTATATCCTGTTGACTAATGATTTCGATGATCTCCGGAGCAACTAACCAACCAGTTATTGCATGATCCAGGGTCACTAATGTAGATGTTGTCAGGACTTGTGTTAGGATCATTGCACAGCGTGGGTGTTCAAGCTTGAATCAACCAGCTGACTAGTAGGGGACGCCCCAACCTGTCATGTTTTTCACGCAGGAACGCACACCATTGACCTGGGAAGATTGAACCAATCAACCCACATGGCTAGCGAGGAACTCCATGGCCGGGCTGTGGATTGTAATTCCGCCACGTAGATCTTCGTCAAGTCACAAGTCTCTTCCAATGAATGTTAAGCTTATGACTACTGTGATCCCTATGATGGGAAGGAAGCTTGACTGGGGGAGACCATGCAGGATCAGCCCATGCCCGGGGGTTTTGTACTAGAATTAGAGAAACCTGTGTTCACAAGGTCAAGCTGATTCCTCCTCATCCTGCATATGTGGCTGTAGGTCAATCATTTCTACCCCAGCACATGCCATATAGCAACCTGTGGCATTTGTTCCTCCAACCGCGCAGTTGCATAGCTCAAACGGCTTAAATTCGGTGGCAATGGAAGTGGGTCACAGCTGAATCGAGCGTGACCACCGACCACCGCACTTCCTTGCCGCGTTGCACGAGCGGTTTTACCGTTGAAACCGTCGCCGTTGTCACATGCAGCGGTGGCGTAGCGCCGGAAGGCAAACCATCCAATGGCTTCTCTTAGCCTCTTGGTGGCGAGAAAACTTCAGGATTTACTGTAGGCTTTAGATGTTGAGTTAAGGCAATGTGTATTTATACATTTTTTTATTTATATGTATACATTTATAATTTCCCACCTGTCAGGTGAGGGTTGTTAGATTTATGTCAGTTGCCGCTCCTTCTCCTCTCCTTCTCCTTCTCCTCTCCTTCTCCTCCTCGCTAGACCTCAACTACAATGATCACTCCCGAGTGTTCGCTCCCGAACCTCAACCACGACCATCAACGCCCAGTGTTCGCTGCCGGTCCTCAACTACGACCATCCACGCCCAGTGTTCGCTTCCGGACCTCAACCGCGAACATCCACGCCAAGTGTTTGCTGCCGGACCTCAGCCACGAACATCCACGCCCAGTGTTCGCTGCCGGACCTCAACTCCCATGCCAAAAGCTATGCCAAATAGAATGCCAAAAGCTCTGTCAGATACAATGTCAGAAGCTATGCCAGATACAATGCCAAAAGCTATGCCAGATAGAATGCCAAAAGCTATGCCAAATAGAATTCCAAAAGCTCTGCCAGATAGAATGTCAGAAGCTATGCCAGACAGAATGCCAAAAGCTATGCCAGATAGAATGCCAAAAGCTACGCCAGATAGAATGTCAGAAGCTATGCCAGATAGAATGTCAGAAGCTATGCCAGATAGAATGCCAAAAGCTATGCCAGATAGAATGTCAGAAGCTATGCCAGATAGAATGCCAAAAGCTATGCCAAATAGAATGTCAGAAGCTATGCCAGATAGAATGCCTATGCCAGATACAATGCCAAAAGCTATGCCAAATAGAATGTCAGAAGCTATGCCAGATAGAATGCCTATGCCAGATAGAATGCCAAAAGATATGCAAGATAGAATGCCCAAAGCTATGCCAGATAGAATGTCAGAAGCTATGCCAGATAGAATGCCTATGCCAGATAGAATGCCAAAAGATATGCCAGATAGAATGTCAGAAGCTATGCCAGATAGAATGCCAGAAGCTATGCCAGACAGAATGCCAAAAGCTATGCCAGATAAAATGCCAAAAGCTTTGCCAGATAGAATGCCAAAAGCTATGCCAGACAGAATGCCAAAAGCTATGCCAGATAGAATGCCAAAAGCTATGCCAGATAGAATGTCAGAAGCTATGCCAGATAGAATGCCTATGCCAGATAGAATGCCAAAAGCTATGCCAGATAGAATGCCAAAAGCTATGCCAGATAGAATGTCAGAAGCTATGCCAGATAGAATGCCTATGCCAGATAGAATGCCAAAAGCTATGCCAAATAGAATGCCAAAAGCTATGCCAGATAGAATGTCAGAAGCTATGCCAGAAAGAATGTCAAAAACTATGCCAGATAGACCTGTGTGAGATTTGTTTGTGATGGTGGGGATCACACGAAGTACAGTAATCATACATGCATTTTTTTACATTTACAGTATTTCTCTACTAACGTCGCTGCACAATTATTCATAGAGACACACGTTTATTGGTATAACATATTAACAAATACATATTTACATATACACATATATAGATCATTTTGTAGCCTTGTTCTTTTTCTCTCCAGGTTCAAAAAGGGACAAGTGGTGAAATTGCCGCAGTTCACTCTGGCACTGGAGTCTCGAAGCTCATGCTCAAGTCCCATTAGGGAAAGGCTACCCAACCGGTCCGTAGGAGTTTGGCCGGTCTCAAGGGTTCAGTTTGAGAAATGATCTCCCTGAAGTTATCCAGATGATCTTCCTTCCATAGGTAAACAGGGTATATACCACGTGGAAATGGATGGGATTTTCCACAAAGGTTGGGGACTACCAGAGATGACCATTGGAATCGCTAAATCAGACCCCCGGGTTCACGAGCTTGATCTGTGACTATAACCAGCCGGGTGTAGTTGGTTTTACCGGTGACTGTGGGGCTTCAGGACTGTGACTTTAAAGTTGCTATCATGGGATATCCCATGCGATACCATGGACCCCGCTCCATCGATAAAGTGACCCCTGGACTGGCCGGCTACCATCACTTACATTGACTTACACTCTGGCAAGCTCACCTGGAGAATTCCAACGTTTGCGATGGTTTTACCCGGGTGTTTCTCAAAATAAGTGACTCCCCCAAATCATCCTTTATATTCCTTTATGTTTGTCATTTATTTTATAGTCATAAGCCACATTTTTTTCTAGGGGCTCCATTTGGCTTGAAAAGCCCTCAATTTGTTGCAGCACGTATCCCTGCAAAAATCCCTGGTAAATTTGTGTTGAACATTGATCATGATTCTTGATGGTTGATACAGGTACATAGTATTTTGTAATATGGTCAGTAGTGGGTTCTAATGGGTTGTCTTGAAGTATGCATATATATATATATGTATATATATATATATGTAAATATATATATATATATTGATCAACAACGAACGGTGATCACATTTAGGCTCGTTGTGAAACAATAGTTGGCAATTAACTGTATCCACGTTAAACAATACAATCGAACAAACAACAATGGCATCGTTTGCATTTACCTAACAGAAACACTGGCTTTGAGGCCATTTCGAACACTGTTCTGACCTCGAGACCTCGGGGGGAAGCACTAAGGCGGACAGTGAGTCAGACCTTCATTGGCAACTCATCCTCCACTCATAAGCTCAAAAACAGAGGGAAATCATCCAAATTATTATATAATCTATAAGCTTGTAG
>VSDK01022988.1:271381-305752 GCA_009767595.1 Symbiodinium kawagutii
CCGTTCAAACGTTGGGGCCCCAGCTGCATCCATTTATGGCCAACTACTCATGCAATGCACCACCATACACCAGCATCAACCACCGCTTAGCATGTCAAGCCTTCCCTTATCATCAAGCCGATAACAGCAATTTGCCATCCTTGACCATCACTCAATCGCGACCATCAATCAATCATCAGCAGTGAAAACTACATCCATTATCAACATGTCAGTGATCATCAAGCATGCTGAACCATCATCAATCTCCAAATATCTCCAGCTTTTTTTCACTAAGGTTAGTCTTTGCAACAGAGTCATAGCTGGCTCCGTTGCTCCAAATGCCTCGGAAGTTCTGCACGAGATGCTGGGCGCAGCACCACTGCCTCCGGCACCGCCGCCGCTCGCCGAGCTGGGCTACCCCAACGGCGTCGTTCCAGGCGGCGTTCCCCTGGTACCACCGGTGCCGCCGGTGGACCCGTCCTACACCGGCGTTCCCACCGTGCCGCCGGTGCCGCCGGTGCCGGGCCTTCCCACCGTGCGGCCCCTGGGGGTGGTGCCCAACCCCCCTGCGTGCACCGTCGACCTTACCACCTTGATCTACCTGGTGCCTCGACCTGGGGACAGGCCATGCACCAAGCGCTGGTGTTGTAAGGGGGACACCAATGGGACACCATCATGGACTCACATGGATTCGGGATGTGTTTGTTGTGTATGCTCGTGGTCTTGTTGTATCTTGTTGTGTTGCATCATTGTACCACTCTTTTGATGAATGCAGTGTGTAGCGCGGCCGAGACTGTATGACTCAGCATTCTTGATGGTTAATGATGGTGATGCTGGCCAGTGTTTTGAAAGTTGTTTGTGAATGATTATTGATGCCGAATCAGCATCAGATAGCAATCCATGAATTTGCTGATCAATGATGGCTACCAATAACTTATTTATACCTACTTCACCTATCAATAACAACTCATGGTTGTAAATTTTAACCTATAGTAGTCCCCAGTCATCACAACAGGCTCATCCTGTTCCAGTTCGAAGCAACGTCCTGTGGTTCTCCAGCTTCGCTCTTTTTTGTCGAGGTCACGGCCATGGCGAAACTCATCACGTGGTCGACGCAATACTGTGCACAGCCCAACCAGGTGTCCACCATTTGTGCCAACTACGTCATTGGAATCGTTGGGACCCTGGGGCGGCAGCCAGGGTTCAAGTAGGCTAGGGAGCCATCAGGAGGGGTGGAACCAGCAATAACAGGGATATATGAGTAATAAGCAACAATCATAGGGATTATGATGGTTGAATGGTTATCAATGGTTCATATTTGTTGACAATAGTCAAGACAATCATGTTTCAAAACCTGGTGCAGATGTCTTGAAAACTGCATCATCTATAACTTGAGCGCCGGCCCCTGGTGGGCTGCTGGTCTCAGTGGGCTTACTATCACCATCCATGGTTGCTTGGAATGACATGGGCGTTTCTCAGGAAAAGGTACCCCTAAAATGGTTGGTTTACTACTATACAGCAAATGGTGAATGTTGGATGAGTTGGGGGGAACCCCTATGTTGAGAAACCACCATATGAGAAAAACACAGGTGGCTGACCATGGTTTTGGTCAACTGAGAATCTGATGGCTCTGTGATTAGCTGCATTGTTGGTAGAATGCACACATGGCACCTGATGGGCCAAATACAAATGCAGTGCTAGAATCCCATGTGAGCAACCGTCAAAACTCCCGTAATTTAAAAGTAGTATTCGGCTGCCATGGCTTGCAAGAAATCTTGAAAACATGAGGTAAGCGATGGGACCTTCCCAAATAGCGATACCCCCCATCGGCTTGCCTCTACTGGCAAAACAAAGGTTTTTTGGCAATAACCTGGTTTCACTACCATCAACCCATACTTTAACCGTACCTGGTCAAAAACCGGGTTTTCCCTACTTCGGGGTCCTGCAGCTCAGGTGTGGCCATGTGTTGGCATGAAGATGAACAATCACCAGCCATTTTGGCTTCTGAAGGGGTGACAACCCCAAGAATTCTGGTTGGTACGTTTGACTTCAAATGAGTCCATCAATGGATTTTCAGCGTTCACCAAAGCTTTCGGCAGTTGATTGGAATATATAGGGCTCACATGAGCTTTCCTGAAGAAAACTTGGTGTGGATCAATAGGATATATTTACCCTGATATAGCCACTATCTCGATCGACACTAGTCCAAACCATAACTATATCCATTGCCCATCCTGACACGCCCTCGCGTGCGCTCGCATGCTCCATTCTTTGCCCTTCAACGCCATCGACTGCGTGCTACGGCCGGAGATCCCAGCTTCCAATGGCCTGGAGAGAGAGCCGGGGCACAACATGTGCTGCAATGGCACATATTCTTCATATATGTGTGGATTCAATCGATGTTCTTATCCTGGGGCTTTAGGTTGGATGTCAACCTTCATTTGTCAATTCGTGATATTTGCCATGCACATGGCACAGTGACATGAGATGATATTAAAAAGTAAGAATGCACGCAATGAATGCACATACGTATGGGATCCTTACCAAAGATGTCAACCGATGCCACTACAGCTTTTTGGCTTAATCACGCGACAGTGGATTGCCATTGATTGTGCCATGCCTTCAGCGCAGAGGAAGGCTGCAGCGGCTGCAAGGCCAACCTGTGCCGTGGATTCGGTGCATCGGAGTTGGAAAGAGCATCATGCTGTCAGGCGGTTGGCTGTGAAAGCTGATCGCCTATTCGAGTCCAGTAAGCCTTTGGATGGGGATGAGAAGCCACCGGTGAAATTTTGCATCAAGGATGCGGTCTACAACCAACATGTTTTGGTCCCCCTCCTTGAGCGAATGTCTGAGCATAGTCACCATCCTTTGCCACGTGTGAAGCCTCTAGCACATGAGCATCCCAGCTGCGACTTCATCCACAATATGTTTTGTTCTTTTATGCTGTGAATGGCTCCTATTTAGCCAAGCCCACCATCCCCCCAAAAAGTGAAGTCTATAAATAATTGGTTATGGTAACTGTCAATGCTGAAGCCATTGATATCAAGTTCTTTAATTGGGGAATTAAAAGCGTATTTTTTGGCAATATACCTAAAGAACTTATGTTGTGGGAATGGACTATCTATACTTCCAGCATTCAATTCAGGTTATGGGCGCTTCTCAACACCTTTGGGTTTGCAGAATGTACAGTTGGCTGATTCAAAACACATTTTTTTCATATGTATCTAAAACTATTCCAGGCACATACCTGTCCTTCTGCACCAGTGCAACTATACCATACATGTTTGGTTTGTGATTGGATGCTGGTCCCATCAAATGGAATTGGGCTTTATCAGGCATGCTTGCTGCTTTGCCCCACTCTTAGGATCAAAGTGTTTCGGGCAAAGATGCACATGGTTCCTTCAAAGGACATCGTCAAACTTGATGCCTGGACCTGCAAATCCATGTTGAGCTTCGTCAAGATGAAGACCCACAAAAAACTTGGATCTGTGGTAGCTCGGCTGATCTTGCGTATGTTGTGATAATTGGGGCTGTATCTTCAATCCGTAGGCCAAATACAAATCATCACAAACATATCACTTATTGTATTGCTTTTACAGCCATATAATTGCATGTATAGTCAAGCAACCATTTATAGATTTCTTGCCTTAGTTCTGTGAGAAACCAACACTTTTTCTTCTTTTGTGCAATAGGCATGTGCTTAAAGTCAAATTTAGAACAGCGCATACATGACTTACCATCATGTGGCATAGCCTTCCCGGACTCCCCTGGCTATTCCCCATAGATCCTCTAATTTAAACCTTGGGCTCTTTTAGATAACATCTATCATCCATGCACCCATTACTCACATCAGGACCCAGAGTTCTTGCGACTTCAGCGTATCCTCGACCCAGAGCTTCAGGCTTGCGTGCTAAGGGAAAAACAAAGACCATGCATAGATATGACATCACCATGCCCACAAATCAAAGCGTATAGATGGTTAAACAGATTTGGTGAGCTATGTATGTATAGGTGTGTGTGTGTGTGCGTACCGTGTGTGTAGTTTTCCAGCTGTAGGTTGCTGTTTTGGGTTGTTCTTCCGCCGTCAGCTAGTTTTGGTGTTTGTTTTGGTGTTTGTTTAATGTACCTTCCTTAAAGCACTCTCTTAAAAAAACTGGTGCAACAAGTTGTCTTTCCAATCGGATATAGAAGGATATATAAATGATAAATGCCACATTATGAACAATGAAAATTATCAAGCGACATCGGTCTTTCAAGTCTGTGTGCGGGTGTGCTCAGAGATGTTGGCTATCAAAAAAATGCTTTTCTGCATCATATACATATTGTTGTGGACCTTGATATATGTGTTGTTTTAAACTTGACTTGATGTGTTGTATTTGTTCTTGTTGTTTTAAAACAAACATCATCATTCCACCCTGCAGCCTTGCAATCATCCTGGGGGTCATGAAGATGCCAGCGGTGATGATGGGGGTTCCGAAGATGGTGCTTTGTTCGACCCAGATACTGATGATGAAGAAGTAGAATCAGAGAAAGAATCATGGTTTGACCAGCTGATCCAAACTCAGCTATCGAGTGACATGGACATGCCCAACGATCAAGGGAGTCAGCTGATTCCTCAAGAGAGTCAGCTCTTTCCTGAAGAGAGTCAGCTCTTTCCGGAACAAACCCAGTTCATTCCTGATGATAGCCAGGGCCAGCCCATTCCTGATGAGACTCAAATCTTTGGTGATGACACCCAGTTCTTTCCTGAAGAAAGTCAGCCCTTGCCGGATTCCCTCGATGAGATTGCGCCCACTGAGCCGGACAGCTACACGGGGGATTCTCAACCGATGGACGTTTCTCCATGGAAACCTGATTCTACAGTACCTGATGTTTCTCGCCCAGTGGCCCGACCTTTGCAGTCCAACCTTGCAGAAACACCTCCAGTTAAGTCTGATGTCTTGATGATTGATGCATCCCCTGAGAGCCTTCCTGTCCCACCTAAAGCTGCTCACCTCGCCAAGTCGAAGGAAGAACGCATTGCTCAGCTCAAGGCGAAAATCAAGGAGATTGAGATGATGCAAAGCTTGGAGAGCGAAAGCCCAGGGTAGGGTGTCTCAGGGTTGGTTGTGGGGGGTTGTTTAAGATATGAGCGCATGTTTGAAATAGTGGGCCTGTTCAGTTTCCCAATTCTAATTTCTTGGCCCTTCCAAGGTTCACCAAAGTCCAAGGTTTCATTTTCATTTGAATACATGTAAGCCTGGCATCACATTCTTGGACTCATACCAGTATGTGCATGGATTGAGGTGAGAAGGTCATATCTCCTTTGTGTGTGCGTGCTGTGAGGCTGTACCACTTTGATTCATTCATTTTGATGGTTCAAAAAAGTCATATCATCCGCAAGTTTGGTTTTGTATCTGCCACATTCATGCATGTGCATGGCTCCTAGGTCAGTCGATGTCATGCCAGTGCCGGTGAAGCCATCAGGCGGGTCTGAGGCATGGCTTGTCACTGATTCCCTTCCCCTTTCTACTGACAATGCTGGGACGATTCCTATGGACTTGGGAGGGGCTTTGCCAAGTGGTGTGGGTGCTCTTCTCAAGCATGAGGATGACATGGTAGCAGCAGCACATCAAGAGACTACGGAAGTTGGAGATTCGAAATCACAAATGGAGGTTCAGTGTGAGGAAGCAAAGACATTGGAACATCCAAGTACTGATGACAAAGAACGAAAGGCCTATGGGGTTTAAACTGAATCTATGTATGTGAGAATTAATTCACGTGTACATATATGAATGCAAAACCAAATCATCTTTTGATTCCATGGTTACATAAAATTGAAACCATGTGGGATGGGGTGATGTTATTTGGTGCGACTCGTTGAGCTAAAGTTTAATTTTGATGTACCCTGGGACCCTACTGCTATATGTGGGCTAATGCAATCCCAAAGCTCGACACCTCTCGACATCCAGATATTTGTTCACTATATATACTTCTTGGTGAAATCCAACAGCTTCTCTTTCCCTTTCCCATGTGCACCTCGCTCAGCCATGCAGCTGCTCACTCGTCGCCAGCAATTGAGCCTGGC
The DNA here is from genome assembly GCA_009767595.1 of Symbiodinium kawagutii. Lineage (NCBI taxonomy): Eukaryota > Dinophyceae > Suessiales > Symbiodiniaceae > Symbiodinium > Symbiodinium kawagutii. The sequence goes on from VSDK01022988.1 coordinate 277,428, forward strand.
CGCAAAGGAGAAGCAGGAAAAGGAGGAGGCTGCAGCCAATGGTGAGCCCAAAGGCCGTGGTAGAGGTGGAGGTCGTGGCCGTGGCCGGGGTAGGGGGAAAGCATCAAAGAAAGCTGATCCCATTGATCCACCAAAAGGTACGGCTACAACCATGGATGTTCCTTCCAAAACTGCAACCTCCAAAAGGGCCAAAGAGGTAACCCCAGATCGTCAGGGTCATGATCAAGACAAAGCTTGTGAGGATGCCGCAGCATTCTCTTTGACACCAACCAAGAAAAGTTTGGCTTCTGAGTTTGATGCGGCTTGCTCACCACCAGTGAAGCAGCCGGCAAAAAAATCTAGGAGCAGTAAAGCCAAGGCCAAACCCAAGGCTCAGCCAAAGTCAGCGCCCCAAAAAAATGAGGAGCTCAAGGCAGATCAACCTGAGCAACCTGAGCAACCTCAGCCAGCAGAGGAAGCAGAGAAGAGTAGTGAGAAGATTGCCAAACGACCCCCAACAGCAAACCAGATCAGAGATGCCAGAGCCACTCTGAGAGATCACAATGATCCAGCGGGAATGCACCATGTTAAGTTGCTTCTTGGTGGAACCAAACGTGAGGAGAAGTGGACTGTTGACCAACCGGTGTATTGGCATTTTTCCATGTACTGGAAAACTAGGCGTGTAGGCTTGCTGCAGAAGAGGGCTGGCCAGCCACATCAGCACATCTTGAGCTTTGGGGGTGGACATTGCCAACATATCGGCATTGCGTTCGAAGCAGCCCTCGAGTATGTTTGAAACTTAGTTGTTTCGAAACAAGTAAGCAGTGTTGTGTTTGTTTAATTTTCTTTATTGCAATGAAATCAAAATCATTGAAGTCAAACCGTGTCCTACAGCTACGGGTGATACATGATAAAGTTTTCATGATTCACATGCTTTACTTTTTTGTTCTAGCACATTGTTGGCGGTACTTCATCACACTTGCACAGGCATCAGAAAAAACACCAATGTTGTAAATACCACACATTCATGCAAGCGTTTTTCCAGCTCGCAAGTTCTGAAGGTAAACTTTGCTGGTGGAGACAAACCTGCAGAAGATTGCAAAGATCCTACCTCCCAGGACATGACCAGCTTCAAGGATGCCATGACAGATCTCCTTAAGGCAGTTTCCATTGTTCATTTTCTCGGCAAAGATATCGAAGAGTTTATCAGCGAAGACTAGATCACGATGCTTGTCCTACTAGGCATTTCCTCCTATAGTTTTGATTTTGAGGCTTAAGCAGTGGTTGGCAAGGCAGCTATGATCAACAAATTTGTCTACCAAAGAAGAATCCAAACATATGCGCAAGTATGGGATGCATCATATACCATAAGAGCTGAGCTAGTTAAGCCGTTTGTTTCTGATTGTTTTTGTTATTCATTTCATGTTTGTTGGCTGCATGCTGACTGCTTCAAGCCACGGGTCCAATTCCATATGTGCACATTCCCTGTTTGTTTGCTGTTGCGGGCGTGTGGCATGAAGAAGGTGCCGGCATAACTGTGTGCATGCCCAGTTGGTGTGCATACAGTCTGCTCATGCAGGGGCGTCAGCAATTGATAGGCCAGCACAACCAGCACATGTAATTAACATGTTGCTTATCAAAAGCTGCATGTGAAAGCTTATCTGTGTATAGATTTTACTTAAAACATGTCCACAAGTGAGAAAACATGTGCTGGGAGCATGGCAGCAATTGCTTGCAGTAGCAGTTTGCAGTTACCTAATCGACTGACCACAGAAACCTGCAGCAGCAATCGTCCATTCAGCGGTGGTGACAAAAAATCAGCTCACTGCTGTGCATGGGGTTGCAAGCACCAAGCTCTCATGGTAGAGTTGAACATGCATGCGCACATGCTGTATGTACATATAGGTTCTTCGAATTAAAGACACATCATAATATGTGATGCGATGACCAACCCATACTATCACTAGTTCATCAGGTCCACGGGTGGGGTTTCCCGTACCAACCTCTCTAATCATGGTCATATACCTTGATTCCAGTGATCTATATATCTAGATTTTTTAGGTATTGTCAGCCCGACGCATGTTGGCGGCTCCCCTGAGGCCTTGTGATGGGCAAACCCAAAGCTTGGCAACGACGCCTTGAGGCATGCGGCAACCGAGGCGGTCACACTGGCAGGTTTCCAGAAGCATTCCTATAGCTGCATGTGAATCACATGATTTCGAGAAAAAAACTCCAGGATGGGGATCTTAACTCTTCTCTTACTCAAAGAAGAATTCAAATGGTAAACATGCAAATGGAATCAAACATGCTTTATAGTTGTGGTTGTAATGGAGAGTTTTGATGATTCCTGATACCAATGTTGCTAGAGGGATTACCCGGGGGGCATCCCCGTAGTGCTTCAGTCGGTGTTGCAATTTGAAAATCAAATGTGGGCTGGTGCAGTTCATCATTTTGAAACTTCAAGCACCATGGCAAACACAAACATGCAAAGCAGCTTTTTAGGCTCACAAACGTGGTGACCCCAGGCCCATCGTGTGGCCAACTTGTGTTAGCTAGCGCTGCAATGGTCAATCGGCTGACTCTTCCCCAGCTGGTATGGAGATTGAGTTTGGTTAAGGCACCAAAGGTTCGCCTCTTAATTCTTTTGCGCTGAGAATGCGAAATGCAAAACTACCCATTTCTGGAAAATGTCAAGAGTAAACATAGGTCCAGCCATAGGATCCTTTGCACGATTCCTAGGTCTTGACCGCCTTGGTGTTGATGCTTCTTTGGTCCAGCAATGTGGACACGCTGACGGAGGCTAGCGAGGTAGACCCTGGATTCTCTAGCCTTCTAATTTCAAATGCTTGAATTACTTTGGTATGATTGTAAGAGTAAACCTGGGGCCCCTCAAGTTCATCATGGTTAAATTATTTGATTGAGGGGGTCAAACCATCCCCATCATTTTGGGATTGTTGGTAGCCAATTGTGACATGTTATGATCCGGGTGTCCTTGATTATTTGGATAAGCTTTGTGGGCAATGATCCGCTTACTACTAATTGATCAGAGGTTGAATTTTCAGTGATATAATCCATTCGATGGCAAGACCCTGTAGACATATGACTTCATCGAGTTATTCGCCGGTCATGGTATGACCACGGAAGCGATTCGCCGATCCGGTCGGGCAACAGCTGCTTTAGACATCGAGTATTTCGAACCAGACCCAACCCACCCGCTTCGATCCAACCACTTTGACATTATGACCAATGCTGGATTTCTGCGCCTGGGTCATTGGCAAAAGGTTTACTTTTTGTTCGCTTATACATATTCTATGTATTTCTTAGTTCCCTTTGGTATCCATATTAAATTTGTGTTGTTTGTTTTGAACTATTGGTATTTTAACTCCCTTGTTGATACCATTGGAACCTGTCATCTCAACTGTAGGTTGGCATTGGCAACCGTATTGAACTGCAAGCACGGGCAGTTCACAGCGCTGCTAGCTATAGTATGTTCATCATGGACAACGATCAACATGGGGACCAGTGGTCGGCATGTCACACATCCGATGGGAGATGAAAACAAAGGCTATGTTGCTGCAGCAAACAAAATGGCAGCAAGGCCTTTTGGTCAAGCATTTATGTTGCTATTTTTTATGTGGTTTTTTTTCCAACTGTTTCTATGCAAGTGATTTCCTTTCGTAATTGATGGCATGGCCATGTTGGGATACCGGTTGAATCTTGGCTACTTCCACAGGCTAGGTCATTGCATCATAAAGCCATTTTTGATGAATGTAAATTTGGGAAACAGTAATTTCCACTAGTACTCTTACTAGATCTTTCCTGATGGCAGGGATCCTGTACCCAGTATCGCCACCCAACGGCTCTGCATTTGAGGCTGGCACTGATGCTCTACCTCATCCAGGCAATGTCTGGAGTTTGGTTGGTGGAACAGCCATCATCAAGCATGTTGAGATTCCATCCTCGGATCATGGAAGTCTTCAGCCTTTTCCGTGTGCCATGGTTCAATGTCCAGGTGTTCAACACACCAATACATGGGAAGCATCCATTCTTAATCAACTGTGGGAATAATCGAGCATTTCTATATATGTTGCATATGTGTGTGTATGCATGCATTGATGTAGCAGACACAATTAGATTGCAGCTATCGGTTTGCAAGCGACCGCGCATCTATATGTAAATGCTCACAGCTATAGTCACCAACATCAAGGTAACCATGTCACCTATCTAGTTTAATTTCTTCTTAATGAGGTACCTGCCCCAAGCCCCCTCCATTCCTCCAATTCGCACAGCATACCCATTTGCAAACACGGGCAAATGTACCCAGCTTGCAAAATACCGAATATGATTTTCAGACCCAAAAAATCATAACATCCTCATCATGTTCCCCGTATAAATGGCTCTTTGGTCCAACTCAAACCCAGCACAGCCCAGGCTTGGTCTGCGAAGTGGTGGATGGGGCAATATGGGGCCCTGACTCCGAAGAGGCACATCGCGTGGGCCAACAGCAGCGGAGTTGGCCGCCTGTGTCTTGGGAAGCTGCGGGGTTGGGACTACAAGTCTGAAGATTACCAGAAGAACAAAACTGCCAATACCAAAGTCCTCAAGAATGGCAAGAAATCATTTTCTGGCCGTAGCAAGCAGCTTAAGGCTAGCCAGTACCTTGGTTTGTATGCTTTAGGTGAGTTACATATGCGTTGGAACTAGGAGTGGTGACTGTTTGTTCGAATCATTATACCGTGCTCATTGCTGAAGGATCACAACCTTTTCTCTTTTGAAATATCATGTGTTTATGGCAACAGTTCACAAGGACATGTTAATATATACCGGGTGATGGTTCTTTTAGTCTCAGCTTCAACCCATCGGGCACATGCATGTGTACCTTTTGCAATTAATATGCATTGCGCTGCATGGCTTGACCTACGCACACAAGTAATGCCGTATTCTCCAGCCAGTTCCGATTTGCCACTTATGCCTGCGCCATGGTCCAATGGCGAAGGCCCTTTTAAAATGGTTAATTGATTATAAGAATGACTGACAAGTTGATTCCTATACAAAATGCATGTCTCCCACAAGCCATCAGGCCAACAAAGGTTTTTACCATGTTCAGGTGTGTACATATTTGGCTGAATTAAAAGAAGCAATTAAGTTTTGGCGAACGAGTGCACACATACACACACACACGCATGCAAAAGAGAGAAATGTTTGCGCTAAAGACTTCCAACGCATGCAAGAAAATTGCGTATGCATGCATGCACATTTTCAACATCCATGGTTCCTAAACCGGGAATCAACATGATGCCGATCTTATAATAGGTTAAGCTAGTATGATCCATTGTGAACCCCATATATGATTTTTTTGAGCTGGTTATTCAACCTTGTGTTCTTTGGTATCTTGATCCAACACGGATACCCGCTCATGAGGCATTATCCATATCGCTTTGGTCTTCGTATGCTGCGCATCTTACCCGACCTACGATCTGGCAGCGGCTGTTCTTTCCCAGACATGCCGAAGGATTTTGATCCCCTTGAGCATTTCTGCAATCAAGATGCTGAAGATCTTTGGGAGGATGCCGGTGTACCTGAGGTACTAGATTATTTAAGAGGCAACAGAAGCCTCAACATTCCAAGGGAATGGAGAGAGCCATTTAGTGTCGAATAGGCACGTGCTCCAACAGTTTTTTGAGCTTTCATCAAAGCTCAAAGGGTCTAACTTGACCACTAATGGCTACAACTTTTGCATTTCCGATGCCGGGAATGCTCAGGGTCTCAAAATCCAGGTTTTTGGCCGTAGATAACCCGTAAAACAACCCGTAGCCGTAGAAACCCCATAAATCCCCCGTAGACAACCCATAAAAACCCGTAGAAAACTACGTAATCTAGCCGTAATCCGGGCAACCAGGTTTTATGGAGTTTTGAACATTTTTGATGGTGTTTGTACCAAAGATGGCAGCCTGTGAGACCCAAACCCAGCATCACAATTTAACTTAGATATCTCGCTGCACGATGCTTGTGAAAAGACACCGCTACCTGACTGAAATGAATGTATGTAAATCTCTCACATAGATGTGTGCTTTCTTTTTTGAATACTTGACTGGCAATTGACTGACATCGTCACTGTCACCACCGATTTCATTGTTAGCGTTTTCCATTATCAGTGTCATATACTAGTGACCAACAGCCTTCCCTGTGACTTTCCCGGCCTTTCTTGCTGATGTCGAACCTTCGAAGCTGTGGATCCCTGGCGGCTGGCAACAAAGAGCTGCTCATGAAGGCCAAGAAGGAGCCGGGTGAGGAACCACAGGCCAAAGCTGAGCGCTTGGCCCAGCTTCAGCAACAAAAGGAGGTGGGGTACTTTTACCAGGCAACAGATGTTGTACCATCCGATCTGATTTAAGTAGGGGTGATGAAACATTTCAAGAATGCATGGTCTGAAATGGTTTGGGCCACAGGCATTGGAAGCCGAACTGGCAAAGGAAGCAATGGATGATGGAGTCCCTTGTCAAACCTAGCTCAAACATATATACCATTGCAATCACTTTCATTACATACTTCAACATGGCTAAGTCCCATCCAATGCATTTTGATTCACGTCTTGGGTAGAACTTGTACATGATCCATCCGATGCTGTACATTTCAGAGCGAATCGAATGAACTTAGGTTCCTGACACGGTTCCCGTACCCTGACTGCATTGTATTCACACACAGTCTGGCAATGACTGCCCAAAAACACACAGATTTTACAATTCAGTACTTGCTGGAAAAGTATAGTGATTGCTTTCAGTGGATCGCTTATCCCTGTTCCTCTTGAAAGCAACCATGCTTTGACACTATGAGGCAACCGAAGAGGAGGTCGCCGATTCCCTCAGCAAGCGGTCCCCTCCCGAATCCACCAAAACGACGCCTGTCAAGGGGTTGCAGCCTGCCAAGCGATCTCGTGCTGCCTTGTCAACCGACAAGGCCAAGAATTGGGTTGCCATTATCATGCTTTAGTCAACGCCTTTCTTGATCAACATGCAAACTATACTATATATAGTTGGGTGCGTGCAACCAAACATGCTCTAAATTCATCATAAAAAAAAACATATGCAACATCTAGTAAGTTTCACTTCGGCAGCAAACTTGCAACATATCAATCGCGCAATCATGTTTTGGGATATGGTTTCTGTACATGATCATCTTTCTTTCTTTCACTGGGGCCTGCGCTTATACAGGGTACACAATAAACCCCCAACCTAGCTGACACGCATGCATGCATGCAGGTGAATGCTGATGGCTCGGGCTCTGCGCCTGTGCAAGCTGATGCTGAAGCTGTCGCGCCTGCGGGAACTGCTGGTGACACCGGTGGTTGCGAGGAGCGACAGGGTTCGATAGGAATGTGCAGCCATCAGTTTTGAGATCATTAAAATTAACAATAATAATGATTCAAATTCATCTTCATATGTAAATTGTTCTACATCACCAGTGATGCTCACCATTCAGAAGTGATCTAAACTATCCACAAGAACCCGAGTGTTAATCCACCTTGCAAACACCCCGTGTATCATAGATCCACACCTTCTATACATGGGATCCTGTGAGGATAGTGATACGGAGTTGGTGAAGCAGTTGAAGCAACAGCTTGCAGCTGCAAAGGGAGCCATTGCCAAAATGCAATCCCAGCAGAGTACTCCATCATCAGCCGTGGGAACGAGCCCTACTACTCCTTCATCGGTTGCTGCTACTCCTTCGGTGGGGAATAGGCCAAGCCCACCATTAGCTGCAAAGGCAAAAGCCAGTCCGCCCAACCCCAGTTCAAGTGCAAAAGCGACTACGCCCAACACCAGTACCAAAGCTGCTTCTGCTGTACCTTGATCAAAATGCATCAAACTATATCACAGGAATCACAGTTAACAATTTCGCTGATACTGTCCAAGCATCTCGTAACAATCAGTCTGAATTGATATGGTCAGTTCATCACTGGCATTTGTGACTGGGGTAGGTTACCAAGCCAAATCAGCAACACCAGTTCGCACTGCCTTCAAATAAGGCAAATGTCGAAGAGAATGGCGAGGATGCCTCGGCTGCACAAGCGGTGGCTAAATTCAAGATGATCGACGCACGTCTGCGTCGCCTATGTGAGAAGAAACCGTCTGGTCGATGTAATGTCCCAGACAATATCCATAAAGCTTGGGCAGCTGGGGGAACTCAACGGGATGAACTTCGTGCACTCTTGCAAGAAGCAGATTTTGACAAGGTTTGGTCAGAAAAACATGTATACCATTTAAATCATTTATTGATTAGACCGGATGCCAATCATGCTGAAACAATTCAAACCTTAGTCTTAATCGAAGGAGGTCCAAAAAGGTCCTGGGTCCATGTGTAAAGGATGACAGCCTGACATTCATCCATCTTCCCGCCCTGATTCAGGCAGCGTTTGTGCACAAAGTTGTGAAGATGATCGAGCACAGGAACGAGAACAGCCAGGAGGTGTTGGCAGGCTGGTTTACACCAGAACAGATGAAATCAGAACTCAAGTGGAGCGGGACCCTTGGCTCGGTCTCAGGGGCGTGGGCCTTCAGAAATGGTAAGAAAATGATGTGTTTTTTTTATTTTCCTATGCTAGGCTCAATTGTCCTTGCTATTTGTACATGTTGTAGATGTATGCAGGGTATTGCAAATAGAAATGCTCATATGAAACCTAGCTTCGGAACATAATATGTATGTGCGGGTAAATTTCATGCATATATTTCAGTGGTGCGAAAATTGTTTTTGTTCTTCCTATATCAGTTAAAACGGGTTGCGTTGCAGTCTTATCCGCCACAAAGTCCAATGCTTTGGACAAAACTTAACGTACCTGGGTTTAGCCCAAGATGCAACAACAAGTATCTTAAAACCCTTTGAAGGACAAACACCTAGCTGGACTGATGCTATTCTATATGATATTTATATTTTTTATAAGTACTGTTTGATCTATTACAGTCAGTAAGCCCATCATGTTCACCCCTACAATTAAATCTTCTGGGGCCGTGGGGCAATCCTGTAAAGGGTCAATTAAACCAAACCTTGGGGAGAAAACCCATTAACATATCCAAATGTTCTTCATCACAATCAATCAGCATGCTATGGCAACCATACACAGCTACGCCTGTCCAGTGCGTGGCATTGAGGAGCTACATCAAGGAGGCAATGAGCTACTGCAAGGAGCATGGTTTGGTAAAGAACCTTGGGCAGCAAAACTATATCTAACCTTTCTAGAACATGCCCACACAATTAATTATGCTTTCACCGGTCACCGGACTTGACAGATTAAGCTGTCCTTGGCCATTTCCAACATGTGCAAATGAATGCAATTACATTGGGGGTCATGGCAGCTTCACACACCTTCCCTGCCCAGCCCTGCCATTTGATTTGGCTTTGGAACCCACACGACTTTCGCGATCTCGAGGCCTGACAAATACAGCAAAAAGGTGTTCCGCTATTTTGTGGAGTATGCTGACAAGGAAGCCAAGAAGAAGAGCTATGCTGAGGTGGAGCAGCACAAATCTACTGAGGCATGGTGGTGGACCCCGGGCTGCCAGCTTCGGTATAATGCTCAAAACATATTCCCTATATATATACATATTTTTCTCTTAGCCTATAAATTTATTTTAGGCATAGGCATCATTGGGCTTTAAATCGATCATATAGAATTATAGATATATATGTATATGTTACTTCCAGGCTGTATGCGAATTAGTTTGCAATCTTCTGACTTTGGGCTTTGTTGCCAGGATGGCACCGGCGTGAACTTGAACTTGTCTGCTGACCCGCTGCAGCCGACCGACCCCACCAAGGAGGAGGATGCAGGAGCTGGCAAAGTGCAGACACCAGAAGAGGGTGACACTCTTTCAAAATATATCCCATGCTGGTGTAGATTCTGATGTCTTGGAAACGGATCCATATCTAAGTCACTGGGCTTCCGGCCCATATCTATCATATTGTCCACGTAAAAAACCGTTGATAGGGATTGATAGGGTGCTCAGTACTAATGACATGTATAGTCAACTATATAGTTCCACCAGCATCTGTACCCATTATTGCGATCATCCTGGGTTCTATGCACCTTTGATTTGTGTAAGCCAAACGCTGTGGTTGAGGGATGCTGTCCTGCAAGCACTTAAGGAATTGGAAACGGAGAACAAGTTTCATGACGGCATGCTGACCAAGATGAGCAAGATCACGGATTTGGTTTCAAAACTCGATGGCTACAACCAGGGAGATGACAAAGCCAGGGTTCAGAAGTGCCCAACTCAGATTAAAGTTTATCATGATCAAGATCTTTGGCAGTGTGGCAATTTTAACCCTTATGTATGATGCAAGACATAGATGGAGTTCTTTGCGAATGCCATGGTTGCCAAATATGATCCCTTTCCCATGTCCAGGTGCCTCACTGCCCTTGAAACGAAGATGGAGGAGGCACAGACTGCCTTCGATGCATTCGTTGCTTCCAAGTCAGAGCTCGGGCATGCTGCGAGGACCCATGAGAGCCCCATCTGCACATATGGTTCCAACACCCATCAAAGTGCCAAGTTACAGAATCACCAAAGCAATGAAGCCTGTTCAAATTCTAGCTTATTCAGTGATCATTGTTCCAACCATGTGAGGCCCATCCGGTTTCAACCCACATCTATACATGCTTTCCTTTAAAGGCAACTATATATCTAGCTGAAATCTAAAAAAATAAATAACTGCACAAACATAAGGTAATCCGGGGTGTCAAAAATGAAAAACCCTTGAACCCGCAGCTCGACAATCCAAGGAACACCAAAGACTTGAAGGCCAAGATGCGTGAAGCGATGGTGAAGTGACTTGCATGCATTTAAAATACCTTTTCATCAAATAGGATATGAATTCGAATCACACGCATTATGCAAACCAGTCAGTTCAAGCATGCACCATGCATGTCCTGAATCCGTTGGTGTGTAGGACATGGCCCATCATCACTTACATGTGCACATTCTGCCCACAAGTGATCTTAGTGGAAGTTGGCACAGAAAGGGCCTGCTAGAAACAATGTGTCTCAAATTGTTGCATGCTTTCACGCGGCTGATTCCCTGTATGCCTAGTATGCTCACATCCTCCCACCATGCCGGCTACTCAGGGCTTCGGCGCTCGCATCCGTGGAAGCGCAAGCCAAGAAACTCATCTGCAGATTTGCCTGCGCAGGGCTGTTCCAAGCTTGATTCAGATTGCTGGGCCGAACGGTGGCAAATGCATGCTAAGGTTTGAACTTCTAGGGGTCAACATGTGGTTTACCAAGATTTTCCATGCACTAACCAACTATCTGGGTTTCCCAGGGCCCTGGAGAAATCCCTGAAGAAGAAGAAGACTGAAGCTGCCAATGCCAATGCTTCTGAAGAGTGAGTTGGGACACGACATGCGGATGTAGGGTGGCTACTATACAATGCATTGTATAAAGCCAAAGCGGAACCGCATGGCCAATGTGTTAAGTCGACACGTGTATGGCCTCAAAATTTTAATCTGTGATCGATGCTTCATGGGCATCACATGTTTGAATGGGAAGGGAAACCCATCAACATCAATCCAAACTCGATGTGCGGACAAAAGAAAAACCCGGGCCAGTTGCGCCCATGCTTGCCCACACCATCAAGGTGCCTCCTTGACAAACAGCTCAGCCCGTGCCATGCCAGGTGCAGAGCCTGAGTTGCGTGGCTTCGCACGCATGGTCGGCCATGGCGTGGGGGCCCCCAAGAGTTTTCTGGGAGGTGCATGGTTGAAGGTTGATTTCTTCTGTTCTTGGGGCTAGCCTCGTTCCGTTTGGCCATTTGTTTACCCAAACTTTTAGAGTTGACCAATGGGCCCCAGCTGTTGGTAGTCTGCATCTTCCAGCCATGAAACGGTGTTGCAGCAGCATCATTGAGGATGAGCTGCGGGAACTATTGACCTACGACTGCCCCATCACTGGTAAAAAGAGGTGCCCACCATACTATAAAGACGACCAAGGTGATGGAAATTCTTGTTGGATGCTTGGTCAGAACTTAGGCTGGTTCGTTTCAAAGGAAATGCCAAAGCTGTTCGTGAATGAATCTAAATTGCAACCCCCAAAGATATGAACCATTGTTTCCCTTGTTGGTTTTGGTGCGATGTTAACTATCATATCTATTCCTGAATCTTTGAGAGGTTTGAGTTTCTGATCTTTTTGAACTGACATCAGTTGAGGCAGGCCACAGGTTTTTCCCCAACATATTTTACATCTATAGGGTCCTTCCATCCAACTATACGGAAGCACTGTTGCTTTTAGTTGTTATTGAATCGTATTATTGATAAATTTGAAAATCATGCTATGTAGCCACATTGATTTCAAGGTAGTGTCCTCAGGGGTTGGGTTAGTTGAACAGTTGAACAACTTCAACACTGCGCACCTACAAAGAAAGCCGGTGCACATTGCAATGGAGGACACCATGCTTTGGTTGCCCCATCGGGCCACCTTCCCACTGCAACTGGGTCTTTGATTATGTGTGGTTATACTTTTTGGTCCTGACAACAATTTTTGTTTTAGCTTACATGTCCCGTACCATCTTAACGGAAGCTAATACTTTTAGGTTGCTGCACTGAAATTTGAAGCATTTACCAAAAAACGGTTTGATCATGTATGTAAAGGGCATGCTGATGAGTCCATCAAGATCAATCATGACTATAGGCAACTTAATTGGTTCGTTATTTTGTTGTGAACGTATTTTTCTGGTTTTGCAACATTGGTCCACCAAGGAAACTTCAGTAGGTGCTGTGCATTCTGGGTATCGGCACGGGCCCCAACAACATAGACATAGTAAATTTGATTTGCATCATTGGAACATGGAGGGCCTTCTCCTCCATATTTTTGGTTCCGGCATTCACGCTCTGAGTAATGCATAGCAATTAATTAATGCAGCTTCAAGCATCTGAATTGCCCCAATGTTCTTTGAGAAATGGAGCAGGGACATATATGAGTGTAGTTGATTTCTTTGTAAAACTCAAACCTCAAAACTGGACAGCTGGTCATTCCTATCTTGAAAATGCAAAGCTTTCGGTTCATTTTGTCCCTGAAGTTTTCAACTTCTGAGAGACATCTTCTGAGGATTGTTCCAGCGGTGTTATTGTGTCGAGGATGGGACAGGTAAGACACGCGAACGCCATGCAATACAAATTTTCTTTCCTTATCATCAAAACGTTTGAGCTGCGGGGTGGCCATGCATTGGACCAACAGATCATCCTCTTCACGGCCCCCTTCAAGTTTCCCCCTTCAAAAAGATTGGATGAGGCTTGCGCCAATGACATTGCTATGTGTGTGTGTTCTTTTACGCACGCGTTTGCTTTGTACAGTTTTCAATGCATCAAGCGCTATATAGCGACTGCAATTAGCCTTGCGCAAAAGGATCTTAGAGCATTTTGGAGCTTTGGGTGCTGGTGTCTAAAACATGTCAAGCAAACCACACGTGTGACAAGATGCATTGTGTATGGGGAGGGTTCGCATGAATGGGCAGATTGTTTTTTGGCATTCCGGAAGTTAATATATAGATCTGGGCTTAATTTATTACGCGCATGCCTACAACATGCCTGGCTGCCTGAGGTCTCATGCCGAGACGCCATCCGACAGGCCAGAGTTACCCGAGTGAAGTCGAACGGGATGAACATGCTACGAAAGGTTGCCCTAAAGAGATCAGAAAGTGGGACCCACCATGTCTTCCGGAAGTTCGGCCAATCACTGCCGGTTCGAATCTCCAAGACTGATCTAGTTAGCAAGAGTGCCTTTCCCTTTGTCAGTTTTTCTGACTGGTTGAAGTACCTAGTGCAGTACGATGAGCTACAGTTGCTTGTGGGAGAGCGTGACCTGCCGAAGATTCGACAACTGTTGGGATCTTTTTGGGAAAAATATAGACACTGCAATCCGGAGCATGTGATCTATACCAGGTCAAAGGACACTTGGGAGTACACCATACCTGTTTTTCATCACGGCGATGAAGGCCGTGGCTTAAAGAAGAAACAACTAATGGTCCTCTCTACACATGGTGTTCTAGGCGGTGGATCCCTGAAGAGCAATCACTTGCACCATCACAACGACATTGCTACAGATCCCCTGAAGATGAACATGGTCTCCAACACAATCACAACGCATTTTCTGTTTTGCGTGATGCCTGTGGAACTATACAACGAAACACCTTCAGCTTTCTACCAAATGCTTGAGTTGCAAGCGCGTGAATTTGCCGAACTTTTTGACCAAGGCATTCTCATCCAGGGCGTTCGTTTTTACATCAGCTGCATAGGTGTCAAAGGCGATGCACCTTACTTGACCAAAGCAGGACAGTTTAACCGTGCATTCACGCACCGACCAACCCGACCAAGCAGTCGGTCTGCTTGTAGTGGCATATGCCACTTGTGCTTGGCTGGAAAGGAAGACCATGATTTTCCAGTGCCGTTTGAACAGTATGGGGTGGAACATCCTGCATGGTTGAGCACGGTTGGATTGTACAAACCATTCATCGAGGAGTCCCCGCTCTTTCAAATTCCTTTCAGGGTCCATGGTACCGATGAAGCGTTTTTTCACTTCGACCTTTTCCACAACTGGCACAGTGGTTTGGGGAAGAATTTTGCTTCCAGTGCAATCTGTGTTTGCATGGAATTGATCGATGCAACCATTGACAAAGCTTTTGAAATCATATCAGCTGACTTCAAGGACTACTGTGGACGAAAAGGTGAAAGCCCATACCACAAAAAGATCACCAGCACTTTGCTTGGAGTGAACCAGGGTTTTCTGAGTTGCCCAGAGGCAAGTTGGAGCAAGGGAGATTTCACTCGCTTGATACTTCAGTGGTTCGGAGACTATTGTCAGAGAAAGGTGATTGGTTGCACTGAGGAACCCTTGTATTTGAAATGTGTTGCTTTTCCTGCTTTTCAGTAAATTTTGGTTGAACCATTTGCATCCATTTTTTGTTCACCCTTTGTATTGGGGGAATTTCCTCTTGTCATGACTTCAACATCTTTCATGCCACTTCTACTTCTCCTGCCTAGGCTGAAGCGGTTTCGGCCATCAATGCTTGCTTGTCGGGCTTGTACCGTGAGGGCCTGTTCATTCCAGCTTTGAGGGCGGCACAGTTGGGTCGACAAGGTCTATTGTTCCTACGCCTTTACACTGATCTGGCAGGAATTTGTTTCAGGAACAAACAAAAGCGGTTTCCTCTTATGCCAAAAGGGCATTATTTGCACCATCAATTTCTGAGCCTTGTTCACCAAGCAAACCATGGTGAGTGGGCATTGAACATTGTAGCTTTTGCAGTACAGCTGCAGGAAGACTACATTGGCAAGCCTTCACGCTTGGCACGTAGAGTATCTAGTAAAACGACCTCTCTTCGGGTTATAGAGCGGACCTTCTTGGCTATGAGAGGGGCTTTAGGCCTTTCTGATGGCATTGATGATGAAGAATGATTTGGGTGACCATGACTTAAAAATAATACGTCTCAAATCCAATGGCTCCTTGGGATTCCTAGCGTTACCAAACTTAAAGCCATAAACTTGAACCCCTTCAAAAAACAATGTTGTGTCAACCTGAGGATCGCCCAGGTCATTCAGCTGAGTTCACGGCAGGATTGTTGCCGACCGCCGGCCAGGGATTCAGAGCCAGGCATGTGGCAGCAAAGAGAGGATGGCACACCGGGTGGAGTGGTTGGATTGGAACCCCAAAGGTTAAAGGTGCATGGCTTTATTTCGAATCATGACCATGAATGTATACTTCTATAATTATTCTCCATAATGCTCCCGGTCCAAAACCGGGTTTTCAGAAGTGCAGCCCGTAGATTGGGGGTCTCAACATATAACCTTTCTTTTTCAAGGTTGCGAGGGCTCCTGGCCTTTTGTAATCTCTTGTATTGTTAAAGGTACTTGGAGGGTTTTACTCGCAAGCGATACTCCCCACAAAATCATATCGTTGAAATGTGCCAAAACTGTGGTAAGCGATGGGACCTTCCCAAATTTGTCCATGGCATTGATTTCGAACCAGAGTTTAGAAAGTCGCACATGTATTACTATAACAAGTTTCCCCCCTTCCCCATGGCTGATTGATCATGGAAACTTCCCATGTTTTCCAGCATCGATGATCAGCGTTGTTGGGACAGCAACTGCTGGTTGAGGCTTCATTACCCACAAATAGGATACCAGCCCACAAATGAGATTTATGATTGGATATATGTGTTGTTCATTTGCATCGTAGAATGTCGATTATTAGCTGGTGTTTGGCTTCATATTGACATGCATGATCTATTTCACTCGAACACGTGCAGTCATGACTTGTCACTTGCTGCTGAAAGAGTGCTTCTCGCATTGCTATACCCTGACGTGCCGACAATTTGTCAGTCTAAATTGGACTGTCTTATGCGCTGAGTCGTTTGGGTCCCAGATTCAAGTCGAGATTTCCGCAATTGGGAAGTAATTGGGCTGCTGACGACCCCCTCAGCCAAACCTTTGCTGTTCCTGGAGCGCGAACTCAAATGATTAGCATATAGGGGTTCCTTAAAATAGGGGACCCTATAAAATGGTTGGTTTATGACTATAAATGGTTTACACAGGATGATTTGGGGGTTCCCTATTTTGAGAAACCACAGCCATATTCTGTTGTATATATGTACTTCCTGATTCTCCCAGAGAATCGTAATGGCATCACGACTGGAATCTTTCAGCCACCGCGTCCAAGCAGCCACTTTTTGCTTCGCCAAGGAAATGCTTATCCATCACCACAACTGTGGCAAGCACCATGTTCACTTGTGGCAACGTCCAAGCTGCCTCTCGGATGCGAAGGAAGGCTGGAGCTTTTGTGTTAATGGTAGATCAGTAGATCCATATTAATAAGCCCTATAATATTTGATGGCTTTTGATGGCGAATCGCAGGCTATTTGATGGAAAAGTGGGGGTGGTTTATTCAAAAAATGACCACTGATGGCCATGATTGATCGTTAATTGTACCCATGTTTGACCCTTATAAACCACTATAAAACTATGGATCTCCCACTACTGATTGCTTTGCCAATCATGGTCATCAATCATCAGGGGGTGAGAATGGTCATCCTGATCATTTCTTCACCAACTCGTAATGGAGCAGCTGGTAAGGGATGATAGTGGTTGAGGGTTAACATCCGGTATAGATGAACCAGTGATCAATATCAGTAATAAAGCATTAATGATACCATTATTAAGATCATCCAGTATTAAAGATCATCCAGGATTACGATATCTTTAGTACAGGATATCATTCTCATTGAGCTGAGAATGATCATTAATACTGGAATCATTAGTATTATGATTACTATAATTCATTACAATTCTCAGCATGAAGCATTCATATCGACCACTGTCATCCATCAACCATGAATAGATCATTTCTGAATCAACTAGCCAGAATCATCCGTGTTCACCAGCTGTGTTGCTCGAACACCATGATGATTAAGAGGTAATCTCTTAATCATTACCCCACATTTCAACCATTAACATCCACGAACCATTGAGCATGGTTCTAAATGAACCGCACGTCCATGTTGCTCAAACCCCTCGTTACGGTTTGCTTCAACGCGACGTGCTCCCACCTGCTCCCTGATGATCCTGGCCCACCATGATGAACCGTTGTCAGCATGATTGATTTGTATTAACCAGCAGGTAATTTTGAAAACAACAGGTAACAACAGACATTATTAACAGATAATCCCGGCAGGTACTTTTGAAACCAACAGAAATTATTACCAGATAATTAATCAACCATGAAGAAATAAACTAGATCAATTGCTTGACAAACCAATACAGATTCAACCAGCAGGTCTATAAACATGTCAATGGAAAATCACAAAGTTCTAGGGAAACTCTGGGAAACCACCAACAATTGATGGATTTTTCATTGCCAGGTTAGTTTACCAAGGGTAACCAGCAAGTTTTTTGCAGGTAAAAAGCCAGAAATTAATACGAGAGTATTTGACCACGAAAAATTAAACCAAATTAGTTGCTTGATAAACCATCAAATAGGTTTTCTAGTTTACCAGAAACCTACTCACATGTAGTGGGCACTCAAAACCCTTGGATGGTTTTGATTCCATACTTTGAATGTAACCCAGTGATGGTAGATTATCGTTGGGTGCCAACTTGTACCTCGCGGCCTCACAACGGACTCATGACGGGGGTACTGTATCAGCAGCAGCGATGCACACATCGGGGCCACTGGTTTGACGATTTTGAGAAGGTGGAGAGATTACTTCTGAATTGAGATCTAGTTGTTGGTCAATATGAAACAACAAACGTTCAATTGACCATTACTGGTTGGTGGTTTCAAACATGTTTTTTTCCCCCAGTGATTATAAACCAATGGTTGGTTGACTAACTTTTTCATAGGGGTTGAAAACACCAACCAGCACTAAGTGACCAATGACCCAACTTTGTTTAAGAGGTACTCATTAACCACCAATTTTCCACTAGCCTTAAGAATTACTCAGCCATCACTGGCCATCCATGATCAGCTTCGCCACAAGCTTTCCCAGGTTTGCACGGAGGTCATTGGTGGCGCAATCAGGGGAAGCTTGGCGGAAAGATGGGGCAGCTGGGGCCGACGTGGCGGAATTTGGTGATGGCTACGGATGGTCAAGCCAGCTTTCCTGGTGAAGAATGAGATCAAGGATGGTTAAGGATTTGACCGGTGATTCTTGATGATTAATTAAAGATGATCAAGGATGCTAATGATGGTTGAAGATGGTGAATCATCAGGGATAGGTGACGAGCCATTTTGTAGGGGATAAACGATGCCCTAAAGTATGGTTTTTGTTGCTATTGTCTCTCAAGAGTATGACTGGCAGCAATAGGAACCAAAGCAACACTTCGAAGTCCGGGGAGAAATGGGATACAAAGCAAATCAAAGGCCTTGTGCTTTCAGGATAGCAAAAGATGGGATGCATTTCTGTCATGTGTGGCAGTTGTGGATTATTTCGTATGAATTCCTCGATGCTGCTTGACAAACTTGTTTCAGAAGTGTTGGATGCCAAGTGTTGGACTGGTGTGGCCTGATTTGTTTGATGGATATGATCTAGATATATTATATTTATATCAGAAGATAACATAAAATCCGCTAATATAATTTCATACAATATGATATGATATAAAGTTTAATACAACATATTTTAATGTAATACAATATAATATAATTTAATGTAATACAAGTTATTTCAATACAATAAAATATAATACAATATGTTGCAATATAATGTCATATGATTTAATATAATATAATGTAACATAAGATAACTTAGTTGAATATACTTTAATATAGTATAATATAATTTAATATAATATAATATAATATAATATAATATAATGTAATATAATATAATATAATGTAATATAATGTAATATAATATAATATGATATAATATAATATAATATAATATAATATAATATAATATAATTCAATTTAATATAATTTAACATAAAAAAGTACAATATAGTATAATACAATTCCATTCAATTGTACCACATATGATATAATCTAGTAGAATTTAATATAGGATCATAAAGTTTAAAATACGATAATTTGATTTCATATGATATAATATAGTATAATTTAATATAATTTAATTCAATATGATTTAATATACTATATTATTTAATATACTATATTATCATATATATATATATATTGATTTTAGATACTGTCATTTAATGCTATATATATTTGTACACACACACATATATATATATTTATTTCATTTAGATATATGTAAATATTTACACATGAATACAGGCATATTCTTGCGCAGGTGTCGTTCACAACAAAATTTGTGTAATGCACCACACGTTGTTTTATGGAGAACTGTTGATCCATGCTGTTTGACGGATACTTTTTGAACAATCGGATTGAACGCATGTTTGATGGTTGCTGTTGTGGTCTTTGCTGCTGTTTTTTTCGTCTTGAGTGGGGTTGGTGTCTGTGTTGTTGGATATTATGTCAAAGATAGTGTTTACATGACATTATGGTGGTAGGTCAAGACCCTGTACCCTGTTGAACATCCCTTTAATGACCAGAATAGTCACCTACCCATTTGTTGGTTTGCTAGTATTGACCCATAGCAATATTGTTTGGTCAATATGTTTGACATGATATCCACTGAAAAGATGGTGTTGTTTGTTGTTCTTGGCATCAGTTCCAATTGATAATTATGCCATCTCTAATTTTGGAAAACCAATCATCAAAGCAGATTGTACGTGATATGTTTGAACAGATGATTGATATTCATATCATTGAATAGAAAGCCAATCTATCAATATCATCAATCATTTTGCAGGAATGCTGGTATTTCTGACTGGATAGAGAGATGATGCAACAACTGGAAGCTGAATCCAAAGCGGCCGCGACAGTGTTTGGTTGCCAGGTATCACCAATGAAGTAACAAACAATGATGAACCCTCAGAATCATGGAATGGAAGGTGACCACCCACCAAAGGTGATGCCCTCGAAGGTGATCCTCGCAGAAATAGATGATTGAGAAGCCTTGATGAACCAGCTCGTGGTTTCAAACATTTTTCATTTCCACTTTTGATGATTAAGAAATTGTTGGTTGACTAATATTTTTCATAGGGGTTGAAACCACCAACCACTTAATGGTTGATGGTGGTGGTTAACCCCTCAAAAAAAACACAGGTGTAAGTCAGTTGGGGAACCACCGATCATCACGGATCAGCAACTCAAACGGCTGGCAAGGCTGCTGGTATTGCTCGGCCAAAAAAGGAGTTCGACCAACATCCACCGGAGGGTTTTGACAAGCTAGGGGAGGATGCTTGGTTGATTCCCATAAAATGGTTCACCTACCAGCTTTGATCCAAAAAGATGGAGTTCATCAACACCATTGGGGTCGAAGATTGACATTCTTTGTGTTCCACAATGCTTTGGGATTGTTGGTCGATTCACCCAAATGGCAGAAATAAACCACCAACAGCCCGCTGGATTTCTCAGCTGGTGAGTTGGTTGGGATGCTGAATTGCCGTGATCGCCATGGCAAAAAGGAATGGCGAGTCACCCCCAAGCAGCAAGGAAGTGGTTGGTTGATGATGGTTGATCGATGATGGTCGGTTGATTCACGGATCACCATGGCTTTGGGATGGCAAGTCACATCGAGTCAGTCACCCACCAACAACTTCAGCTTCCAGGAATTGTCAGTGCCACTGGCCTCATCGTGAAGATGGAGATCACCTGCTTCGATGATGTTCTGTGTGCCTTGCACATTTCAGACCAGGGGGGCACGTCCACATACGTATGTGGACATATGCTGACGTGATGAAGTACAAGGCAATCGGATGATAGTTTGGTGTTTGATAGGAGCACTTTTCAAAAGCTATATAATAAATAGCTTTATGAAGATTGACCATCAATTGATAACCATAACCAACTGATTGTTGCTGGTGCTGATTTTACTTGTCAATGATGTTGATCACGGTGATGATGAGCTATTAATGATCGAGCCGTATATCGTTGCATTACTTGCATTAGTTGGCAACTATTGGTGGTTATACGATTTGGAAACGGTCGACACGCCACAAATGCTGGTGCAACGATAGACATTGGTATGATTCCCATGACTACACAGGAGTTATCTTTTTTGTTACCTTTTGATGATCGTTCGTACTGGTTGAGTGACGGTCAACAATTTTTGATTAAGTGATGAAGAGTAGTGGATGACAGCCAACAGAAAGCACTATAAACTTGGGATGGATCAATTCGGCCGCCTACAAACGGGCACTCCAGGCGTTCACAGCGACAGTCGGAAATGTAGTAGCTACATTCCCATCAGTGGGAATATCGGGATCAGTGGCCATGATGATAATGCTGCACCAATTTTTGGACTAGAAATCACCAGGTTAAACAAGCTAACAACTCAACAGCATTACAGTGCAGGTGAAGCTCCCATTTGAATGGACAGGTTTCGCCAGGTAGGGCTTGTAATTAGTAAGCTGATCACTGGGGGTATATATTTCGGCAAATGTAAGCAGAAGTATCCCGGCTACAAAATACTGGATTGTTCTTGGTGCCACCAGTCAACAATGACAATGGGAGATCTGTATCAATAAACCATCCCTAGTTTATCTGAAAATAATTTGAATAATTGCCTGGTCGGTTCTAAACATTTTTTATTTTCCCTATTAGTAGGAAATGATTGGCTGGTTGACTAATGTTTTTCATAGGGGTTGAAACCACCAACCAGTTGCTGTTGTATCTCAAATGTGTTTGGTGTATTCATCTGGATCTAAATTTTCGGGCTTTCACCACCAATGGTCAGCCGGTTTGACCGCACCCAGAGGTCATGATCGTTTCTGAAAATAGGGAACCCAAAAATGGCTGGTTGATTACTATTTGCGGGTACCTGTACATTGAGAAACACCCACATCTATGAGTGCAACATGGGTAGCAAGCAATGAACGTGAGGGTAACATCGGTGTTTTGCGGTATTCACGAAGATAGACGTGGGTGTTTCTCAAAATAGGGGTACCCCCAAATCATCCAATATTGATCATTTAAAGTAATAAACCAGCTATTTTGGGAGGTACCCCTATTTTGAGCAACCACCATGTGTGTTCTGCTTGGAAGATCGCACTACAGAAAGGCATTGTCTACCTATTTGTTGGCCAGCGCCACCTCAAATCCGACTGTTGGGAAACTGACTTTTTTTCAGGGCGAGTTGAACTATAGCAGCAACGAAAAGGCAGTGCAGTTGCACTTGTGATACCACATATCGTGCCTGGGATCACCAGTATTCCAGCGACACCAAGTGTTTGGATGTTGCTTTGCAATGAAGAAACATATATATATATATATATAGAGAGAGAGAGGGAGATGGACGCTTCACGACAGTTCCATATTAACTGACAGGTAAACTTCAAATTCCACCAGGGTCCTGAAATAAGATTCCCAGAGATTCCCACATATTCCCACTTTCACTTTCTTGCCTCACCATCCAGCCCTTACCACCTGTGGCTACGTTTCAGCGCGTGATTGTGATGTCCGAAGCACCAAGGTGCGTACATGGCTGTGAGATTTGTGTCTTCACTTCTGCATGCAGCCAAAAACATCGAAACCGCCGTTGTGACTTGCCCGCCTGATACTGGCTTCGGTGATGACGATGGCGACGATGGCGACGATGGAGATGATGGTCATCGTCTTCTTCTGGAGGTGGAGGAGCGGATGATCTATATACGGGGTGGTACCTATACACAATCCGATGTGTAGATCATTTCAATACTGGTTGTTGGTTTGAAACATGTTCCTTCCAGCCTTAACGTTCGCCCCACCACATAAAGTGCCACTGCAATGGAGCATGTTGTACAAGGTCGAGATGGCTTGGACAAGTTGCGAAAACACTGGCTATACGCAGTGCTTTATGGCTTAGGGTTTTAGGGTTTTAGTTTTAGGGTTTTAGGGTTTTAGGGTAGTGTTTTTCAGGGTTTTAGGGTTTTGGTTTTAGGGTTTTAGGGTTTGAGGTTTAGGGTTTGATAACTCAGAAGTCAAAAAGAACAATGGGCCTGTGCAGGAATTAAATGTTTTCAGACCCATGCGGGGCAAACCCTAAGGCTCGGGCGAACATGTTTTATCTTCCCTAGACATTTTTTAATAAGATGGTTGACTAATATTTTTTCATAGGGGTGGTTCAACCACCAAGCGGCAAATATTGGTTGATCGTGGCAAATAACATCGAATGATGTTGAATAGCAAGGATTTTTTTTGGTGCACCATTTATGGGCACACTTCTTCAGGTGCCACTGAGAGTCTAGACCTGTAGACTGAGGCAGATTTTGGTTGAGGGTTCAATCCTTGAAGTGTTGTGCAACAAGTCGTTTTCCAGGTGTCCATTCTGCGAAATCATCAAGTGGATACGTCTCTGCGATCTTGCAACGTTGCAGACAGAGCGCAGCGACCAACCAACCGACCAATCAACTGACCAGCAATGAGAACATGCCAAAGACACGACAAGCACTGTTTTGTCCACAAAGCTGGCGGCAAAGACTCTGCAACTAGCTGCTAGCTAGTGTGCTGGTGAAGAGAATGAGTGGTGATATGGAGATATGGATCACCAGATCACTATATTATGGTGAATGGTGACATATAGATCAGCCATTGAAAACATTGTCAGGTAGTTCTTGCATAGATTTATGCCATACAGAACACATTCATGCTTGGATCAAGTTCAAGATTCTATTGATTCCATATGCCATACATTCGGCGATCCATTGACCACAAATTCTTCATTTGTAGGTGGTTGTGGGGTATGAGTCAGTATGGATGGACGTGTATTGATCATTGCAAAAATGGATGAACATCCCAACGGCTTTACAAGGTGGGCCCCTAGCAATTATAAGTTGGGTTGGTTCAACCCCCACAACTGGTAATCAAGCCTACTTAAGATAGCTTAAAATTCACAGCTTCAAGTGGTTGGGGCCTCCCATTGCACTGATCATTTCTTGGATGCATCCAGGGGCTCCCTGGACCGCAGGAGCCGGACGACGGCCTTGCCGACTGGGCTGCTCTGAGACACACGGGGCTCCGGCAGAGACTTCGCATTCTTCCGGTAAGTGCCATGGGCCTGGAATGACCTGATTTGTGAGCGCAACTTGTACTACTTTTCATTTGTGGATCATGATCGTTGAAGTGGTGGTGGAACGATGATTTTGAAAGGATGGTTAATGGGTAACTTTATATCACTGGGTTGCATGGTTCAATGGTTGATGATGAAGAGTGAGTGGTGAATTCAACTTGGAGAATGGGTAATACAGCTGGTTGAATCCACATATTGCTATCAAACGGTTGATGGTGAATTTAACATATGAAACGTTTGTTATTATGTTTATCAACTGGTTGTACTCACCAGTGGTTGATCTTTAATTTCACATGTTAAACGTTGGTTCCTGGTAGTTCACAGGGTAAGCAGCTCGGTCTCACTCGTTTGCGTGCCAGCCGCTGTTTTCGCCACCTCCACCTGGGTGTTCGCGATGCGAGATCATTGAGGGTATATATGGCGAGCTGGGTCAATATTAACCAACTAATAGGGGCTAATATTAACCAACAATATTGGAGGATGATCATTGGAGATGGCCATGTGGCTATGGGTCAATATTAACCAACAATAACGGAGGATAATAACCGACCAATAATAGGGAAAACAATGGTTAATGATAGGGGAACCAGGGGTACAGGGTGAACTGACCCACTGCCACATATAACCACTATAGACTACCAGTAATGGCCAAGAGATGATCGGTGAAGGTCAAGTACTGGTTATTAATGTTTAATTTTATCGTAACTAATTCCCTGTCCTCTTATTTAGTGTCCTTTGGTATCAACCAACCGCCATTCATTTGTTGTTGGTTAGAATCTTCAGATATGATAAATATGCTGTATCCCCTGAGTTATGAATCACAAAACCACAAACCTCTTGGCGTACCACAAACTTCCAGATGAAGTTTCTGATGTGCACCAAAGGAATGGAAGTTTGCAAGAAATTATGGACCTAAAAGGGCTGCGTGTACAGCGCTTGACCAATCAAGAGGCATGTTTCACCGCTATGGAAGGCTCCACTCTTCAAGAGGATGGAGCTTGATTTTCCACTGGCACCATCCTGATTTACACCGCGGAAAACAGCAGAGCAGCTTGCGCTGCAACAGATTTATCTAAAGATGGACTGAGCACCTATGGTTTGGTTGCTCGCTGCATGGCTCGTTATTGCCACAGTGCGTGTTTCTTATCCTTACTATCATGTTTTCCATTTCCATTCCATGCAAGTATCATTTTCTGGGCAGTCTTTGATAGTCTTTGTGACAATCTTCATAATTCGACATGGTTAGTGTCCACGACCATGATTTGGATGTACTTGTTATTATCAGTCTGGCGCTCCATTTCGGTTCTGCATAATCTTTTTTAGGCACACCATTGACACCATTGACAAAGACATACTAACAACAATAAACATCAATTAACATAATCAGCCAACAAATTTATCGCTAGGCTGTTGCAACAGCAGTCAGACAACCAGCACCAGCGTGGACTGGCGTGAAATGACACGTAGGGAGGTTGCGCCAGTGATGAAGTTTTCGGATGCTGGCTGCTGGTTGAGAGGGAGCGGGGCCAGGAGCCAGGGGTATTGTGATTAATATCGTGAAGCCAGTTGGACCTACCAGGTGATTTCTCAAAATAGGGGGACCCCAAATCATCCATTATTAACCATTATTAGCAATAAACCAGCCATTTTTGGGGTCCCCTATTCTGAGAAACCACCACCAGAAGTGCACTGACCAAATGGTAGTTCGGGCACTTTGCCAAGACAATGCACAGCCAATATGCTATTTGTTCTTTTGGCTATGCAGACAGTCAGACAGCATGCGTCATATTTGTTGGCAATGGCTGGCTACGGTTGTTATTGGTTAGTTCGATGGTTTGATCATTACAACTGCGGAGCAGCATTTTTGATACTCCGCAGTCGCGGGAATATAGCAACAACCATGTCATCTTCCACCTGATAAAAGTATTGCTATGTACTACGATTGTTGGTGATTCCATGATCGTTGCTGCGTTGTTGACTAACATCTAAGTACTAAATCGCCGTCACATGCCGTTACTACAAGGTGAACCCCCAACCACTTTGGTTAGTTGGATTATAACTAACTTTAGTAGGATTAACTTCCAGTTGTAGGGGCACCCAACTTATAACTACTGGGGGCCCACTAACTGGGGTTATACCAACTGATAGTTGAACTAAGCTCTATAGCAACTATAACCTCTATAGTAACTAACTTGGGTTGTTAACCTCTATAGCAACTAACCTCAGAAGTTGAAGCAACCCCTATGACCAGGGCCGCGTTAGGTGGACCCCACCGACAACGCAGACTCAGGTCCCGGGGCCGTACGATCCCAACGACGACACGGAGGACAAGAACTTCAAATTCTTGAGGACGCCATGGGAACACCGGAAGTCCCCAACGGTGAGCCGCAACGGGTGAGCCGCAACGAATCGTCGATTGGGGAAGAGTTATGGTTATGATATGTATTGTCAATAAGTGTTAAGTCATGGCTGACTGGTTGGTAGTAGTAGATAGTTAAGGCTATGAATGGTTATGATATGTATTGTCAATAACTGATGAATGGTTATGGTTGTGAATGGTTGTGGATATGAATGGTTTGATAGTTTGAATAATGGTTGATAACTGACAACTATCATTGTTAGTTAATGTTAGTTAGAGTTTCCAGAATGGATAATGGGTTCAGCAACAGTTCATAATGGTCTAGCAACAATCAGTGGATTGCTGGGAAATTTGACCCGGGGAAAGCCGCTTGATATTTCACCATCAATTCCAGGATTTCGCACGTAGATTTTCCCATGGATTCAGGGAGATGAAGCATTTCGGTGTGATGCACCTCCAGTCGTCACATTTCGGTGATGAAAATCATGGCGAACTGCACAGCTGGAGCTGTTACCAACTGTTCGTCAAGGGGACATCCCACTCTGTCCTGATGATTGCGCACGGTCGGAAGGTCCTGTCATGGGGACGAGTATTGAGTGAAGAAGAATACCAAGCAATAGCACAAAGGGGACCCAAGTAGAATAGAGAAAGAAACATGGTTGGTCTTGTCGTTGTTTGTATCCCCCTACAAACTGCCTGGTTGGAAGTTCATGACGTGGAGCCGATTATCCTGTGGCTTACATGGAGGTTTGAATGGCTCAGTGGTGGAAGCTCTTTCAACAGCACAGGCTCCCACCTTGTCCCCGCTATCTCGGCCTGGGGGGCCGAAAACAGGGTCTTAGACAAAAATAGAGAAATATATCAGTGTATTTTATTGTATATTATATAGCCAAGAAACTTTAAGAATACACTAGATGCATAATGATGCATAGACGCACGGTGTGCAGTCATACAATATATTTAATCATGTTCGTATCGGTGCACTTTCCGGCATGCATGGGCTTTCCGGCATACACAACAGGAAGCTGCTTCCAGCGTTTTTTATTGCCCAGGGGTCGCAGTATCAGGTGAAAATTGCGCATGTTCAGACCATCTTCCGGGCATGCAACGATGTCCAGATCCGGACCAATCTCATCATTCACATCCACAGGGGCCCGGAATCAAAATGGCATGTACTCTTTGAGAGTTGGTCCTTGGTTGATTAAAAATGCTGGATTGATACATGACATGGCAACAATGATATGGGAACCAGGGGGACTAAGGGTTTAAAACTTTATAAAACCACCATCAGTAGTGAACCATCCAAAACTAATAGCCCTTTCCAAAGCTAAACATCCTGACTTTGGGGCGTGCTTCAGGGACACACG
>VSDK01022988.1:305770-356090 GCA_009767595.1 Symbiodinium kawagutii
ACGACGCTCGGCGTGAAACGTGAAACTTTGCCACTCAGCGATTATTTTTTGCTATGGTCAACATCAACGACATGTGGACGGGTGTTGGTTTATTATGGTTTATTGATAGATTTTGTAAATCTATATGAATCTGTTAATATGTGCTTTCATCCGAAGCACTTCATTTTTGATGATGCGGGGCGACCACTCAAACATGCTGCCATACCGACATCCTCCGTTGTTTTTGGCGACAGTAGATCTGAGATAGTCACTTGAGCACGTGTTTCTAGCCATGATCGTAATATACCAATGTTATGGGATGCTCTTTACCTACTGCAATAGTTGGATCTTGACTCATTGTGGACTTTTATCATCAAACTAGTGGATGCGTGCTTATGATCCAATAATTGTCAATGTGAATCAACCATAGTCTTTGCTATCCAATGACTTTTTCATGACCCTTGGATAGCCATGCAGCTATGCGACCCACAAGGGGCTTCACCATCGCCGCAGGAATGTGGAGACTAACATTTTGAAGGAGATGACTTTGAAAGGCATCCACGGCATCAAAAAAGCTCGGAGACCTGGGAAATGTGGCACCTGGTTCTGCGAAGATCTTTTGTTCATGAACGCATGGTGGTTTCTGAAAATAGGGGACCCCCCCAAAACAGTTGGTTTATTAGAAAACAATGATTAGCACGAGATGGTTTGGGGGTATATACACATAGAACCATTGTTTTTCCCCAACAGCGTAAGCTTATGGGGTCCTTAGCCCAGTTAAGCTCCGGTGTGAGCCGGTGCAGCTTCCAGGCTCAGGTTCCGGAGGTTCCGAGAGGTTCCGGGAAGTTCCGGTGCAGTTGCCAGGCAAGGTTCCGAAAGGTTCTGGAGGGTTTCGGAAGGTCCCGGGGAGTTCCGGAGCAGTTGCCAGGCAAGGTTCCGGAAGGTTGCGCAGGGTCCCGGAGGGTTCCGGGGAGTTCCGGTGCAGTTGCCAGGCAAGGTTCCGGAAGGTTCCGCAGGGTTCCAGAAGGTTCCGGGGAGTTCCAGTGCAGTTGGCAGGCAAGGTTCCGGAAGGTTCCGGAGGCTTCCGGTGCAGATGTCAGGCAAGGTTCCGGAAGGTTCCGGAGGGATTCGGAAGGTTCCGGGGAGTTCTGGTGCGGTTGGCAGGCAAGGTTCCGGAAGGTTCCGGAGGCTTCCGGTGCAGATGTCAGGCAAGGTTCCGGGAGGTTCCGAAAGGTTCCGGCAGGTTTGGGAAATTCTGATGCAGTTGCTGGAGATGGGCAGTGGCTTTTGCTGTTGGGGATACCACCTTAGCTTATTTTCTTTGATCATTAGAGTCAATGGAGAATCATTTTCACCAAATTGCTCATACATAATTTCCACAAGTCAACCAACCCTGGTTGATCATACAGAATTTCGGAACCATACATACGCAGCAGCATCTCCATAAGTCAACCGACCCTCAACAGCGCCAAGGTCTTCATGCGTGAAGACAATGTCAACAAGCACGGGATCCCAGTGCTGCCGGAGATCAAGTGACGCCCTGGGCCTATCCAGGAGTTGATCCAAGTGCCTTCATCCACCCTGGTGGTGCTGGCGGATGATCCTGGTCAACATTGATTGACCCCGGTTCCCAAAGATGGTTGGGCGAGACCTGGGAGACTCACGGGTCCCGAGGGTCGGTCCTGTTTCCGGGTTCAAGCCACCGGTGCGAGCCCACGGATCTCCATGAACCATACGGATGAGTGGTTGACTAATGGCTAACTGATGGTTGATAGGGGATAACAACTAGCTGGCTAGTAGTTCATGATAGGGGGTAACAACTAGCAACTAGAGGGGTTTGCCAAGTATATGGCGAGCTGGGTCAATATTGACCAAGCAATGTTGTAGGGATAATGACCAACAAGAAATGGGGAAAACAATGGTTAATGATAGGGGAACCTGGGGGACTAAGGGTTTTGACCCACTGCCATATGGTCATGGGTCACAACCATTATTCAACCGCAACAGGATGGATGAACAACCCCGTTCTTGGACTGGTTGTGTCAATCATGCAATGTTCACCGTTGGGAAGCAGGTGATGGGCCAGAGCCATACGTTTTCCACCGATTTGGGTCTCAGCTAGATGAGTGAAATGATAGAGATTTGGAAATTGGTAAATCCCTGTCTTATCCTCCTGTCCCTAGTTGAGAAGTGCAAAGCTAGACATTGGTGTTAAATATTCAGGGATGAAACATGAACTACCATGCACTAGCCACCATCATTAGCCACACATGAAACATTCTCAAACAGTCATCGACAATCATTGCGCATCAACTGGTTGATAAACTAGCCATGATTAACAGTCATTAACTAACCAAGATTTACATTCATGAACTAGCCATGATCAGCTTTCATTATCTGACCATAACTAACCACCATTACCTCAACTCCTACCTCTGTTGGTTGGTCATACCCAAGAACGGAAAATCGGAGCCGAGGTATGACGAGACCACGGGGAAGTTCACACGAACAAAGGAGTGGGTGTTGGACACCGATGGAGTGCGGTAGCCCAGTGCAGTCGAACCGACCGGTTGTTTTCGTTGGGTTCAAACATGATACCCAGAGATTTGCTGATAAAGCGCGCCTTTACCAACAGACGCGTGGAACGAAAATAAATGAATGTAAATGAAGTGTTGTAGGTAGTTGGTGGCCATGATCGTGTGGCCAACTTCAAGCCTAGCAGATCCTTGGAGATCCAGCAGAGTTTTTCAAGAGTCGGTTTTCCCCACATTGAGGTCGATGGTTCTTACTTTGCAGGAATTTTGATGAAGCAACACCATTACAAGGTGGGCCCCCCTAGTTATAAGTTGATGAATAAGCCATTTAACTATAGCCTATAGCTATATCTACCATAGCTGGTAGTTACCCTAGTTATAACCCAAGTTAGCTAACTAAGAGGCACCCACCATATTACGGCCTCAATGACTGTTGCGAATCTTCGCATCAAAGATAGGTGCTTCGATATGAACCTCCCAGAATTGAACTAGTCGGCTTCAATGATGAGTTGGTTACAACAACCAGGCATACCACCTGTTTTGCTCTATACCCTGCACATCGTTGGATCTGTGTGGTTGAATTCTGCAAGATGCCAATCCGTGCTTGTATTTTTTGAAATGGATCGAGCCAAGACTAGGAAAACAAATCATGAACAACATGTGTTCGCTTTCGCTGCAGTTTTTACATTACACTGCGTTTCATTCCATGACATTGAATTCAGACATGCACGCATACAAACCAATACGCAGACCCACAATTGAAGTTTTTCATTTACATTTGGTCGCACACTCGTACATGCATGCAAATAAGTTTGCTGTTGTACATATACAACATATATACATATATATACATATACAATATACATATTATTTACAAACATATTTTTTGTACATGCATATTTATTTAAGTATATACATATGTCTATTTATTTAAGTATATACAAGCATTGTGTTGTAACATTTTTTCGGCTGACAACGTCCGCTCATCAGCGTTCAGGTGAACATGGAAGAAGTCATGTTGCTTCCCGAGGCGAGGGTCTGATTGTGACGTTCGTTCAGTGCTTGGCTCGTAACGGGGTCGCCCATCATTGGGAACCCTACGACTTGGATGTGTATCCTTAGGGATAGCAACTGGGAACTAACCATGAATACAGAGATTATAAGCTACATTATAGGGTTATAAGCATGGTTAACTGCTGGATCTCCAGAATTGATCGTGTAGGGCAACCATAATCTATCGAAGTTGGGAACCTTACTACTGGGAACCCTATTACTGGACCCAGGCTGTTCATTGGCTCCACAAACCATCCGCAGATGGCCATGGCATTTCCACTGTCAGCTGCTATTTGCAGCCAGGCGATACACATCGATGATTACATCTTGCAATTGTCAAGAACCTCCATGGTAAAATTGTCAGGTTTCATAGGTTTTCTATCCTCTCAACCCCCTAGCACAAGTGATGGGAAGGCTTTGCACCCTTGAAACCCGGTCAAGAATGGTGCAAGCATCAAAAGTGCAGGACGGAAAACTTGAGATATTTCAATCAGTTGCGTTTCTATGCGTTTTGGCCAAAGCCTTGCTGAACCTCCCCAAAATGATCAAGCAAGGCTTTGCTTTTCTTGGGATCTTCACCGATCCCTTTTTGGGACGGTTGGTCGTGGCCACACCATATGGTTCACTGAAGTTTTTGCATTAGACCCCCATGCTTGGCCACCGTGTTTTCAGGCCATCCCCACGCTGCGACTCTGTGCTACAGATCCAATTGTGAACCCGATGCTGGCCATGATGCTGTGCTTCTAAGCATGACAAAGTGAATCTAAGGGACTAAGCATCATTTGCCTGCAAACTGCCACCAATCTATTGTTTACCATTGCCAACTATTGCCAACCGTCATTCACCATTGCCAACTATTGCGAAACATCATTCAGTATGTTTTTTCCGATGAAATTTCAACATGCAAACTATTGTAATCATGTGACATTGCTAACTTTTGCAAACCATTTGCGTTGGTTGCCAACCAACATTAATTTTCAAACTGCACCAACGCAGATGTCATATGATCGCCGTCTCCGCAGCTGTTGTTCCCTGCAGCGTCCAACCCGAACTGCGCGACACTGCAGCGTTCACCGAACTCCTGCGGCACCAGCGATGATGGCCATGAACACCGAACTCCCGGGAGCCGCCAATATGGACCCATATGGACAGTCACTTGGAGGCAGCTGAGGCCTGATGGTTTTCAGGTGATCTTTTTTGCTGAGATGTATACATGCTATTTGTTTCAATCATATGTGTGCAAAATCTAGTATAGTTGTTAATTATTATGCATGAGCTATATATATATATATGCATGTATGTTACCTTCACAAAATGCACAACGAAGGTGTATTTTTAAAGTCCCAGGATTCTATGACAAGGTTATCAGTTTGTCAGTTTGCTAGTCTCGATAGTGGCAAGGAGTCAATGAGTGCAGCAGTTGGTAGATAAGCAACAGGTCCACCTTGAACTGGCAGTGGGTCAAAACTCTTAGTCCCCCTGGTTCCCCTATCATTAACCAGCTCGTTTTCCTTCTTCTTGGTTGGTCATTATCCCCCATGAAATCGGTTGGTTAGTATTGACCCATAGCCATATATAGCTGGTATATCCCCTAGTATTGTTGGTCATTATCCCTTACTACTAACCATTAACCAGCTAGTTAACCATTAGTTGGGTGATTAATGAACTTGTCCCTATTAATGAACCATTAACCAGCTAGTATTGTTGGTTATTAGCCCCTATTATTAACCATTAAACACCTATTGTTGGTGGGATAACATTGACCCATAGCCAACTTGTCAAGTTTTGGCGGAGGGGAATTTCGGTTGTGTCATTGGTGGCTTTTGGCTGTTGCTTTTGTTTCTTCATCGTGACCCTTACGGCTTGAAGAGCAGTGACAGCAACAACAACAACAACAACAACAACAACAACAACAACAACATTCAAATGTGTTCGTTTAGATCCTTAACAATGCAAATGCAATTGAATATTTGGGGTGCAAGTAACATATTTGGAGGTCCCCACAGGCCGTAAATACCGTAGAGGAAGGATGAGCTCCAAAATGCTGCAATAGAAAGCAAAACGTACCCCACACCTGAACACAACAAATAGCCGACCAAAACAAAATAAACCATTTATCCTCATCAAACATCTTAATCTTACTGTTATGTTCATAGATGTTCATCATTTCAGTTGGCTAGTCCCAACCGTTGGACCAGTCTCTTTCTCACGGATGAGCTGGCGATGTCACATTTGGTTGGTGGTTTCATTTTTTCCCAATTGATTTTTGGAGAGTTGGTTGGTGGACGAATATTTTTCGTAAGGGTTGAGAGCACCATTTTCATGGAAGCCCATTGGGTTTTAAGGGATTCGACGAAGATCTCTCAAATTTCTACTCTTCCACCAAGATGCCCCCTATCATTCAACCAGATCTCTATCTGGTTGGTGGTTTAAAATGGTTTAAACATTTGTTTATTTTCCCTAGTGATCATTAACAATTGGTTGGTTGACTTGCGCATATTTTTCATAGGGGTGGTTCAACCACCAACCAGTTACGATCATAATCAACCATTATAACTATATATAACCATTATTAACCATTATTAACCACTAGTTAACCATGGGGTTGAAACCACTAGCCAGTTGATGATCATTCTTTAGCCAGTATTAACCACTATTAACCATTGATTATAGGAGTTCAAACCACTAACCAGCTATGATTTTGAGGGATGCCCTCTATTGTGAATCCCGACTAGGCCACTAGGCCGGCTGCATTTCGCCCAGGAGCTACTCTCGAAATTGTTGGGGAGTGGCCAAGCCCCGGAACCTTCAGGCTGGGCAGGGACCCAGCAATGGTCCGGGTTGATGAGGCGTTGGTTGATTGACACAGAACATATATATATAATAATATATGTATAAATGTAAATATAACTTTTATAACATGATCTACCAGTAATGACAACAAACATAACGATAAATAGATAAGTACATAAATAAATAGATAAACAAGAAACAATAGACAAATATACACATATATATATATAGATTTATAAAAATATCAGACGCAAAAATGATAGGTACGGTGGAGAGCATGTACAGCACGAGCACTGAGTTTGAGCTGCTGAATGAAAAACATGATCATATAGATCTATCTGGTCTTACAGGGGAATACTATATGATCTCTAAAGGTTTAATCTTTGATCATAATTGAGGGTTAATCATGCTTGATAAGAATTGAAGCTTAATCATGCTTGATAAGAATTGAGGCTTAATCATGCTTGATAAGAATGATAAAAAAACACAACAATGATAGGGGGTGCTATGGGGTTGTGGGTCAAAACCCCGTACCCCTGGTTCCCATCATTAACCAGCTCGTTTTCCCTTGTTATTGTTGGTAAATCCTCCATGAACGTTGGTTAGTTAACTGCTTGACCCATACCCATGGGTCGCAACAAAAAAACAACAAAGGTGGACAGGTGAACATCCCAACAGCTGGAAAACTGTCGTCATTTTTAAGGGATGTGATCAGCTGGGGAGCAGGTGGCTACGACCGCAGTGGTTGCTTAGGTCGATGAGTGGTGCTCATATGGCTATGGGTCAATATTAACCAACCAACGTTCATGGAGGATTTACCAACAAAACTATAGGGAAAACAATGGTAAATGAGGGGGAACCAGGGGTACAGGGTTTTGCCCCCCAGCCATATCGAAGATCAACTGCAAGAATAGTTCTAAAGCAACCAAGCACAAACTGCATATCTAAGCTTTGACCAAGCAATCTAAGCAACGACTTCTGGCTTACAACTACAAACTGCAAGAATAGTTCTTGCTTGATTGGTCTCATGGGTTTGGTCTTGTGGAAGGTATGCGCTCATGATGACCCATGGGCTAGAGTAGTACTGTCCATGGACCACGCAGAAGAAGAGGATGACGTCGTTTGGAGAATGTTTAGTTATGATCATGCTTCACATCGCTGGGATAAGCAGAAAGAGACTAGTTTCATTGCTGCACTTTCAAACCCATAGATCTCAGCCAATAAATGTTATTTGTTACTGACCCAGTTCCCAGTCAGGTTCAGGAACTTCTTGATGAGCCTTTTTTGCAGGGTCGTTTTGAATGTTGTCCTGGGCTGAAAGGACGACAGGTCTGGAAAGTTAGTTGCTCTTTCATAACTTGCGCTCTTGTTTGAATTTCATTTTGATTCCTTGGAAAGTTGTTCATGAAAAGAGATCATGCTAACTGATCATCCCTTCATTGCAAGCATCTAACTTTCTCCTGTTGACTCCCCAAGCTGTCCTCAAGCGCCACTGATCAGCTGGGCGACTTGGTCACTGACCAGGCCGGCGTCCTGCCAAAAGACCTCATGGAGCTCTACAACATGGTCCCTTGGCCGAGCTTCGCCGGCGGGCCGCCCCCGGTGCGGTATTCATTCGGAAGACTTGGGAAGGGCACCAGGGAATATGCCTCCCAGATGCGAAGAGACCATGGAAAAAAGCCAGTTATGAAATGGAAAACATGGAACTGTATACATCTACGCGATCAAATACAGATTTACCTTGATAGATATATGTTCAAGGGCAAGGACGGAAGCAGTAGCAATGCCAGAATGAAAAAACAACACGCAAACAGAAAATGCACAAACAATTGATAGAGAGAAAGATACAGCGAGTGAGTAAACAAACAGAAAAAAACAAAACAACACGACAATCATTTTTGAAACAGAGAGACGGAGAGAAAGCAAACGATAGAGATCAAGATACAGAGAGTGAGTGTGAGAGTGCCAGCTCAAAACTCCACTCACCTCTCTATCACTTCCGCAGTTGCACTATACCGTCTCATAGCACTTTGCGGCAAAAGTTTGGATCCCTTTGAGCTAGCTCTTTGATGTGCCAGATCATTACCATGATGGAGCATACTACCAATGATTGACGATCATGAACAATCATAGATTATGACTGACCACCAATTAAGCAGCATTTTCCTCACTTTGTTTAGTTATTTTCCCCATACCAACCATGAATCCCCGCCAATTTATCAAGATCATTCATTGACCATTGATCAATGAAATCATGATTTCCCCATCAATGATAGTTGGTATATCACCAATTTTTTGTGGTTATTATCAACAAGTATCAACCATCAAGGGGCGACCCCAAATTGAAATGCTCAACAGACTGGGTGTTTTCACTGCTGTCATGATTCCCCTAGGGTACTGCATCGCGCTGCGGGATCAACCATCAACCCTTCTTAACCATTGCTTGCGACTGGTTCTGACATGTCATGACCTCTCCCCACCGACATCAGCGACTCATAAACCGCTACTCAGGTCCTGCAAATGCATCAGAGCCAGATGCAGCAGCTTGGCGGTCTTAGGGAAGCAGCTTCACCAAGCAACTGATGGTCGATGATTGAGATTTGATGGTTAGTTATGGTTAGTATATAGTGATAACAAAGATGATGGGTCGGGTTCATGATCAGATGGTTCGCAATTGTTCATGATTGAATAATAGTACTGTACAACCAATGTAATAGTACTATTAGTTTATACTATTGTTCAAAATATTACTGGTTCAAGATATTACTAATGAAAACCATACTTGGTTGTAAGGTGTAATAATAGTACTATACAACCATACTATACCAATATCATCAACCATCCATGTTGGCCATGATTAGATGGTTTGCCATCACCAATGGCCATAATCATTAACCAATGGTCGATGATTCTTCACCACCGGTCGCTTCACCGGCGCCAGCGCGAGGTACTTCGACGCAACGTCCGAGAAGATCTTCGAGGCGACGATGGGCCCGTGCCGTGCCGTGCCGCTTCGGAGTGGCGCCCGTTGGATCATCGCGGTGGTTGAGGGTTGAGTCACTGGTAGGGGATAACTGGCTGGTGGTTAATATAGGGGTTATAACCATGAAGAGTGGTTAATGATAGGGTATAATAAGCAACAGTAATGGTTAACTAACTGGGTGGAACTGGTAAGGGATGAGATTCCTGGTGGTTGAGCATTACTATAGTGGTTGATAGGGGATAAGATTCGTGAGCATTGATTTATAGTGCTGCTTGATGGGATAGGGACCATCAAGCATGGTCAAACAAACCGTGGTTGGTGGTTTGGTTGCCTTTTTCATAGGGGATTATAGTGGCTCATAGGGGATGATAACCAAGAATAGTGGTCAAAGAACTACAATTGTTGGTGATTTGATTAGCATGTTGTGTTGTTCTCAATATTTGGGATAGCTGCTGGATCAACTCACCCAATTTCCAGGGATGGCGCTATGAGAAACGCAGGAAATGCAATGATAATGCGATGGAAATTAGTTGTTTCTAAAACTAGGGCACCCCGTAAATCATCCAGTTGAATCATCCAGTTTACAAATACCATCTATAGCAAAATACCAAAGTAATAAACCAACTAGGGGTCCCCTATTTAGAGGAATTACCAATGACATGTCATGATGGTGATATTCGTTGCAAATGATGGTCGGTGGGTGCCGAGAGATCACGTCACTGCTTGGCATTACCGCAGTCTCCCATTGAGTCGCTGGGTCATCCATAGCTACCACAGATCACAAAGATCAATATGGGTGTTTCTCAAAATAGGGGACCCAAAAATGGTTGGTTTACTATTGTAAATGGTTAATATTGAATGGTTTAGTAAACCAACCATTTATTAATCATCCATTTACTATTGTAAACACCCATAAATGGTTAATATTGGATGATTTGGGGGTACCCCTATGGCTTGAGAAACACCCATATACAACGTCTGCAACGTGACTCGGAACTCCGGTGGATGGGTACTGTTCCAGTAGGACATCCCCACCTCCTGATGGTAACTCTCCATTGCTTGTCAAGCAGTCAAGCAGGGAATACCTGCGGGTTGCAATCTGGGCTCAGCAAGATGGTTCATGGGTATCTAAAGGTCCAACCAGTTTCTTTTGACAAGAAAGAGATGCCATATAGTTGTCAGGTGGTGATGGCGATTTCAAACACGTGTGTTGCTTGTTGAAAGTTATAAATCTGAACCTGTCACTTGTTTTTCCATAGCGTGAACCCCAAGCCATTCTGCATCGTAGTCGTAGTCCTGACTGTTGAAGCCATTGCTGGTGATTGAAGATTTACAACCTACGATTGTAAATCAAGCCATAATTACCATGAAGCAGGTTTTTCTGATCCAGGAAGCCACTAAGCCATCACTACCATTAAGCCACAACTACCAGGAAGCGATTATCAACCAGTAAGCATTGTCAACCATGTACATAGTTGATTAATGTTGATTATTAGTCTTGTTGTTCCTTGTTCTCCCTTCACTAACTATAACTACCATGAAGCCAAGCAGCTGCGGTTCGTTTCATCCTGCGCTTTGTCACGCAGTGCAGGCCATGCAGAAGGGCACCGCTCCAGCACGCGCTGGCCCTCCCACACCAGTTCCAGGTGTGTTGAGTGAAGGGAATGGTGCTGATGGAAGGGTGCACACTGGTGGTTGATAATGATGGTTAACTAGCTGGTTAATGGTTTATAATAGGGGCTAATGAGCGACAATACTAGCTGGTTAATGGTTCATTGATTGGGACAAGTTCATTATTCAACCAACTAATGGTTAACTAGCTGGTTAATGGTTAGTAATAGGGGCTAATGACCAACAATACAAGCTGGTTAATGGTTCATTAATAGGGACAAGTTCATTAACCAACCAACGAATGGTTAACTAGCTGGTTAATGGTTAGTAGTAGGGGATAATAACCAATAATACTAGCTGGTTAATGGTTCATTAAGAGGGACAAGTTCATTAATCAACCATCTAATGGTTAACTAGCTGGTTAAGGGTTAGTAGTAGGGGCTAATAACCAACAATACTAGCTGGTTAATGGTTCATTAAGAGGGACAAGTTCATTAATCAACCATCTAATGGTTAACTAGCTGGTTAAGGGTTAGTAGTAGGGGCTAATAACCAACAATACTAGCTGGTTAATGGTTCATTAAGAGGGACAAGTTCATTAATCAACCATCTAATGGTTAACTAGCTGGTTAAGGGTTAGTAGTAGGGGCTAATAACCAACAATACTAGCTGGTTAATGGTTCATTAAGAGGGACAAGTTCATTAATCAACCATCTAATGGTTAACTAGCTGGTTAAGGGTTAGTAGTAGGGGCTAATAACCAACAATACTAGCTGGTTAATGGTTCATTAAGAGGGACAAGTTCATTAATCAACCATCTAATGGTTAACTAGCTGGTTAAGGGTTAGTAGTAGGGGCTAATAACCAACAATACTAGCTGGTTAATGGTTCATTAAGAGGGACAAGTTCATTAATCAACCATCTAATGGTTAACTAGCTGGTTAAGGGTTAGTAGTAGGGGCTAATAACCAACAATACTAGCTGGTTAATGGTTCATTAAGAGGGACAAGTTCATTAATCAACCATCTAATGGTTAACTAGCTGGTTAAGGGTTAGTAGTAGGGGCTAATAACCAACAATACTAGCTGGTTAATGGTTCATTAAGAGGGACAAGTTCATTAATCAACCATCTAATGGTTAACTAGCTGGTTAAGGGTTAGTAGTAGGGGCTAATAACCAACAATACTAGCTGGTTAATGGTTCATTAATAGGGACAAGTTAATTAATCAACCAACTAATGGTTAACTAGCTGGTTAATGGTTAATGATGGGGGGCTAATAACCAACAATACTAGCTGGTTAATGGTTCATTAATAGGGACAAGTTCATTAATCAACCAACTAATGGTAAACTAGCTGGTTAATGGTTCATTAATAGGGACAAGTTCATTAATCAACCAACTAATGGTAAACTAGCTGGTTAATGGTTCATTAATAGGGACAAGTTCATTAATCAACCAACTAATGGTAAACTAGCTGGTTAATGGTTCATTAATAGGGACAAGTTCATTAATCAACCAACTAATGGTAAACTAGCTGGTTAATGGTTCATTAATAGGGACAAGTTCATTAATCAACCAACTAATGGTAAACTAGCTGGTTAATGGTTCATTAATAGGGACAAGTTCATTAATCAACCAACTAATGGTAAACTAGCTGGTTAATGGTTCATTAATAGGGACAAGTTCATTAATCAACCAACTAATGGTAAACTAGCTGGTTAATGGTTCATTAATAGGGACAAGTTCATTAATCAACCAACTAATGGTTAACTAGCTGGTTAATGGTTGGTAGTAGGGGATAGTGACCAACAATACTAGTTGGTTAATGGTTCATCAATAGGGACAAGTTCATTACTCAACCAACTAATGGTTAACTAGCTGGTTCATGGTTAATAATAGGGGCTAATAACCAACAATACTAGCTGGTTAATGGTTCATTAATAGGGACAGGTTCATTAATCAACCAACTAATGGTGAACTAGCTGGTTAATGGTTAGTAGTAGGGAAAAATAACCAGCAATACTAGCTGGTTAATGGTTCATTAATAGGGACAGGTTCATTAATCAACCAACTAATGGTGAACTAGCTGGTTAATGGTTAGTAGTAGGGAAAAATAACCAGCAATACTAGCTGGTTAATGGTTCATTAATAGGGACAGGTTCATTAATCAACCAACTAATGGTGAACTAGCTGGTTAATGGTTAGTAGTAGGGAAAAATAACCAGCAATACTAGCTGGTTAATGGTTCATTAATAGGGACAGGTTCATTAATCAACCAACTAATGGTGAACTAGCTGGTTAATGGTTAGTAGTAGGGAAAAATAACCAGCAATACTAGCTGGTTAATGGTTCATTAATAGGGACAGGTTCATTAATCAACCAACTAATGGTTAACTAGCTGGTTAATGGTTAGTAGTAGGGGAAAATAACCAGCAATACTAGCTGGTTAATGGTTCATTAATAGGGGCAAGTTCATTAATCAACCAACTAATGGTTAACTAGCTGGTTAATGCTTAGTAGTAGGGGATAATGACCAACAATACTAGTTGGTTAATGGTTCATTAATAGGGACAAGTTCATTACTCAACCAACTAGTGGTTAACTAGCTGGTTCATGGTTAATAATAGAACTAATAACCAACAATACTAGCTGGTTAATGGTTCATTAATAGGGACAGGTTCATTAATCAACCAACTAATGGTTAACTAGCTGGTTAATGGTTAGTAGTAGGGGATAATAACCAACAATACTAGCTGGTTAATGGTTCATTAATAGGGACAAGTTCATCAATCAACCAACTAATGGTTAACTAGCTGGTTAATGGTTAGTAATAGGGGCTAATGACCAACAATACAAGCTGGTTAATGGTTCATTAATAGGGACAAGTTCATTAATCAACCAACTAATGGTTAACTAGCTGGTTAATGGTTAGTAGTAGGGGATAATAACCAACAATACTAGCTGGTTAATGGTTCATTAATAGGGACGAGTTCATTAATCAACCAACTAATGGTTAACTAGCTGGTTAATGGTTAGTAGTAGGGGATAATAACCAACAATACTAGCTGGTTAATGGTTCATTAATAGGGACAAGTTCATTAATCAACCAACTAATGGTTAACTAGCTGGTTAATGATTAGTAGTAGGGGATAATAACCAACAATACTAGCTGGTTAATGGTTCATTAATAGGGACAAGTTCATTAATCAACCAACTAATGGTTAACTAGCTGGTTAATGGTTAGTAGTAGGGGATAATGACCAACAATACTAGCTGGTTAATGGTTCATTAATAGGGACAAGTTCATTAATCAACCAACTAATGGTTAGCTAGCTGGTTAATGGTTAGTAGTAGGGGATAATGACCAACAATACTAGGGGATATATACCAGCTATATATGGCTATGGGTCAATATTAAGCAACCAACTTTCATGGGGGATAATGAACAACAATAATAAGGGAAACAGCCTGGTTAATGATAGGGGAACCAGGGGTACGGGGTGAAATGACCCACAGCCATAATGATGCTTGAGAATCGTGGGTGATAATGATGTAATGATGCTTGAGAATGAGGTAATGATGGTTGGTAAGGATGTAATGATGGTTGATCATGATAAGATCATGGTTCAGAATGATGGAATGATACATCACCAGTTTGCCACATTAGCTGGTGATGACGTATAGATAGCAGCTTGGGCGTTTCAAAGTAGTCATGATGGATTGATCATACCATTGAATCACCAGCTCTACGTCATGGCATCGTCATGTTCCACCGCTGGTATTTGGCATAGCGGGATGGGGGTTGTCTCACGGGATCTCCCGGCATGCCTTGGTGGCGTGGTGAGCAACGTCAGCGTTCACCATGAGCAGTGGATGGAAGGCAAGGTAATGGTTGAAGGAAGTCAACTGCTAGCCAATCAGGTCAACAACGCTTAATGAGTGAATGATTGTTCATATTGTTCAATGGTTCAATGGTTATATCAT
This sequence comes from Symbiodinium kawagutii, assembly GCA_009767595.1. Taxonomy (NCBI): domain Eukaryota; class Dinophyceae; order Suessiales; family Symbiodiniaceae; genus Symbiodinium; species Symbiodinium kawagutii. Next base: position 320,708 of record VSDK01022988.1, read on the forward strand.
TAGTGAGTACAGTAATGCTTCATATTGGTCAAAAAAGGATCAAGTTAGCTGCTTTCAGAAGAGAGGAAAACAAACAGCAACTCTTCGATCGCATCGCTGTTGCTCAGCAAGGTTTTCGTGTTGATTGTAGCAGGCTCAAAAGTTTCTTCTTACCCATGATAAGCCAGCGATCAGAAATTGTCAATAGTGTTTACAGTAACAAGCGACAACAGAGAACTGATGCTTCATAAGATGCTTCATACTAAGATTACGCAATTGTTGCTTCTCCTGTTGCTTGTGGTATCTTGTGGTTGTCAATGCCAATCTCATCAAGTAGGCAGTTCAGTTCTTTGAAAACCTCTCGACCATCATTATGCGCGAGCATCATGAATGATCTTTGGCATTCATTGGCCTTTTCTGGATTCATTGACCATCATCAATCCTTAGTCAGTGATGACCTCCCATCATCAACAGATTGACGATTTATCAGTAATCGTTCATCATCTACCATTCATCGGAAGCAGTGATTGATGATAAACATTGATAAACCATTTCTTTGCCATTAACAGTTTCCTGACCATCATTATTGATCATTCTTAACCTCAATATGGCTGTGGGTCAAAACCCTGCACCCCTGGTTCCCCCGATCATGAACCAATGTTTTCCTTCGTATTGTTGGTGAACTGATCCCCCACTACCGGTTGGTTAGTCTTGACTCATAGCCATATGAACCATTGATTGACCATCCCAGAAGGAGTAGAAGCATATTATATATAAGCCATTAATTAATTGTTAATATTGACCATATGGTGGTTTCTCAAAAATGGGGTAATTACCGGTCAATCATCCATTAATAGTCATTTATAGTAATAAACCAACATTTTTTGGGGTCCCCTATGGCTTGAGAAACCACCATATTGACCATATTATCCCTCAGTAGAAGCATTGATTGACCATCCCAGCCCCCGCACTCTCCCGCCAGGAGCACAGGATTGGCGCCCCACCAGCCCCCCCGCCAAAATGAGTACCACCCCGACCGGTGGAACGTGGGAACCGACCCAACCTACGACATGGCACCTTGGCAGCGCTGAACAGGTGGTGGTCATGTGGTGGATCCATATGGGATATACCAACCATATGGATAGGGATAGGGATAATGCCAACATAATGATGGGGGATAATAGGGATAAGAAGCAGCAATGATAATAACAAGGGATAATAAGCAACAATGATAATGGATATACCAACCATATGGATAGGGGTACCCTCAAAACGGTTGGCCTATTACTATCAATGACTATTGACGGATGATTGGAGGGTACCCCTGTTCTGAGAAATACCATACGGTTGGTGTTCTAGGCCTTACAACCACTAACAATGGTTGATTTTATAAGGGATCACAAGCAACATACTAGAGGATTTACCAACCAGATGGGTGGTTTCTTATGAGCATTCAGGAAACCCAAAATTGATGTATTCATGTTTATTCCAAATCAGTCCCATTGGATCATTTAAGAAACCACCAACTGGCGGTGAAGCCATCGACCATCAATGGTTAATTAATGATTGATGGTCAGTCAGAGGTTTAAACTATTCATAAGAGGGGGTATAGTCGGGTATAGAGGGGGGTTATATATATACATATAGTTCATGATATCAGTAAGAGGTTGACAACGAGAGCTATAGGCTATAAATATCCAATTGTTCATCAGAGGAGATCATACCCGCAGAGACTGCTTGGCTGCACGACCGGTAGACAAATCATTCTCCGTTTGGAAGCAAAAAATGACTAAATCGAAAAAGACTAGGGTGGCACGTGGCTATGAGCCAAAATGATGGTACCCCAAAACCAATAGTTCCGCAATGAAATGATCATTTTTGGTGGGTTATTGGTTACCCTATGGCTTGGCACATACCCAACGTGGGTCAAGCCATCCACAATTTCATGGTGGTGAACCAATCCGAGCACTGGGAAGTTGGCGGGTGCCGAACTGGAAGCGATCGCAACGACCGCTTCCGAAGCCACCCTGGGAATAAACTACCCATCATCCATCGAGTAGTTTATTCCCAGTATATGGTTGTTTCTCAAAATAGGGAACCCCAAAAATGGATGGTTTATTACTATAAATGGTTAAACAAAGGATGACTTGGGGGTACCTCTATTTTGAGAAACACCCATATGATCAAAGATTCTAATACATGTATATGATCATCATTGCTTCTTTCTTATCATCCTCCAGAACCATCAACCGTCAATCGAGTATAAGAACCATTTGTTCGATCATCATTAAAGCAGCATCAGGAGCCAACAGTATAAACCAGCTTGTCAACCCGTTGATTGCCCATGATTAAGATTTCATGAGCTATTTAGTAAAGCATGTACTTATCCATCATCCAACCATTATCATTCATGATAAGCAACGATCGTTGGCCAGTATTGCCAGTTGTTAGTATCTACTCAACCATCTAGTTGACCAATATGATTACCCATACTTACAGGTGGTACCTGTTGTTTTTAAGTTCGAATAGACACCATCCAAGTATGGTTATATTTGCTATAACTGGTCGCAACCCTGGTTACCTCAGCTAGCTTTCTGGTTGTTACCATTTTCCGCATTAGCTCTGTACTACCCACCTTTATCCTTCACTACTTAAGCTTACCAAACTTGGGTTGTAATAGTTGTAACTTTCCAAGCTAACTTCGCTTGCGAGCGCTTCGATGTAGTTACCCACCTTTTTCACCACAAGCAAAGTTTCTTGGCTGGGCCACGTCACTAGGCAGTCCTCCACGGGCCCCGTGAAAACCACACCGGGCATGGCGCCACAGTCTGAGCCATGGCAGCAGCGTGGTGTTGGGTCGTGGATGTTGGTTAGTTGGCTGAGTGAGTGATCCACATCTAACCATGGGATATCCATATGGTTTATTACTACTACTGATGGTTGATGTTATAGGGAATAATAAGCAACACTCATAGGGGATATACCAACCAGATGGTGGTTTCTCAAGCCATCGGGAACCCACAGGAGTTATTGGTGGTTTGTTGCCACGAATGGTTAATAGACTGGATGATAGCTGGGAGACCCCGGTTTTGAGAAACTACCAAATGGATTAGTTAGTTGGATGAGTTTAATGGCAACTTAGATGATTGGTGTGACAGTTATTGATGGGGGATAGTAACCAACACTAGTAGAAGATGAATCATGATGAATCTTGAGATGGTTTCGAGATGTTACCAAGATCTTTAGTGATGGCAAATAATGGTCATGATGGTAAAATATACATGGTAAAGGTGGGCGGTTGTAGTGGTCATAATGGGTAATGGTTGCATGCCCTCAGGGCCTATGATTCACTGCTTTTGGCTGGTGGATGCTTATGGTTTATAATCGTATCACGATTGTCTAGATCATGAAAGTGACTATTGGTTTATGATGGAACACTGGCCCGCAATAATAGAGAATTGCTCATGTGTGTGATTATTCATCAAGGAAACAACAAAGTCATGTCATGTCGATAATCAGTCAGCTACTACGTGCACTTTTCTAGATTCATACTTTCCAAATGTTTGCTGCCTTGGATTAAACACGAGGACTGCCAAATCCGGTAATTCCCGTTATTGCCACAGACCTCGTGTCGTTCTGACTGTGACTTAGCTGGTGCCGGGCATGCTTATCATCCTATCAAGATGATGTAACACCAACAGAACAGTAAACAACCTGTTCGGCTGGACATGTTTGAGACAGGGGACACACTAAAGCAAACTAAGACCATCACCAACAACAATCAACGTTGTTGATATGTTTTAGTGAACATTTGTGGTGGTGGCCAACACAAAGCATAGACTACCACCAACAACCACATATTTTCTTTGTGAACCATCTATAGTGAATCGAGAATCGTAAAAAAACATGCAATACATGTGACTGCCGATTTCAAGTGTGTGAAAATCTTTGCTTGAAGAAACAACAACTGACATCCAGTATAATCTTCAGCAAGCTGCCTCATGAGTCCATGATACATTGACAAAGGGCCGAGCCAACCACTGTTGATCATTCAAAAGGCACTCGCTGCTATGAAACCATAAAGATTGATGGCTAAGGAATATTAGGAATCGTGTCTCGATTGTTATTCAATCTAAGTATTGTAAATATGCATGTAGATTAGTTGTCATTGATGATTTAGAATCAGGATAATTGTTGCTGGCCTATCAGTAGTTGTCATGATTCATGCTCATCAATGAAATCACTGCCACAAATGATGATGTTAAAATGATACTGGAAATTATAGCATGACAAACAGTATCGTTAAATACTTTTGATATTACTGTTCATCAATGAACAGTTTGTCAAAACATACTGTCGCTATTAATTGATGAACTTTTTGTTCTTGATGAACATTAAAACAAGTGCAGTCATTTGTTGCTGACACAGCCTCAAACGTCCGAACGTCGTGCTGAGTCACGGATTTGGTTGGTTGGTTGGTTGCTTGCTTGCTTAAGCATGATAGACCATCTAAGATTGACCAACATCCATCATTTTTCATCATCACTAATCTTATTTACACATGATCAGCACAATTTAAGAAACGATTTGAATCATTATTAACCATTTAGCAATATGATAGTCACAAATTTCAGATGTTTTATCATAGCTAATCACGATGAACCAGAAAAATATCAATCATTGATCAGCAGTGGGTCAAAACCCTGTACCCCTGGTTCCCCTCTATTAACCATTGTTTTCCCTATTGTTGTTGGTGGAACCCCCAAATGAGTTGGTTGGTTAACTGCTTGACCCAGCTCGCCATAAATAGTTTTCATATCCCCTCTTGTTGCTAGTTGTTATCCCTTATCATTAACCATTTACCAGCTAGTTAACCATTGGTTGATATTGACCCAGCTCGCCATAGCTAATCAGCTTGTTAACAAACATCTTCAGCATCCATCAACCATTGATCAACCATGGCACCCAGGCGCGTCCCACCAGCGGGGATTGGAGCTTCGGTCACGAGGGCATGCGGGGGGGGATGCTCCAAGATTGGTGGCGGAGTCGCTGGTGGCTATGGATCAGGTGTTTCGAAACCAGGACTTGGGGACCCCTCAAGTTATGGATGGTTTCTGACTCAAGATGATAAGTTGGGGGGGGTACCACATGATTAGGGGGTACTCAATGAGTTCATGTGATGGTTTCTGACTCAAAAGGATTACTGTAAACAAAATGATTTGGGGGTACCCTACAACCTGCGAAACCACCATGTGAACCAACCAAGAAATGATGCGAATTGTTAATGATGGTTGAAATGATGGTAGTGGTGAGCTACTGATTTGTGATAGTTGACAGTGATAAATGATGGTTGATGGTAAATGAGAGTAAAGGATGATAAATGATGGTCAATGACGGTAGATGATGGTTAATACGGATTGATGATGATTAAAGAGGGTGCCATGGTTGGTGGTGGTAACTTGTGGTTCATGATGATGGTTAATCATGGTGTCCAATCCGGGCGGACTAGCAGTGAGAGGAACAAGTAACATCAAATGACAAGTAATTTGACTCTCTTGAGTCAGCAAGCTATTTCGCAGGGCAGCTTTGTTTGCTGTGAACCCGCCACAAATTTGCATGAGTACGATTTGACCATTTGAGTGCACTTTTGTTTGGTGTGTATGTGTTTTGAATTCGTATATATATATATATATATTTATATTTATATAAATAAATAAATAAATATATAAATATATAGATATACATTCATACATGCACATGTGTTGAAACACATATCAAGACTAAATTAGTTATATGTTCACCTTAGATTGAGACGGCTTTGCGATATTTTTGGTGTATGCATTAGCCCTGTAATATATTATACATGAGTTCGACTTTCATTGGTGTACTCCATCAACTGCTTTGATTTCAGCATCTAGCTTGCCAAACATATTTTTGGTCAATGAATCCATGAATGAACTATTGGTAAGCCCAATGCGAACATCTATAGATATATTATCGTATATTCATATTTCTCATCTTACATACGTGAACGCAAGCAGACCTATATACAGTACCTGGGATGAGATGCGTATGTCGACGTCCTGCGCATGCCCACATAGTAGGCTTATCAAAAGAATGCAGAACAGCGAGGACAAGGTCAAAAGCGACAACAACAACAACAACAACAACAACAACAACAACAACAACAACAACTGCAACTGCAACAGCAACAGCAACAACAAACATCAATCAGCCGAATGACCTACTGACTTACTGACACCCAACCAATCGACCAACCAAACAAATACGTAGACACACCAAGAAACACACACCAAATTCTCATCACACCAACAGGACCAAACCTGAATCTCATCTCACCAACAGTATGATAACCCACCTATCCGGTGTTTTTGAAGTATCAAATGAAGCAAATGAACCCATGTTTTGCCAATATTTTTCGTGATTGTGTAATTGCTGACCATTTGCCACCAGGATATTGTGGGATTAAAATTGTGAGCCATTGTTATTGTGGGTGATCATCCAAGGCTTTACGCGGTAAGGGTCAAGAATCATTTTGAATCAACTTCACTTCTATACCATTCATTGTCCTCAGTCATGAACTAACCGTGTCTCAACCAATGGCCATTTATACTCACTTTTGGCTGTCCCTTTTTAAATCCATAACCCAGGGTCAAAACAGTCAAATCATTATGGATCAATGATTAATCCAAGCAACTGATAGCAATAGCCAATTGATTGACCAATATGATTTGGAGGGTTTGAAACCACCAGCCAGTAGTTCTCAATAACGGTGATCAACGGGGGCTGGCTACCAGCAATCATAGGGAATATGAAAGTAATGATGGTTTCCAAGATTAGTTTTTTTAGATTTGTTCAGTTGCTGTTGAAAGTTTGACTTTCTAAATCATGATAAATCACCAAATCAACAAATCACCCATACTTACTGTTGCATTGGTTATATAAACCCTAGTTGTGAATTATGGTTGACCATCCTCCACCGACGACGTCATCGATTGTCAACCATGGGGGTTGGTTATCATCCATTGCCATTCAACAACCTGTAGTCAAACACTAATCATGCATTAATTGTTAACCATGGACCAATCACCAATCAACGGTTTGTTAATACGAACTGGATGAACAAATTTGGATTCAGCATCATTGATTCAAGCCAATCATGATTGACCATTATGAACTGAACCATTACTGGTCATGATTAAGCAACGAAACGCAGGAAGTTAGTGTTTCAGACTGTAAGATATGTTTTGTCAAACATTTTCCCTGTCATATTGAGGAAGAACGGAAGCACAAGAAGGATACCATGAGGAAACAAACCATCAAATCAACCGTCGCAACCAAGCCTTCCAGTTTCTTTGGGCTTGGTTACCTACTACCGCCTGGCAACTCGAATTGTAGTTGTCCAACTATTCATCATCAACCATTCTTCCATGATTCATCAACATCCATTAGCCTCCTGACTAATTACATCATATTACATCCATTTAAAAGGGAACCAAGAGTGGTTTTCCCTTTCATTAACCATGGTTAGAATTCCCTTTAATGGGAATAGTCATCAACCAACAATCACCTATCATTACTATTACCCAATAATCAGCTGCAACTACCCTACTGGTTGCTTACCCCAAGTCATTCCTCAACCCTTCAACATAGCATCCACCGGTGTCTCAAGGAAATCCAAGACCGGTATGACACCTCGCGGGGCTGCAGCGATGAACGCGCCCGGCCCACCCACAGCGCCGCCAACACCGGCATTCGCGGCTCGGTTTCTGCGTGGCGGTGTGGTGGTGTGGGAGGAGTCGTGGGTGGTCATGGTAGATTCAGATGGTGAATGGTCAGGGTCAATGGTCATGGTCAATGATGGATTGTTACATACCAGTTATGCACACATGGTCATAGTCAATGATGGTTGATGATCAAGTGTTAATGATAGATGTTGTACGATGGCTGATGGTTCAGTAATGGTCAATAGCGAATTGATGAATCATTGATGGTTGATACGGCTATTGCATGTCAATGACTTCTAAGTTGTTAATAACTCATATCCGGCAATGAGGATAGCTAATGATGATTGACATCAGTGATTGACTGTGAGAAATCATGGTCAAGCGACAATAATGCCTATGATAATGGTTCCTAATGATGGTCAATGTTCATATGGTATGCTTAGCAGTGGTTCCTAATGATGGTCAATATTCATATGGCTAACACCCAACACTAGTGGGTAAACGATGATGCTGAAGAATGGAAACCACAACGATGGTTGATGATGGACACTGATGGTTGCTGACTTGATGGTTGATAAGTTATGTTGGTTGAATGAAGAGTGATGTTTGGACATGGTTAAATTGACGGTTGAATTAATAGTTGGTTAATACTTACTGTTGGTAAATGATTAATGTTGGTTTAAATAAGAGTGGCTAATTGATGATTGGACTATCATGACGTGATGATGGATGATGCTGTTTAAGGATGATCAGCCACGACTAGGAATGGCTACTTCGCTGCTAGTTATATGATGGTCAGTGACTCTGGTTGATCATGGTGAGTCATCCAGAATAGTGCTGGTTGATAGGACAGGTTAAAATTGGCTTTCCCATATTACTTGCTTGACTATGTTTTTCATAGGAGTTGAAACTGCCAACCAGACAAGTGTTTCACTATGATTGATCATGGGTAAGGGATTCTTATTAGTGCTTTAACTCTGATTAGCGGTGACTTGTAGCAACTGGCAGCAGTGTTCAATGATCGTCCAATGCGGCAGGGTAATAGCTAACAACCATGACGGCTAAACACGGCTTACTCATTGGACGTCACTTAAACCAAGGCGAAATCATTGTTGAATGAACACCCTGTGGAAAGCTTACCTGGAAATCCGCAGGCGTATCTCTCTTGTTTTTTTTCCCTCAGGAGAATGAACTAATGAGTGACCTGTGTTATTGCTACTAGCCTGAATGAATCATTTTTTATTTCCATCGGGAATGGCTGTCATGTGTGACGATTAGTTGGCAATCACTACTAAAGCATCATTAGCAAGCATTACTGTATAGCATCATTAATTGCTAACGTTCATTGTCAATCGCCAACCAACAACAACAATGATTGTGAACCATTCTTAAGCATCATCAACCAGCATGAACAAGCATTCGCAACTAGCCACAAATGTTGGTTAATGAATGGTTGGATCATAATAGTTTATCACAATAGCTAACATTCTTAAGCAGGGATCATTAGCTATTGTTGGATGATACCCACTGCCAGGGTGGTAAAAAAAAAACATCTATTGCTGTTGTTGATTTGCAAGACAACCATATGGAAACATTGTTGGTTGGTTAACCCATATGGAACGAACACATATGGTAATCCATCATTGTTGGTGAACACATCATAGATATTTCAAAAACGACATGAATATCCCTTCTTGTCGGTTAATAACCTTGTTATTATATATTATATAGGTCTTGTTTAGCCATTAGTGCTAGTGATCATCTCCCATTGTAAACCATTATCATCCCTAATTTGTTTACAATGTTTAAGGGTAAACCTCAATAAACTGTTAGTTCCCATTACAAACTATGTTCCTATTCGTTTATTATCTTCCAATTGTTATGTAAAATAAACTATTATCTTCAAACAAATAAAACAATTGATAATGTTTTATCCTATGAATTGCTTACCTATGTGTTTATATAATCCTATACAATCCTATTTATCCCATTTCAACAATATTATCCTATATGATCCTCTAACTATCCTTCCAATTGGTAAAGCTCAATGGTTGGTCGGAGAACCCAGCCGTGTACGGAGCCTCCTCACGGCCGCTCCGGCCACGCTCCTCGTTGCGGCCTGTGAGGATCCCAACTCCTTGGCGGCTGAGTTGGACCGATGCGAGTGCCGTGGCCGCGAAGCGATGGGCCCGGGGGAAGCTGTGGCTGCCATGGTAGTAGCCCAGGTAGCTGCGCGCCGCCCAGGAAGCGATGGCTGAGCGGTTGATGTCAGTTGATGTTGATGGAAAATGGAGGCTTCACTGATGATTTTGATGGTTGATGTTGATGATTGATGTTTGATGATTTTGATGGAGTTTATTGATGCTTCGTTGATGCTTCATGGATGGTTCAGTGACAAGGGATGGGTCATGGATGGCTGATGCATAGTTGGGGAGCGTGGATGATTGCTACTGATGTTACATGATGATTGTGCATAGTTGTTGGTGGTATTTCACAATGGTTTGCACTGCTTATTTTTGGGCCGCTATGGTTGAAACTGGCCCCTTTAATGAGTATACCAACAACCAGGTTTGTTGTCCATAGTCACTAGGCTGTGGGTCAACGGCCTGTAGTTCCCCCATCATGAACCCGGCTGTTTTCCCACTATGAAATAGTTGGTGATGTTACTCCTTAGTCGCTAGAGTCGTCATGCAGAATGATCTAACCCTGGTGCTCCAAATACCTTCTGAGACTGTACAAAAGGGGCTGATTTTTAGGGTCCAAACCCCTTCTCAGAAGGTATGACTGGAGCACTAGGGTAACATCACACATCACCTCGTATCAACCCCTGCTATTATCATTGATGACCAACAATACTAGGGGATCACAGCCGGTAACCGGGGTCCCTCCTTTCTCTTGAAACAAATTGCTCACCCGGTGTGCCATGTTGGCAGATCTCGACAGCCAGTGGTTTTGGAGATCGGCGGTGAACGGTGGAAGGGTTGATGGTTAAGTATGGGTTCATCATGGTTTGTGATGGATAGTTATCATTTGATAATGGTTTATAGTGGTTAATGATGGTCAATGACAAACTTCAACTGCTGCATTCATGGTTGAGTTATAACAAATTCGTGGTTTGTAACTAGCGGTTACTACGCTGCTTACTGAATGTTTAGGTGATAATTACTACCCATACTAAGGATACTAAGGGACATATCGACTACAGCCATGGGTCACAACTGACTGTACCCAAGAATGTGTAGGTGAACATCCCGACAAAGACAAACTTGGATACTTGTGGGTTTTTGGCTAAGGATACTCGGAACTGACCGACATCCATATGATGGGTTCATGATGACGAGGATTGTGAACCTGTAGGTCAGCATACCCTCTTTTCTGCAAGTTGATTTCAGTAAGCTATGGTGTCCGCAAAAGTTGGAACACTTCATTTCTTGTTGGACTAGCCATGCTTGCGTTGCCTGCAGACATGCGGCTGGCACCCAACTGTGTTGTTTTTTTGGGGGGAATTGTTGATGTTGCCTGTTTTACTTTTCTGGTTAACAATTTCTTGCAAGTTCATCAACTCTTTGAAATTGTTTTGAATTAAGAGGCACTAGAATTAACAGGCTCTATACAGTTTACTGCTGGTTGCAGTTGTTTTGAATTCACAGGCACTAGAAGAACAAAAAGATTTGCATGGCTCAGATGGGGGCGCATCAGCTCAACAATCAGCTTGGGAGGTCGTCTTGTACATACATGGGTGGCACACCGATGTAGCAGACATATCACTTGAGAAGTCCGCGTGGTTTCGAAAAGGCAACTGACTGGGCAAGTGAGAAAGCCCACACAACCAGTTGTTGTTTAGATTCAATAAAGAAACAGTCAAAGACCTGTCAAACTGTTGAGATATGCATTTCCACAATTCAGTTTTTTTGTTTTTTGGTATTTGTTCAATGTACCATTGGTCAATAGATATCCATTTCCACTGTTGTATTTTCCGATGGTACATTGGTTTGTGATTGTTGCTTGAAAGACTCAGCTCCAGAGTCAACAAGCCATCCAAATATTTGATTACACAGATGTATATCTATGCACTGAGAAATAGATATGATTGTATATATATATATATAGTCAGAATATATGTTGTTATGTATATATGATTATTCATGTACGCTCATTTATTTCATACACACAATAATACATTCACACATGTGCACATAGAATCGCACATACAGTATGGACACACATGTTATTTGAATACATTTATTGACGTATGTTTATATATATATACACATATATATATATAACTCTATTTATGTATTTATATTTGTTGATATACGTATTTGTTAATTAGTTCAGATCTAAATTGTTTACATTTCTTTACAGTGTATGTATATACGCATACTAAATCGTCCAATGTTAGTCCCTTTGTATAAGCAACCAACCATTTTTGGGGTTGCCAATTCTAAGAAATCAGAAAAATATATACACACACATACCCGGAACCCAAACGACCTTTGTTTTGGATGTTTAATCCCCAATTTTTTAGGTCAAACCTGCCAAAGCCAAGCTTTGTTCGGGCTCTATACATATTATTAGCCACTAATTTACCATGGCTGATACGGTGTAGATGTTGCAATAAAGCGTCAATGTCTAATAGAAACAAAACCAGTGCAAGACAGTAGCCATCGACGTCGGCCCCAGGTTTGCACGTCAAGTGTCTGGACAGTCCACCGGTGGATTCGGACGACAAGTTTCAGGACAGTCTGCCAGTGGAGGAGCTCCCAAGACAGGCGGGTGCTGTGGCGAGCTGGGTCAAGCAGTTAACCAATCACTAATGGTGGTTAATAACCAACAAACTATGTTGGGAAACTAATGGTTTATTATAGGGGAACCAGGGGTACGGGGTGAAATGACCCACAGCCCTGTGGCGTTGTGTCGTACCATGGATCACCATGGATCACCATGGATCACCATGGATCACCCGTCACGGCCGTCACCGTCCATCGCGCTCCCAATCAGGTGTCCGTGGCGGTGCGCCAGTGCGCGCCTATCAGCAATGCGACCCCGCCTTCGCGCGCCAAACGTCTGCGCACCACGGCAGCAGTGTGTGGGTTTAGGAGGGTGGTTGTTCATGATGTTTTTCTGGATGTTAGGATGTTGTAGCTTGGAAACAGTCAATGCATATGCGTATATATATATATATATTTTATACATTTATGGATGACCAATTTTGGCTTTCAAAATGATCACCTACTCCCAACAAATGTTTGGTTACTCGCGTTTTGGATACCTTTTTGTAAACTAACATAGCAATGGAAAAACGGAAGATCCACCATTTTGTTAGGAAAACCGTGGGAAATGTTCGTTGATGCTGGATTTTCCATTGTCATGTTCGTTCACCAGAAGGTATCACATGATGACATATGGTATGTTGTTGACCCTTCCTGACGTATATCAGATTATCAACTGTATCCTCAACGTCATATGGTGCCTTTTCTGTGGACAAAATGTTTGATGTATCTAACAAGATTAACAAGGGTCCAATTGTTTGAGACTTTAGATCTATCTCCATCTCTGATGGATACCCGTTGACCTTCTGTCATTTGCGTTGGTCAGAGGGCGTAGCTGGCGTAGCTGGCGTAGCTCATAAGCCAAGCCATCGTACTGTGTTGGTGAGCCCTTCTACAATACCCATGACTGGTTGACATCCGTAACCTTCAGAAACCATATGAAACCATCAACAAGAACTGATAATATGGCGCCCAGTGAGAATGGAATAATGTTGAACATATATATATATATATACATTTGTAAGTATATTAAGATTTATATGGTTTTATATTGTTTATATGTGTTTATAACTGTGTATGTATATGTATGTCTTTTAAATGTGTTTACATGTGTGTGTTCTTCAATGTTTGTTGTTCGTAATTATGTTTTTGTATGTTATGTGTTTGATTACTGTTTTTTTCAGATACAGTTTGTTTAACCAGTTATGAATCAATTGCAATAAGATGGTTCTGTATTGTTTTGTTCGTTGTGCTGTAACTATGAGCACCATGTGATATGAATCAGTGGTTTATGAAGCACGAAACCATTGATATAAACAATTATCAATGATTATCAACCAGATCTATGATCCTTAAAGCAGTGATATCGTGGAGTTCAGAACCATGGCATGGTTCTGAACCGTCAACTTGTCCTCGTTTGGCAGCCAACGTGATGGGAAACCGCTGGCGGCCAACTATCCATGCTGCCTGAATTTGCCCAGGGGCAGTGGAAAGGATTCTTGGCAGCACACCCCCAGTGTGACGATGTGGTGCTAGTGGCGGTGGTGCTGGTGCTAGTGATTGCGATGGTGGCGGCTTTACAATGTTTGACATACAAATTGTGTTTTTTTCAAAATCGGGGTATCCCAAAAATTGTTGATTTATTACTATGAGTGATTAATATTGGATCATTTAGGGGTACCTCTTTTCTGAGAAACCACAAAATGTATGATATAATTACATATATTATATGGATAGAATGTAGACAGGAGGACCGTGAGGACCTATCACTTTGCGTTTGAGCATTTGGGTGCATGTAGCTAGCGGGTCCTCCCAATCCACCAACTATATAAGCACGTTAATTGTAGCAGAGAGACCATGGTTGCGTGCACCATACATGTTGTACACGTACATTCATACATGGTCCCATTTACGCGCATATATAGACTCGACATAGGTGATTTGCTCTTAGAATCGAAACTGCAAGCAGAGGAAATATGAGTTTCCCTGGCCGCACAGGCGTTGTTTTGCTTCCCTTGGGCGGCACAAATTTCTTGATACCAAGTGGATGCACGTTGTCTCTCCATTTCACAGCTGCTCTCATTCTTCAGAGAGGGCGCTTACTTTTTGGATCAATAGCTGATTATACTCATCCAGCATGTAAATAATACATACATGTCTGTGTATGTATGTGTGGTTTCATTTTTGGACAGAAAGCCCCAGGTATATAGATGACATGCGCTTGGATTACAGGAACATGGTTTTGCATGCAAAATGGCCGTGGGTACTGGTATCCAGCTTTTTACATCCAGCGAATGACCAGTCGCTGATCAAGCTGTTAGGATGTTTGTTTGGTAGTAACAGCTGGTAGGATTTACCAATGATACTCACAGCTGATGTTTGGTAGTCCAGCTGTTAGACACAGCTGTTTGTTCATCTATTTTTGGGATCATTGGTAATGACCCACAGCCGCCGAATCAATCTTGCTCTACTTTTCTTTTGGGGTGTTATTCAGGTGCGTCGTGGTAGCGGTGTGTGTGTGTGTGTAGATTGGGATGTGATCTGTGCAATTTGTGCTGGTTGACTTGAATGATGTTCAATCCCGAATCCCCAATCTGGCGCAGTTTCCATACAACAAGTGGTACCAGCGATAAGTTTAGAGCCAATTTGGCGCAGTTGTGGTGTTCATAGTGCTCCACCTGCTGGTTTATTGGGCTTGATGAGGATCTATTTTGGCAAGCCATATTATGACTTCTCTCGGGTTGATTCAGAAGCATGACATGTACTTGTGGGTTGGTCTGATATGATGACTGATATTTGCACATGTGCATTGAATTGTTTTTGTGTGTGTGTGTGTTGTGAATGTGCAACGGTAGCAGGAGGCAATTGAAGATCTTCACACATGGACCAACACGTGAAGTCTGATTTACATACTTACACGTATACATGTATAGGGTCATTGCCAGTTTTGTTTATACCCCAACATGTGCTGTTTGGTGTGCGTGTGTGTACGCGCACACATTGGTATGTGTATCTAGGGCATCAATGCCTGCACTTATGTGTGGATACACATGCACAAATGTATGTAAAGTGTTTTCCATCTGGATGGAAACACACGTTTTTCGAACCAGCGTTTAAGTTGAAATTCACTGGATACCCTGTTGTTATTTGGCGTCCCAAGCAGATGAACCACCAACTTCCTACCTTCTATGGTAGCCCACTTATTCTATCAAAATGTACTTGCGGGTTAGTGATCGTTCATGACGGTTCGATATGATGACCAACATGAACCATCAACATGTGTTGAGACATCTTGTTTTTCGTAATTATGATGTTAGCCCCAGAGGTGTTGGGATAGGGGTGACATGGGTGTGTTTCTATGCCTGGATATGTAGACTCTACTCTAGATGTTTCTTGGTATTAATAGTTTCTTTTTGACAATATATTTGTTGCATCATGCATGTTCATCGAGTTTCATAAACTGTTTGTTGACTTCAACTCCTTTGAACGAGTCAGAGTTTGATGAGCACTTAGCAAAAGACTCCAAGATCCCCAGTGATGCCAGTTGCAACTTGTAACTGAAAGTAACAATGGTAGGTGATGCACTTTGCTGAAGTTTTCACGGATGTTTGTCCGACTGGCGCGGCTGGTTCGAGGGAGCTGTGGTCGAGAAGAGTCATGTTGGACGCACCGCGGGTGTTGCTTGGCAGCATGGGGGTCCCTGTGAAGCAGGTTGGGCCGAGACAGTTGCTGGACATTCATCGAGATATGCTGCCCCACGGGTAGCTCTGCGGGACAGGACATGCAGGATATGACTTGATGAGTTTGTTGATGATTCCTTTTGGGTCTAAAGACTTCCTGTTGGAATCATTAGAGGTTGAACGTTGCGATCATTGTGATCATTCACTTCTTGGGATCCTCGTTGCGGGGGCGCCTCGTTGACTTGTTGGATCTTGTTGGTGGTTTTCAGAATTTGATTTCCGCCTTTGCAATTGGGATGTTTGGTAGCTTCACAGGCACGTTGTTCATAGAGGTTATAACATGTTATAACCACCAACCAGCTAGTGATCACGATTCACCATCACAACTATTATAAACCACTATTTGATCAACGACAAAGTCACTAGCTACTGACAACCACCTTTACTATTCTTAGTGATTACCCACTAATTCACCCCTGATCAACCACCGACTAACCAGGGTTGCCACCAAGCAGTGGATCATTTGCTCGGTATTTTCCACTATCCTTGGCTGGGGTCCATGAAGAATTGAAGCTCTGGAAAACCGTTGGATGGTTGGAAGGCGGGAGCAACCGCTGCAGTTAGAGCTGGATCATCACCATGGGATTTTCGATGGTCAACTATGGTTAATTGATGTAATTAAGAACAGACATTATAATAGGGGCATAGGGTATAATGTTGCCAACAATAATGATTGGTCATGGGGGATAGTGTTGCCAAGAACGGTTCAACAACTACAATTGTTGGTGGTTTTGAAGATGTTTTTGTGACCAGACTGTTTGGGATGTTTAGTTGATTCACCGGCGCATATTTTCAGGCCCTGTAAGCACCAAGCAGAGAAGCACCGCCAGTCCAACCTACTGAGGCGACATGTCTAGTGTCTTTCACAGATGGTTTCAGCCATTCTGAGACGGTCAGGGCCACCACTGCTGTATGGTGACTGTCCCCGCAGCATGGGTGGACGGCTCCAACAGATGGTGCCCACAGGTCTCGCAAGCCAATCAGCTGAAGCTCTTCATGAAGTGAGTGGCGCGGCTGGTCCTGATGCGCTGTGCTACGTGCAGCGGCTGACTCGGTAGAGAAGCGAAAAATCTACCGAGTCGACCCAACGAGGTCACGATATGTCACGATGACATGATGATTTGTGAGCCGTGCCACGCCATCTCCAACGACGGCATACTTGCCATTGGAGGCAAATCATCCCATTTGAAAAAACGACTCCCAACCACTTAACAAGCTGCGGATGAACAAGCGAGCTTCACAGCTCCCACCACATCTGTTCCAGTTCCCTACCGTTTTTCGCCCCCGGCTCGTGACCGTTTCCGACCGTTTCCCGTGGGCGAAAAACATGGGCGAAACTTGGCGAAAGATCGGCTCGTGGACACTTGGACGAAACGGCTCGTGAGGCTCCAACCGGCTCGATGGCTGAAACCCACAGGGCACGGCGAAACGCCGTTGGTGGCGGTTGGTTGGATCGGCCCACACGGCTATCCACACACGAACAGCAGTCAAGAAATGGGGAACCAATATGAACAAATGGCATTAGGTTGTCTGATTCTCAGTTGTTTATAGTTGTTTAGTGTTTTTGGGATTAGATGGATTACCGTATCTATATACACTAGCAAGTAGAGTTTTAGCAGGCGATCCGTAAGCAACCAAGGAATGCCAGTATCTAGCAATGATCAACATCAGCTGTAGGCAGTGATGAATGGATGAATGTGAATCACAAGATAAATGATGTCATCACCATAGTATCTTTATGAATGAGCTGATGCTTCTACATCATCAACCTGACATCAATCAAATGTCATGTGGAATGTCTATCAATGAAGTTATGTGAGTCAAGGCAGCATATCTCGGAATCGACTGAGATGGCTATGAATCTATTTGGGCTTGTCCAAAAATGGTTTGTAGGTTCAATACCACCCAAGAAGTAGTCCTGAATCTCTTGAAGGATAGCCGCTTCTTGGGCTTGAAGATCATCTTCAGCTTGGGCTACAGCGTTGCAACCATCCCTCAAAGTTCAACAAGTGCATCCAACCCTGGAAATGGCTCTGTGGTCATTATGGGCTCGCTTTCACGCCCGAAAAAATCGGAGCCCTCAAAATTGATCCTAATTAGTTTTAAATCAGACCAGCTATCAGCTGTGGAACGTTCCAATGGTGCGAGCTAGGCAAACACATGATATGGCAACTAGAGCTACCGCAACTGTCCTCTCTGGAAGAGTAACCTTTTCAGACCAAGCCGCTGCGAAATCAATCGAATAGATTTTCAGCCATGAAAACAGTTATGTTATGTGAATTTGGCCATAGGCTGTACAAGGCAGAATTTGGCAGTCAAAGAATGGATTGGCCAGACGTGGCAGAAAAAGTAGGGTTAATTATGAATTACGGTTTCTACGGGTATTTGCAAGTAACGCAAGGGCTTGGCACAGTTTGGGCAGCAACCTAGTCATTGGTCTCTTTGGGTGCTTTATGTTTTATGGGTTTTGAGCAGAACTAAACGGGTCTTTAAGGGTCTTGTTTGGGTTTTGGACAATTTGCTTTAGGGTTTTGAACAAGTTCCTTTTTTTTTGCACCAGTCCCCGGTTTACTATCTGTAGTGAGTCAGGCTGCCTGCTCAGATTGTAGCTACGGAAAGGGGGTCTCAACCCCTCCTCTAAAGAATTCGAAAGGGGGATGTTTCTTTAGAAGAGCGTGTTTGTTCATCAAAACGTGCCAGAGAAAACTGTCTAGCTACAGTTGTTTTACTGGAATCTGCTCGGTCGTCAAAAGCCTTGGGTCTTGGAATGTTTTGGCGTCTTCAAAGTCTTTATTTATAATTTATAATTAAAGAGCCGTGGTGTCTTGAACATGTGATAGCCTTGGGGTCTCGAAAATCATGGAGGTTTTGTGTGCCTTGGGGGAATAGATAATTCCTGCTTTTGATGAGGGTCCGATGATTTTGTAAATGGTCTTTGGGCCGAATACTGGAGACATCTTGGCAGGATGGCCAAAGCTTACAAAATGTGTGGGGAAAACCTTGACGGCACCATTCACTACTGAATGCATCGTGAAAACCATCAGGTTTCGAACATGAAGTGAGCAGAGGGGCCACTACAAAATTATAGAAATTAGGGTTTCAAAAAGGTAAGTATGCATTTTGAAGTGGCTTCATTTTGTGTGCATGGGTACCTGGATTTGCTTTTTAACCCATTTTTCGGAGGTTGACACATAGTAGCGACACTTTGCGTGCGCAGCATCACCTGGTTTAGTCTAACGGGGATTCAATATGCATATTTATTGGATGGTTAGCAGGCACGGCTGTTTATCGACAAAACCATTTGGCTACACCGTACAGCAACATATCCAGACATGCAGCGGCATTGGTTTTTCAGATGGACTTGTGCGATCTCAAGGGCTGGCCATGCTTTGGGATTGTATGAGACCCATCCATAGGTGTGCCTTTGAACGGTGGGAGTTGGTTAGTTGCTGTTGATAGCCACCATCAACCATTCAGAAGGGCGCAACTTGACAATGGATTTTTTACTTTCGGTTGGGTCCTCACGACTGCACTGATATTTGGCGTTCGAAGTTGCGGCTAACATTGCGGCCCTGGGGCAGTGGTGACTCTACCACGTGGCCTCGGTGGTCGTGATGTGCATTTGAAGCAATGCCAGAGGTGGTTGAAGACCCAGGTTTGAAACTTCATTGATGAGAGTTTATGATGGTTCCCTGATCGTTGATGATTAATGCGGGAGTTTCTCAAAATAGGGGTACCCAAAACATGGTGGGTTTATTACTATAAATGACTAGTAATGGATGATTGCGGGGTACCCCTATTCTAAGAAACCACCAATGAATATATGAATACTATTCAATACTTATTGAGAAGGATTGGTATTCAGAAGGATTGGTATTCAGATGAATGTGGTATAACCTACCACCAGAAAATATGGAATCAACCATCAATAACCTTCATGAGCTAAGTTAGATGCCGGGTTAGTCATCAATTCCAACCATTTTCAGCCATTTACTGCAATTTTCCCACTATTTCCCACCACCATTTCCAGCCATATCCAGAACCAAATCTAGTCACGGTGCCAACCCGTCCCATGACGGTGTCCCATTTTCACTGCTGGTGGTGGAACTTCAGGAATTGGTCGATAGTGCATGACTGCTTTGATTGGTGGATGGTAAATGCTAGTGGCGAATTCACCGCGAATGAATAAATTATAAATTGTCAACCAGAACTGATTAGTCATTAGTATTGTAACAATGGTTAATGGGTCAGTCATGGTCAATAAGAGCTATTTCAATGGTTCGAATATGGTGAAGAGTAGTGTTTTAATGGTGTGCATTAATGGTTGGTGATGTTATTTAATGTTTCATTATGTGTTAACAAATGAACAAATTTGTCAACACTTGATCTATATTAATTGATTATGGCTGATGTTTTTTGATGATGGTTAATGTTAGTAGATCATAATCATGCAACAAAACCATGGCTCTGATAATGGTTCATCACTGGTGATGGTCAAGGTGCAATGGCGATCAAACAAAAATATTATCCAATTAACAATGATGTTTAGAACTGTTTGGCAATGATGGCTACTGTGTGGGAGAATCACAATCAACACGAGAAATGCTGGTAGTTCATAGTTGCTGAATGATTCTGAATCACCAATTTCTCTGTAATCACGCACATATCTTGAGCCATCACTAGTTACTAGTATCAGTAAACATCCAGTCAATATCATGATTCACAATGTGTTTTTGTTTTGGAGCCATTTGGACCTGTCCTAGTTGAAGATCAGTAATCTCCATGCACACATGGGATCAATATTTTTATTCACTGTTTCAAAATCATTTCCATTGATCACTGTTTTTGAAGATGCCAACAAAATGGGATCAATACGTGTTGTTAATTAAGCATTAATCCTTGATTAACTATTATTGACTATTCATTAACCATCAACTATTGTTTCTATTATTGGTTAATGAAATCCTTAATGGTGGTTATACCATTAGCTATTATAGGTTAATTAATCATGATTAAGCATCACCTTAAGCATCAATCCTGATTAGCTATTATTGTTTCTATTATTTGAAGCCTGGGAATCGTTATGATTTCCCTGGCTTCAGCAGAGAATTGGGTGTTCAACTAGCCGGTTGAAGGACCGGCGACCAATGGATATCGGCCATAGTCCACGTGGATATTTCAATCACGACAAGGGCGGGCGGTTCAAGCAATCAGGGCATAACCTACCACTAAAAACCATGACTTGCTGACTAGCCGCATATCAGGGAACAGCCCTGGATCAAGAAGCAAATTGGAGAAAAATAACACGAGAAACCATGAAATCAGCCATCCATAAGCCTATTGAATCAGGCAATAGCGATGTTCAATCGAAATTACAACGAGTTGTGGCTGACGTATCAGGAGATGACGAACAAAGCAAACACCACACCAACAGAGCTATGATTAGCTTGGTTATGGTAAGTTCAGGGTTAATTAATGGTTGGCAAGTTGGCAATAGCTACTTTTATATACTTTTATGATCAATGGTAAGTTACCAAAAAAATACTCAAAAAAACAAAAAGCCAAGCAACACGCCAAGCAGAATCCAACTACCAACCCACCAACATGACAAGACCTCCACAGCTTCGCAGGATCACCCGTGTGAAGGGTCTCGACCACCTTGTTTCGGCATGAAACCCGACACTGGCCACGCGACTTCGAGTTTACGCAACGGGGATGCACCGGCGATCCCGGCCCCCGGAACACCCACGGCGCCAGCGAAACGGAGATCAGGAGTAGCATAAGAACGACAGACTGAAGCGCAATGATGATGTTTCAAGGTGGTAATGGATGATGGTACTGGATCATAGATGCTACTAATTGAAAAGATTTTGCAGAAAATGATAATAGACTGGAGAGCAATGATGTTTGGGTAATCGTGGGTAAGAGCGCTGGGAATCCAAAACCATATTAAACTTCAGACCTCCGTAAAATCAATGAAACGAGGGTACTCAGCAGTAAATTCTTGTTAATCACAGCAGTTTGTATGACAATGAGCCAGTGTTTCAGAAGACTGATACAATTGCTGCCAATGGCTATAGTTAAGCGATAGTCAGATAGTCAATGATGAATACACAGGATAGAAACTCTTCGATTCATTTGCAATAATTATCAGACCTGCCTCAGCACCCCAAAATAAACCTACAGGTTTTAGAACCCTTTGGGTGCGCTTGATTTTAGGGGAAGGGGCCACCTTTGATGATGTTTGATATGTTTGGTTCCATGAGAGCAGTTTCTGTCAGTTCCTGTGGCAATAAAGCACCTTGCATCAGCCCACAGCTTGGCGCAACTTGGATGTTCCTAATGCGCAACGCTTCAAGTAGTGGTCGCTTCAGCCCTGGACGTCCGTTGTGGAGGTGTGTTGCACTGATCATTGCCTGCAGCAACCTTGAGTTTAAACATGAAATGAACTTATACTTGGAGCTGAATGCGGAATAGTCATTAGTTGTAGAAATGACTAATGATTTGTATGTCAGTATTGTATAGGAATGACTATACTTGGGGCGTCATTAGTTTTATCATTCGTTTTCATTGATGGTGGTTACTTTTGATTAATTACCAAAAACCATCAATCGTCAAACCACGAACCAGTGCGCACGTTGGGCTTAGGGCGAACCCGGTACATTTCCCTGGCTCTGTCGCTTGCGGGACGGATATGATGGTGAATGACGATCTAAAACCATCTGGTCGTTTGAAAAATAGGAACACCCCAAGTCACCCTTTATCAACGGTGTTCAGACAATTTCCTATGTTTTTCTCAATATGTGTAATGGTTGGTGAATTATCGACTATTCGATTCATGTTTGACATTGCCAATGAACCATGCCTAGCATTGCCTCACCGTGGATGGTAGGCTTAGGATTATCAGTGTTTTTTTGCGAAATTGAAATCAAGTTGAGTTGCTACTGACCTTGAATTGTTGACCACTTCTTGGAGCCCTTGGAAGCTGCTTTTCGCAGCCTCCCCTGCCACACGCCAAACGGCGGTGGCACTCCGACGCAGTGACGACATGGGAGACATGGCCTATGAGAGCCAGCACGTGGTGACATTCACCGTGGTCATAGGCTCTTATCCCACCTTTGCAAGCTATTTCAAGCTACTTTCTATATGGTGGTATATCATAGCTACATTCCATGGTTTATCATAGCTATATGGTTTATCTATGGTTTATCATAGCCTATATGGTTTATCATAGCTATATGGTGGTTTCTCAAGTTATGGGGGGTACTTCCAGTTATCATCCAATATGAACCATATTTGTAGTAAGAAATCATATAGCTTTGGGGCCAAGCCATGGCTTAAGAAACTCCATATTTGTATTATCAGTTTTCCAGCATGATGATGCCGAATCTCAAATAGCAGCATAAGACGAGAGGTGTATAAACATATTCAATTGAACAAATACATTGGTATTGCACAAATGGTGAGTCTTCAATATTGCTTTTCATTAGATAGCCTACAGTATACCTTATTGAAGCTGATTATTCTATGGAATTGTGTGGTTTTGTCCATAAATAGTGGCACCCCCAACCACCCCCAAATGGTCAACAAAGAAGCCGCCAATTGCTTTTTGTTTAGCTATGATTGTTGGTTATTATTATCCGCTCTTGCTACCACTACTAGGTGGATTACTGAAGATGGTTCATCATGCTTTACCGTCGTCCATGATAGCAATGGGAGATCCTTCAGAGTGTGAACCAACCCCCCCAAATTCTGACGCCAGAAAAGGCTTGTCATCTACCTCCAATTGTGTTTTTCTTGTTCTCATGATTTTTTCAGTAGCGGCTGACAGGGGCTACTGATGATCAAATTCACTGTGATGAGTGTTTAAGATCCTTAACGTGGCTCCATTGTATATGTATATGTTCAATATTAATGCACCAAAAAATGGATAGGCAAACATCCCAACAAAAGGATTTTGTCATTTGTCGGATGTTCAACAGGTACCAGGGTTCTGACCCACAGCCATATCAAGTTTCAGTGGTAAATGTTGCGATCATGAGATTCCCAATGCTGCTGACAGATTCTGCAATCGCAAAGCCTTCATGCAACCAAAAAGTGTCATTGGATAGCAAATTAATATGAGTAATACTATTCCAACCAACTAATAACCAATAATCAACCACTAGTTGCTGACCAACTACTATGCTAAACATCTAATGGTTCACTTGGTTTTCCTGGCTGCCACTGTTTTGTGACGCCGTAAGCGTCGTTGGTCACTTCTCCCATTGGTCCATGTTTCTAAGCGTCGTAGAGCTCTGCTTTTTCTATGCGAATCGGCTGGCTCCGTGTCGACCTTCAGCGTGACTGGAGTAGTAGTCAATGATTTGGGTAACCAGATCCAGTAACAGAGGGGATTCGGATGGTGAACGGTTGGTTCTCGGTATACCCGAGTAATGCCCAGCAATTTCTGCGCTCATGATTGGGTAGCCCAGCAAGCTCAACGGCGGATGAACACCAAGCCCTTGTAGTTGGTTGTGGGGAAAGTGCTGTTGGCTGCGGTGCGTTTTTTCCCAAACCCCTTTGATCCAACATCCCATTATAGCAATATCCCATTACATATGCCGTTTCGTATTCACTTTCATGGCCACTCCTATTCACTACTGTTACTATTTTCCATTCATTTCGAACACATCTTCAGTTTCGGCAATGAGTACTAAGCCTCACTATTCTCCATCACAGTATCAATCATGATTATTATCAAACTTACCATCCTTATTATCCAACCATCACTATTATCCATCTATCCATTCATTCAGCATTCGTAGTAGTAACCTTTTAATATGACAGTGGGTCAAAATCCTTAGTCTCCCGGGCTCCCCTATCAGTAACCATTGTTTTCCCTTTGATATTCTTGGTCAACTTATCCCCCATCATTGTTGATTAATGTTGACCCAACTCGCCATATAGTTGGTATATCCCCTAGTATTCTTGGTGAACTTATCCCCTATGAACCATATTTGTCAGCTATTCAATATGGGTGTTTCTCAAAATAGGGGAACCACCAAATCATCCTTTACTAGTCATTTATAATAAAAAACAACCATTTTTGGGGTCCCCAATGGCTTGAGAAACCACCATATATCAATACATCAAGATCCTTCGCTTCAACAGCTTCAGTCATCTCCCAGGGCACGGCATGTTGTGAATGCATGCACTGCAAATCACGGGGTCCGACACGGGGGTCCCTTCCCTTCTCCCATCCCAGAGCTCGGTGAATGCCATGGAGTTTGTGGCGCTTTCGCCAAGTAGCGAAGATGCTGGTGACGTGGAGCAAAAGGCGCTAGCCGCGAGTTGCAACTCGCTGTGGAAGCCAACACTGGTTACCTACGGAACTGGTGGTTTCAAACATGATTTACTGTATTTGCCCTAGTAATGATGAACAAATGGTTGGTTGACGAACAAATTTTTCAAAGGGTTTGGAAGCACCAACCAGCCTAGTATTTCATGGTAACTGGAAGCATAGGGCAAGTAAAGATGATGGTCATGTTTGGTTGATGGTTTCAAATGAAGTGCTTCCGCCATGCCTGCGGGAATGGCACGATGGGCCATCATTGACCTAATGAATCATCATGAAGCTTATCATCAACCCTAATCGACCATGATTGACCATCATTCAACATCATCATTTGCGCTCATCATGACGGCAGGACCACACAAAGTATCAACCCAGTCACCCTCCACCCGCAGAAACGGGGTTGTAAGTGGGATATCATCATGGCCAAGAACCTTACAAGGCGGGTAAACGAACCCCAAGCAATCATGGTCAATGTAACCTCGCAGGGATCGGATGCACCTGGGAAAGCATCGACCTTGGAAGTCTGGCAGTACCATGACCCGCAGATCGACCTTGGAAAATCATCCCTTGGGTTTCTCGAGTTTTAAGAGTACCCGCAGTTATCATCCTTTATATGCCCATGGGTCAATTTTAACCAACCAATGTTCATGGGGATAGTCACCAACAATTTCAGAGGGAAAACAGCCTGGGTAATCATGGTGGGAACCAGGGGTACAGGGTTTTGACCCACTGCCATAGCAACCATTAATAAGTTCACAGGGACTAGTCGAGTGAACTGACCCAGTGCCATAGTAACCATTAATAATACCAAAGCCAAAAATAACCATTAACAACCATTGTCAACTATTAACCATTACTAATGGTCAACTAACCAGTATACATTAACCATTAATAGTTGGTACATTGACCATCAACAGTTAGCCATGGTTTGCCAACTATTTGCCATTACCAACCATTAACAACAAACCCCTGAGGATCCCCAGCTTGAGAAACCACCAGTCAGCTGCTTCCCCAAACGATAGGCTTTCGCTAGTTGGTGATGAGGCGATCCTCCAGTGACTCACCACAAAGGCCATCACGTTGTGAATCATATGGCAACCAGGCGCCAGATCTGACCATCAACCACTGTATCTGGTTGGTGATTTCAAACAATTTGTGATTTTCCCTAGTAACTAGTAGTTATTAACAAATGGTTGGTTGACTAATATGTTTCACTGGATAGTGTGAAAATCCACGAACTCGAAATCCTGGTTGCAACCATGAATTCCCAACATTTTCAACGTTGATTTTCCCGCATCATCTTTGGGAATCCGCTGATCCATAACTGGGTTCTGCCATAACTGCTACTTATCCTAGTTCTGACCTAAGTCAACAACAGGTATAGTTGCCCTACTTCTATAGTGAACGAACCCAAAGTAAATCCAGTGTCCCCAGTGAGTCAGGGCTACCACTCCGCGACCTGTGGGTCCAGGTGGACTTTCAGCGGCTTCAGAGCAACGACATCGTGGAGATTCTGAACGTTTTGGGCATCGAAGCAACGCGCAAGGCGCGGCCGCGGCGCCGGCCGCGCCGTAGAAGCGGGTGATGACCGGTCTTCTGGAGGGTTTCCTATAAGGGGTGACTATGTGGTGAGCTGGTGGGTGGCATAACGTGGCAGAACTAGCGAACAATGATGATTTTTGAATGGCTAATTAATCAGCTTGGTTATTGATCGCAATTTGATGGTTGATGACGGTTCATGATGATTCACAAAGTGATCAATCATGGTTCAGGGGTTGATGATGATTGATACTTGCTGATGGTGAATAAGGCTTAATGGTTGATAGCAAAGCTTTATAGTAGTGATCAATAACCAACAAGAATAAGATGGATGTGAGGGATAGATAGAACTATATAGCTAGTATAAAACACAATCAATCGAACAAGACTTCCAAACAACAGTTGGGGGATCTATGACTACATACATTTGCAGGATTGACCCGCGGGATAGTTATAATGCTGCTGAAGAGGTTGCTACCTATATTTGGTTGGTGGTTCCAAACATTGTTTATTCTCTCTTGTAGTTATTAACAAATGGTTAGTTGGTTGACTACTATTTCCCATGAGGGTTGCCCCCACCAACCACTATAGTTTATGGTACTGTTGACCAACTCTATCTCACCAACTCTTGTCGGCTTGAAACGCCGACAAATCAACAATCGCCACTACCATGAGGGCACAGCTGGTGTGCAAGCAGCGTGGGTTACATGATGGAACACATAGCCATAGCAAGTAATGAGTTCAATAACGTTACTCATGGTACTGGTATTTGGATGCTCTAGACCAATATCAGGATTTCTTCAAGCGGGGAAACCTGAAATCAGCCAATATCGACCATTTCTAGCAATAAACAATGAATTTTGTGGATTTTAAGATATGGTTGAGAACCGACTGGATACTCATGCGTATCCACCACGCACATTCATCCAACAAGTCATGGTCATTGCAAAGCTGTACTGTCGCAGGTGTTCCAAAGTTACGGTGGCCAGTCTGCCTTCAAGGGCTCGAGTTCAAATTCGCAAGCTAAGAAAGCCACGCCACGGGATCACTAAGATGGGGACTCCTGGACCCCCAAGATTGGCTGCTATCCAATTGCTGGTGCAAGTTCGGCCAACTGTGGGGCCTGTGCTGATTACCCAGGGCACTGTGAATCAGGGTGAACTTGGGTCGCCGGCAAAGATCGCAGGCGACTCAAGCAACGAATGGTTGACACTAATAAACTAACCATAACTGGCTGGTGGTTCCCTATGGCTAGGTCGAAACCACCACATGGGTTTGCCGCCGCGCGGCGAAGCCCAGCGTCTCTGTGGCACAGGCACTGCTCTTCCACGTGCGGATGGTGATCTCCTTCGATGGCTCCTATGTCCGGGAGCTCGGCGAGCGTGGAATCGCCTGGCTGTTGATGGCCTACACCCCTTGTCTACACAGGGGTAGGTGGTTGGTTACTGTGATGATTGGGTGTGACCCGAAATTTCTGAACTCGTATGATTGCTGATTAATTTGTCAGCGATTTGATGATTGAAATATAAATGTCATGAGTATCGTGCTAGGATTACAGTCATGTTCATACGGACGAACTAAGACAACAAGCAGGGATATACGGATCCTTGTAGCATGGAGGATGACCTGTATGTCTACAGGTATTCCTTTACCATGGCACCGTTCCTGCAGTCTCAATATCCTGTGGTAGTTTGCAGTTCCTCCTGACCAGCCTAGCGCCTTTGTTGTTCCTGATTGTCCGCAGAAATCTTTTCAATGTCCTACGCTTTGGCATTGGATATGTTATGTTGGTGCTTGTGACGCCATCATATGGTGTTTTCTCAAATGTTGGTTTATTACCATAAATGGCCAATAGTGGATGATTTGGGGGGTCCCCCATTTTAAGAAATCCCCCATGTTCAAAGTAAGATCCAATTGCAACATGGCTGTGTAACATGTGGCATATTCTAACATGATGAATTTCTTGATGCTTAGCACTTCTGGTACGAGTTGGTGCTTCGGAGATCAGGGGTTGATTGGGTCAGGGTTTTCCTGGTCAGATGCGGGTGTCAGACATTGATGGATTGTGGGACAAAAAGAGTTGCACCACAAACCATGGATTTTGATGCAGTTTATGGACCATTTGTCTGATCATGTGTTGGCGTTCTTTATGTGTTTTGTGAACGTTTTGTTAATGTGTTTTTTTTGTGGATACAGTAATTCTATGAATCATTTGTAGCACTTGTATGATATACTCAAATACTGTAGTTGCATTTTTTGGTTGCACGTGTGCGCAGCAGCAATGAGACTAGAGGAATCTAGAGGATGTCCTACAGGTTCCTTGTAGCAGTAGCAGCTGTGGCGGCAGCAGCAGCAGGATTAGTAGTAGTGGTAGTGGTAGTGGCAATAGTAGTAATAATATTAGTAATGGTGGCATAAGTAGTAGCAGCAGCAAGCATGAGCAGAAGTGGTAGCAGGAATCACACTAATTGTTGCCAGGAGTAGTATTGATACAATGATGTGTAGTTGCCGTAGTCTTGTGCATTTGCGGAACTACTGTTGTTATGACTAGTAGTAGTCATGGTTCACCGTCACTATTGTTGGTGGTTGTAAAATCAATATCATCATTTCTAACTATGATTGTCAGCAGTAAAGCAATTCCCTAGTAAACAGCAGCAGCAACAGCAGCAGCAGCAGTAGCAATACCCACATGTTTCATGTACTGCATATTTGCACATGATTTACCACCCATTTCATACCATTTACCCATAAAATGACCCACTTTCGTAGGCAAATATACCCTACATGGAGCATTTGGGTTGCCGTGGTGGTGACCTGATGACCTGATGAGGTCAACTACCGCCATTTGGGTACGATGTGTGACGTCATGACCAATCGAGGGTCCGGCGTTTGCGGGGGGGTGCCGTAGAGCGGGGTGGGCGTTCCAATGTCAACGTAAACGGATCTAGCCTGTGCTCCTGCTACCAAGCTGTTTACTAGTGATTCATGGCATTAATTGCTTTGATAAGAGTGGTTATCAACTATTGGCTATATGGTGGTTTCTCAAGCCATAGGGGTACCCCTAAATCATCCACTACTAGTCAAGTAATAAACCAAACCTTTTTGGGGGTCCCCTATTTTAAGAAACACCCATATTGATTGATGAATGGCTGATAGTTAGTTGATAGTGCCAACATTGAGCGATGTTGTTCAATGAGAATTGATAATGGTCGATAATGGTTGACCATTGATCATCATTGGTAATAGTAAAACATGGTTGATACTGCTTCATATTGGCTGGAAATATGAACGAAATGGTGAATAATCAATATCAATGCCCAGTGATGGTTAATCCTTGTTGATTGTGATTACTGTATTTGTGAACACGGGTCGGCAATGGTTTAATGATAGATGTTGGTGGATGCTATATTTGTTGACAACAGCAGTGCTTCATCAAGCTTTAGGCTGGGCAGGATGGATACAATATGTATTGATGGAAATGGTTGACAATGGTTCAGCGTGCTTCGCAGTGGTGGTAGTCCCGTCGTGATCTCAGCATGAGAAGACACAACGGTATTGTCCAAACTTCCCTAGGAGGTTAGGAAACAGGTCTTATATAGTATACATATGTAATATTTGTTGCTAAATACATGGCTTAAAGATGGCTATTCAGCTACTAACTGCAGTTATTCAGCTATTGCCTCACCATAGATGATGGTAAGTAGTCGCCACTTTCCTGGGTATTTTCCTTGTTGACCAAATCCTGCACCCTATATCATTCACCACTTGTACTTGTTAGACTCACCCCATATTGAACAATAATATATATATATATAAATATATATGTATGTATGTATTTATATTTCTACATATATATATATGTATATATATATATATTTATTTATATTCACCCAACTGTTCATGAGTTGTATATTTGGTAGCTACCCGAGTTATACCCATTTCACGTAGCTACCCTCGCTCATCAGAGGTCGCACAATTCGCCCCGCGCGCTCAGACACATGATGGCCATCACCCGTCACGGTGTGAACAGAACTAACATGGGTCCGCTGATGAAGTGTTAGGATTCCCAGACGAGTGGAACTGGAGGTACAGGGTAGTGACCCCGGTAGTGCCTGTCCCGTGGTATACCTGCATGTATAGAAATATAGTTATTTTGATCATGAACATCATGAACATTACATACCTACATACAGGTTGAATGTTGTTTGTCGACAGTATTGGCGTATAGATACGCATAGGTATTGATATATATATATATATATACGCATTTATGATCCACAACTCTTGTATCTTGTTGGTGGTGTTATTGTGTTTCTTTGATTTTCCATCCTACCTGGCATTGTTGAGCCAGTACCGTGGTAGATGGTCGAAACCGTCAGCGAGCTGCAATGACATAAAGAATGACAAATGGCTACGGGTGATGCTAACAAGAAGGAGGACCTATCAATGGTTGTAACTACAATCACCATCCAACTGTTCATGGCCATTGTTCATAGGGAAGCCACAACAACTTTATGGTGGTCATTGATGGACAAACCATTTTTGAATACCAGTATTGTTGGTTACCGTCAAATGCCACCAATTTGTGTTGTTGTATCCACATGCATCAATAGCCTAATGTTAGAAGCTCAGGTAAGTGTTTCAATATTTATTGATTTTTGAGATTGGTGAGTATGCTTCTGTAGCTATAGTGGTATCTTTCAAAGGTACCGATCGTCGCTTCGGAATCACTGGGCAAATGTAGGATCAGCAACTATGAAGCACAGTTACTTTCACCAAATCAGTGTATCAACCCGTTCACACAACTGACTTGCTACTTGGATGTGCAGCCGGGATTAAAACCATGGCTATAAGCCCTTTAAGGTAGCTTATAACCCCTAGAAACTATGGCTAGTGACCACTTCCTAAGTGCACATCCAAGTAGTGTTGTGCCCCGGATGACGACTTGACATTGGCCCCACGGGTTTGCGTCGGTCTGCGTGCTGAGGCAGTTTCGAGGAGACGGCTTGGGAGTCCTAGGGGCACGTGCCCGGTGGATGGTCATGAACCGTTGCCGGGCCATGACCCTTGTCATGAAAGCAATCAGCTATGGGAGGTATACCCAACGAAAAGGCAGTCAAGTCAATGTATCCATGCAGTTGTTGCTTCTTGGTTGGACATTTATGCCTGTTTTCAGTGGGAACTATTGTTGGACATCAATTCTCAGTGACCAGACTATGCATTTGATCCGATACTCAAGTAGTGGGCTTCACTACTGGACAGGCAGCTGCTTCCTGTTTCTTCTCAGGGATAATAGGTACCACAGCAGATCGTGACTGGGGCCTCCCAAGTCATAAGATGTTTCCTGTGTTGGTTAGATAAATATATGATAGATAATAGTATGATATATGTTTTTTTCTCTAAAGCTATATGATAAAATACATGTGTTCAGATGGTTGTATGATACACGTATGTAGTGTAAAGACTATGAACATACTCGTAACAACCTACTCCTCTCAGTTATCGGTCAACGTTTGTTGAGGGTGACCACCTTGCCGCTGAACTTCCGAGGTAACCCACACACGAGATCCACCAGGTGATTTTGTTCTTATTCGGATGTGTTTGACATGTTTCCATCCTGATGCAATATGATGGTTTGCCTCGTGTTTGATATGTTTGGATATGTACATGTGTATAGTACATTATATTGTTTTTGTATTATCAAACAAAACATGTCAAAACATTATTTAGTACATTAAATTTGTGTTATATTACTTTATGGATATGTTATGATTTGAAGTACTGATGTTTAAATTTGTATTGCCAGGGCAGTTTACCATTTGTCTGAGGTGGAAATCCTGATGGACGCAGCCATCTACAACGAGGTTTGGATCACGGCGTTCACGTTCCAACAGTAGTGGTAAGGGTTGACCATGGTTGATGGTTGGTGGCTGGTGGTTTTTAGTGGTTGATGATGCTTATCTGGTTGGTGGTTTTTAACATGTTCTATTTTCTCTGGTTATCATGATGATAATGTAGATTAGTAGGGGGTAACAAAATAATGGTTAAATAACTACTGGTTGGTGGTTTTGAACATTAAAATAATCATTAACACATGGTTGGTTGATTAATAGTTTTCATAGGGGTTGAAAGCACCAACCAGGTATTGTTGCTGACTATTGGATAGCAACTGTTGATGGTTGACAGCTGATGGTTGAATATGTTTGCTGACAAAACACTGCTATCGCCATCACCTGTCACCTTTTTTCTAAACTAAACCTAGCAATGGAAAATCCACCATTTATAGCCGGTTTCCCAAGGTTCCCTCCCAATCAACAAATGTGATTGTCAATTTACAGTTTAGTTTACCAGAGGATAATGATTACAATTGCATGATGGTTGAGATTGCTGAATGATGATGGGTAGTCAAGAATGCTTCGTCACACTTGCCATGCCCCTCGAAGCATCCAAGCGGGATAGCATCATTTGGCATGCTTGGCAGTGACAACCACCAACCTGCTTTGCAGGGCAGAGCCATCATGGCGCACATCACTATCACTATCCATGACTTAACCAGTTGTTTGCCATTACTGGCCATTGATCGACCGTTATTCACAATCATTAACTAGTTGAATAGACAAATGGTAATAGACAATCACTAATCATTGCTTCACCTTTCGTAGCAATCATTAACTCGAAGAAATGGTCTATTCAAATTCCACTGCTGCTACTCGGCTTCTAATAGTAGATCTGTTGCTAAATCACCGGAACTTTCACCAGCTCAATCGCTTTTGATGGTAACCCATCAAATATCGGGGCCCATAATAGCTCGCAGTTAAGAGCCGGATCTAAGAATCATCACAGCTTTCCTGATGATCCCTGGAACCATTCGGGGAATCATTAGTGGAATCATTCGTGGGATCAAGTATCAATCATTAAGTTAATCATTTAACATTTGTCATCCACAATTAACCATCATGAAATCATCAACACCTGATATCAACCATCAGTAACCAACATTAGCCTCCACAGCTGATCCGACACACGCGTGTCCAGACCGACCACATGCGCTCCGTTTCGGAGAACATCATCTTCGGACAGCTGGTTCCAGTGCTGGAGCCCAGGCAACGCTTGTGGTTTCACTCAGGGCGGCATGGAAGCTTTCCACGACGCTTTGCCTATTGCCATTTGGTAGACTGACATCTAACCTGGTCCACCATTAACAGATGGTTTGCCTATTACATTACCATTTGATAGACTAACCTGGCAATGGAAAAAAATCACCGTTTTTTGGTGACTTCTCAGGGTTTTCCTAGAAAAAGGGTGATTTTCCATTGCCAGGTTAGGTTACCAGAGGGTAGCCATGTTTTAAACCATGGTGAATTAATCAATGATGAGATCAAATGGTGATGTTCTTGCAGGGTTGAAATTCATACACTAAAACAATGATTCATGACATCTATTTGTATTTAAAGCCTTTTTTTGATGGTGAATCAGATTCATGGTGAGTCAATGAACTTTCAGTTTTCAACACCGAGTGTCGTTTTGTTCGTTTCTCAACGGGTGTTGCGTTCGGAAAATGGTGGTACCCCCAACCAAAACATCGCAAAATCATGATTTTCTGTGACAAAACTAAGATTTTTGGAGGGGGTTACCACTACCACCCACTACCACCCACCAACATCCACCACGGGGTGCCACCACGGAGTACCACCACCATTCACCACAATGCACCACTCCTTGGGAGGGCTGCCATCCGGGCTGGGCTCATTCCTTGGTCACTGAGATCGGTACTGGCAGCTTTGATGTACATATGGACGACATGGCCGAGGAACTCTGGAGGGTCCTGGGCAGTTGGGAGGTTGTTTTTGATCTTAGTCAGGCTGGTGGTTTTAAGCATTGATATTGGTTGATAATTGGTTTGCAATGGGGATTATAGGGGATTGTAGTGGTTAAAAATGGGGGATACTAACTAACAAGAATAGTTAAACAACTACTATAGTTGGTGGTTTGATTGACATTTTATTATCCCACATGTCTTACCAAATGATTGGTTGGTTGACAAGCATGCTTTTCAAAGTGGTGGTTCAACCACCAACCAGTTGTTTTTTTCGAGGTTGATCTTGTTCTCGTTGGTGGATGATGATGATGATGATGATGATGATGATGATGATGATGATGATGATGATGATGATGATGATGACGATGGTGATGATGGTGATGATGACGATGATGATGATGATGATGACGACGACGACGATGATGGTGATGGTGATGGTGATGGTGATG
>VSDK01022988.1:357189-376170 GCA_009767595.1 Symbiodinium kawagutii
TGCTGATGATGATGATGATGATGGTGATGGTGATTGTGATTGTGATGGTGATGGTGATGGTGGTGATGGTGATGGTGATGGCGATGGCGATGCTGATGATGCTGCTGATGATGATGATGAGGATGATGATGATGATGATGATGATGATGATGATGATGACGATGATGATGATGATGATGATGATGATGATGATGATGATGATGATGATGCTTGAAGACTCGACACCATAAGGCTGATCAACACCTAGGTGGCTGATGGTTATGGTTTCAACTATTTGTTTCCCAAATGTCTTCACAAATGGTAAACATAAACCATGTGGTTGCATAATTGGGTAAGACATTCGGGAAACATCCCATATGGTTGTAAATCCTATATAGTTTCACCCAGCTTGTTCGACTCATCATTCTCATGACGCGTTTCAAACCACCAAGCAGCTGGTCGTTGCTGACATCCCAACGGTGAACCAACCGGAGCTGGCTCTCGCGGCACGCCCCGACCCATGCGCCACAGGACAATGACCGCACCACCCAGGGCTGTGCATTGGATCAGGCCACGATTG
This sequence comes from Symbiodinium kawagutii, assembly GCA_009767595.1. NCBI lineage: Eukaryota > Dinophyceae > Suessiales > Symbiodiniaceae > Symbiodinium > Symbiodinium kawagutii. Next base: position 357,749 of record VSDK01022988.1, read on the forward strand.
CGTGAAACTCAGGGCTATCCGGGTGCTACCTGGCTGGTGCTACCCCTGGCGGTGCTCCCAGCCAAGGTGAGTCGTGGAACTGGCGACCAAGTAACCAAGTATATAGTCGTCTTTTTTGAGAATGAGCTTTGCTAAATGCAACATAGCTAGTTGCTGGTTTCTCAAAATACGGGACCCCCAAGTCATCCAATAGTAGTCGTTTATAGTATGGAATGAGTAATATTGATAAACCAACCATGTTTTTTTTGGTGGGTTTGCAGGGTTCCCGATGACAAGAAACCTCCACTGAACCTCCCAGAGCCATCACCAAAGACTGCTTTTCGAACGTAGCCGCAGTCGTTCAGCTGTGACGCAACTGAGGTGCTTCCAAAGAAAGGCAGAAATCAAGATGAGGTGCTCCAGGGGAAGAGGGGCGATGCTTGGGCTGGTTGGTTTGGTTCACAACAAAGGGCCATCCAACCAACCAACATGGGGATGCAATACGACGGCCATGTTGGTTCGTTGGGTTGCTAGGGTGGTTCGTTGGGTGGAGGGTTTGGTTGGGTGGTTGGATGGTGTTGATCATCTTAGCCAAGCGCAGGGAGGGTCGTTGATTCAGCGGTGTATGCTATTATTGTTAAACGATCCGGGCAAGGCCTATGAAAGTGATATAAGATGCAAACATAGCTTCCAGATTCCAAACCACCATTGTTTGTTTTCTAATTTTGATCAGAATCGCACAACATTGCTTGCTGTTGGTTGTTGTTATTGTTGTTGTGGTCGATTGTGATTTTGTTTGTGTTGTTCTTCCCTATGCTTGCAGTTGCCATGAAATAGTAGGTAACTCACCACAGTTACAACTATAGCTGGTAGAACCAGAACTTGTTACCTACTATTTTTTGGCAAGTGTTGGTGGTGGTGATCATGGTGGTCTCAATGTTGCTGCGTGCTTGCGCCGCTCCACGCCCAGATGTTTGCCTTCAATTCTCCTCTTCCACATCAGTTGGATGCCGAGTCTCTTCCGGTCGCGGATGCCCAGAAGGGTGGGTCCATGGTGCCTGGGTGCAGGTGTTCAACTGAGAGATGCTCTGATGTGGAACTGTCAATGGTAGTAACTAAGCCCCACACCTGATCCGTCAAACACTAAACGAACAAGCACATGTGCAGAACGTGTAGAACATGCACACAAGTTTAGATGACTGTCAGATGCCACGATAAATGATGAAAAACAGGTCCTCAGGACTCCATCAGGAACGCTCACGGGAATCTACACCGTAATGACGTGTCCGGAGTCTTGGAATCCTGGAACCACATCTGCAACCACCTTACCTTCGAAAGAAATTGAATGTCAGATGATAGCATTGGAAACAAATCTGAATGATGGATATATTCTGGTTGATCAACCCTTTGTGCTTTGTCGACCTGGGTTTCCCACAATCTACCAGAGGTCAACGGCAAACAAAACCAACCAGCCATGGTTGGGGGTGCCGGTTTTCATAGACATATCAACACTATTGGCTGTGGTCAAAGCCCTTCAGATTTCCTGTTCACATTCCACGAGTAAAAAGAATAGTTCCTGTTCAACTGTTTTCCTTCCCCATGTTTGATTGCCATGGATTCCCATGACAGACCTTTTATTTGCTATATCCCATTATTCCTGGATATAATCCGTTGGCATCCACTGTCAGTCTCAACAGCTGTCGACAATTATGTGTCTCTAAGCATTGTAGCTGTTGTATCCCTGTGGTGTTTATAGTTGGTGGTTTGTTTATTTAGATATTTCCAGTATTTGTCCCTTATATCACCAGCGTTAACCCTCATTACCAATGGACCGTTGCCTACTTGGATATGCACCTTGTAAGTGATAAATAATCGCACTTGGGACGTACAAGTCACGTTAGATATTCTTATATACAGGGTTTACAATTTGTAACCATGGTTGTATTCCAGGTTTATCCCCAGCTTGATGGATTCAATGTGCCCAGCAGCATCCTAGAGCCACATTGACATGGTGCCAGCATGCCAGGGGGAGACGCCCATGGACGCACGGGGCTCAGCCTGAGGGTGAATCATTATTTGCCAATGAAGATAAACCAATATGAACTGGGTTGGATATGTGTTACTAGAGCTTAATGGCTTAATGCTATTGATGGTAAACTATCAAGTGGTATACTAAGTCAAACAAGCACTATCCATGATGAGTCGCGATTGGCCATTGATGAGTCAACCGCTTGTATTGGTTTTATGGAAGCACCTATGAAGCAACTAAGCACTGCAGAAAGAGGTACACAAAGGTATTAATTGCTTATAGGATTACATGTAGCTATACAGATACACATGTGGAGTTGTATGACGTGCAGGTTTCAACTCACAAAGCTGTTGTACTTATCAATGGCGGACCACCATCGCCCTTTGAAGTTTCCTCCCTTAGAATGGTTAGTCCACCCCCTGCGAGTAATTTCACAGCGGATGGACCACATTATCAGAAATGAAGGGTTTTAACCCAGTAGTAGCCAACAACACCTGACCATCATTATGAAACATATTTTCTCACAGGACACCGGAATCTGTGAAATAGCGAGTGCGAAGGATCCAAATCTTCTTGCATGCTCTTTCTGCCATCCAGATTGCTTGTGAGCGAAAGACTGACCTCCGGTATTTGAAACAGCGGGGCGGCTTGGGATTGAGAGGGCACCCCTAAGGATACTCCCACAGCTATTTTATTTCGTGATTCTTTTCTGATTGCTTGCTTGTCCCCAGTTGAGCCACGTTTATATAACCGCTGTGGGTTACCAATCAAATCCAATTGCTAGAGCTTCCACCAGAACGTAGAGATGCCATGGTGGCATTGATAACAACAATCATCAAGAATCAGTTGGAGACACCAGAGACTAGCTACATAGTTAAGTACGTTGATCATGTACGATGTGAAGGCACCACTCGTCGGATGCTTCATAGTGGTTAACGCTATCACTAATCAGAAGTGCTTCCTAGAAATGGCGGGAAAATCTACAGGACACCGTTGTTTTGACCACCAATTCTGGGCTGGCTGGTGGTTTTAGTATCTATAGTCACTTTTAATTTCCCCAAATGTATTCACAAATGGTTGGTTGCTAACTAATATTTTTCGTAGGGGTTGAAAACAGCCACCAGTATAGGGCTTTCCTGTAGGTGTTCCCCATCAACTCCACCCCATTGACAGGACCCGTTTCGTCGGACAGCCGCAAAAGGACACTCACGATGACCTCTTTCCCAGCACCGCTGGAACCTATCAAGGCATTCAGTCCGTGGAGGCCCGCGATGTCACAGCAGGGTTGGGAGAGGAGATCCATTTCAACTATGATAAACTGTTCATCAGGTATAATCAATGTCAATCCTAATTTTGTTGAGTATTGTGGTTTATAACTAATATAATTTGCAGAATATGGCATGATAGAGAACTATGATGATGGTTCATCATGCACTATCACAAAAGATGTGTTGCTCATAGTATAGAATGGTTGACATTGGCTAACAACGGTGAATGACAATTGTTGACAATAGTTAAGCATTGTTGATGATGGAGAACAATCATCAACTGGCTTGACAACGGCACTTGTCGCTGGTTGCGGGATATACATTATATTGAGCACCTACACCCAGTTCGAATGAATGATAGATAGTTGCTGCTTGACCTAGGTGGTTTGCTAGTGTGGATCGCCAATGGGTCTCATGTGCTTTGCAATCAAAACCAAATGTTTTGACATTGCTAGTTTGGACATGCTGATTGACCTAGGTGGTTTGCTAGCTGATTGGAAAACATGGCTGTGGGTCAAAACCCCGTACCCCTGGTTCCCCACCATTCACCATTGTTTTCCCTTATTATCGTTGGTTGTTATCCCCCATGAGTCATTGGTTGATTAACTGCTTGACCCACAGCCACATGTCAAAACCAATGGTTCTCATGGGCTGTTTCCAAGTTCTTGGGGGCGTTGAGTAGCGCTCCATGGAAGGCTAGATTCGTCTCGCAATCCATACAGCAGCCCGTTATCCAATATTGTGCTTTATCAAAACAAGGGGCTCCAAAAAATGGTGAGTTGGATACTATAAATGCTCAATAGAGGATGATTCGAGGCTACCCGTATTTTGCGAAACAGCCATAGTCATAATTATTCATAATTGTACCAGCCAGGGGTTGATTATGGTACAGTAACATAACAAGCCAGTATTGGCCACTAACCATTCTTTCAGGATTGATGTGCAATTTAGTATCCATTAACCAGACATCTATCAGCCGATAGCATGCAGCACTCAACATTATTCATGAGACTTGAATTGAACTTATTTACTTATTGAATTAGTTTTATCTCTCTCTCTCTGTATATATATATATATATCATTGATTTTTATATATTATACATAAAGGAATTAGATAACACCATCCCGGAGTATACAGAAAATCCCTCATGTTTAATATTTCAACCATTTCTTTGCTGGGAATGGTCCAATTTGATATTCTAGGTACTCCAGGGTCACTTTACATATACAGTATATATACATGTTTTTTGTACATTTTCTCTAGTATTACCCAATGGTTGGTTGGTTGCCAACAAGCAGACTACAATTGAGGATAGTATCAAGATCAACCAATTACTTTGATCAGCTGTGCATTGTATAATGACTCACCAACGGATCAACTAGAATTGGTTTTACATGGAATGACATGGCAATGATCAACTCCCAATCACCTACATTTGTGGGTGCAGGAGTCAGATACTATCCTTTTTGTTTTTTTTCATATGGGTATCAATGACTTATACAGTGTTCAACTATCTATCTATATATATATATTTATATATTATATATTTTTATTTAAATATGTAAATATATGTATTTATATTTCAATATAGATATGAATATATATATATATATATATATTTATTCATTTAAATATGTAAAAATGAATATATAAATATATGTATATATTATTAATTTATATATAAATATATATATATATTTATATTCAAATATATATCAATGACTCTACAATCCTATTTATTCTACTAGATATGGACTGATGTCGCCAGGTGTCCCCCGACGACGCGTCTCCGACGGTACGAAGAGGAGATTTTAGCAGCTGAGTGCGTTGGATAGGTTTGGTTCGCTGGTTGGTTCGCTGGTTGGTTAAGGTTGCTTAGTGGTTGGTGAATGTTGGTTGATAACCATGAATAGTTAAACATAGTAGGGATATATACCAACTGTAACTACAACTGGTTAGTTGGTTGGTTGGGAAGTTTTCTGTTTGATGGTAAAAGCAGCCGGTCATTGATCTTGGGAGGAGTGATGAGGCAATTTTGTGGTTGAATTTTTGCTGCAACAAACAAGGAAATACAGGGTGATAGAACATCAGCAACTGCTTGGTGAAAATTGGTTAAGGTATGCTAAGGTTGGTCAACAAGCACACACAACTAATAATAGAGATAAACCAACTAACTGTTTGGTTGAGTGGCACTTGTTTGGATCGTTTTTTGTCAGTTTGGTGCTTGATAGAATGGAAGCAGAACAAGTTTCCCTCGATTCAGATCCATTAAATCCATGAAAAGGGCCATTTTATGCAGCAAATCCAGATGGAAGGATGAATTCCTGGTTCACCATGGTTCACCACAATCAGCCCCGTGTCTTGCGCTTGATCATATCGACGCATCGGTCCTCTTCAGATGCCAGGACCTGCTAGTAGGGCAGTGGCTTATTTTTGCTGCTGCACATCTGCCTGTTTGTGATTGCGATTGTTGTCGTTGGTTTCCGACAGTGGGTATTTGCCAGTTTCATGCATGACTGACTGCGATGGATCATAAGCTATTCCAAGATATTCTCAGCGACTATTAATCACTACTGAGCCGTTAGGATGCATGGGTTGGGAATATATTCCCACTGTTCACCACTAACCAGCATCATTGCCTTGCTGCCGCGCAGCGACGACGTTGGGAGGCAACTTTGAGACTCCCAGAACCGCTGTTGGGGAGCTTGGAGTGATGGAGCCTGGAAGGGATCACAATATTGTGCTTACCCTTAGCCCTTGGCTAGATCCTGGCCCTATCATTGGGAAATGGACCATCAAGTAGACCAACAAGGATTCTCCAGTGATCCATCAGTTTCCACAGGGTCATGCCTTTTTCGTGATTCGCAGTCAGGGATGATTCGAGTCCTCCCTCAAAGCACAAGCACAGTAGATGCAGGCACATGCCAACGGCGAGTTGGAAGCCACTTTTTGATTCTTGAACCATCAGCGCAAGTGCTGGTTCTCGCTGTTCTGAACCATCATTAATTAATCTTGATAAATCATTTGTTAATGGTCAACAATGATCACCTTATCATCATTGATCATCATTAATTAGTCAGTATCCATCATTAATCATCATTAATCAGCGTTAATGTAAGTATCATCAATCATCATCAATCATCGTTCATCAGCTATCATCATCCACCTTCTTTCAGTGTGACGAACGGTCAACATATCATCATTCATTCGCTGTCATCAACATCAATACTGTTCTTCATCATCATCAATCATCCACTTTCATTAACTGTGACGAACGGTCAACTAGCCATCATTCACTCTTAATCATCATCCACTTTCATCAACTAACCATCATTCACTCTTAATCATCATCCACTTTCATCAACTAACCATCATTCACTCTTAATCATCATCTACTTTCATCAACTAATCTTGATGGTTAGTTGAATCATATGATTCACTACTAATATATCTACCAATCATATCATTCACTCCTGCTGGTGATCCGTTCGCTGCTCAGGGCCGGACACCTGCCTCGCAAGCAGCGTGCGCTGGGTCTATGGTTGGGGCCAGGAGCCGGCCACGGGGTGGCTAGACCTTGAAAGGGGGAGCGAGAACAGGAGCCCCCCAGGAGTGGCCACTAATGGTAGGGCCCAGTGCTTGCTGAGAAGGCGTCACACATCAACGGCCCACGACTAAGGATGTTTTTCTGATTTGATCATGCTTAAAACGACTGCTTGCAAAGTCACTCCCCTGATAGCCTGCAAAGTCAAAGAAAATGGTGAAAACGTTGGCAATTGTAGAGTGACTACATCAGCGAGAGGATAAACATTGAGAAAACCGTGTCAAATATGGTATGACTCATCAAATTTTGCCTGACCGCAGCAACCCTGCCAAAGCAGCCTGTTGAAAGGATTTTGGCTAGCTGGTGTGCGGGGATTGATTTTTTCATGCCTAATGCAAATAGGGACCTCCAAATCATCCCCAAGCAATTTGTTTTAGATGATCAATGGATGTTTTTGCGAGCCCCCAATTTGAGAAACAACCATTGGACCAGTCAAATTGTTTGTACAGAAACTCTTCAAACCCGGCCCCATGTGTGTGTGTGTGTGGACCACGCGTATCGACCTTAGACAAGGGCTCTAAATTTGGGGAACCCTCAGCGATGGCTGAAGCGGATACTGGTTCTATGATCCCAAGTTGGGGAGCCGGGGAGCCCAAGAATTGGCCACAAATGGTGGTACACCAATATGGTGATTTCTCGAAATGGGGTACCCCCAAAACATCCATTAGTAGTCATTTATAGTATTAAACCAAGCATTTTTTGGGTCCCTTATTCTGAGAAACCACCATATGGTGATTTCTCGAAATGGGGTACCCCCAAAATGGTTGGTTTATTGCTATAAATGGTTAATATTGGATGATTTGGGGGTAACCCCTATTTTGAGAAACACCCATATGAGATTGGGAAACGATCAGTTGAGTATAGGAAGACCATAGAAACAGCACAATTCTTTGGGCTACCATGTATTGCTGCATGCACAGGAAATGGCCATGATATGCCATGGCTTTCTTTCGAAATCCAACGCATCTTGAATTGAAACAGCTGAAGAATCCACCAGTAGGAATGACTTGGGGTTGTGGATCAATGATACAACCAAAACCTTATATTTTACCTGGTTGATAGATATGTGTTTTTACATGTTTTTACATCAGTACATCATATAAAATGAATAATTACGTTAGAGTGCCTAAATTCAATGACCGTTCGCAGCTCTTCGCAGCTCGTGGGGCCCAAGACGCAGACGACACACATTCGCCGCCTCGCGACGCGACACCTGCTGTGGCTTGGCGGTGCAGCGGTGAAGTGGTGAGAAAATCACCGATGTCAGCAGAAATTGGTAGGGGAATCATGGTAAGTTGGGTCAAAATCGTAGGGCAGTCATAGTAAGTTGGGACAAATTGGGTCAAACATGCCTGCATCAATCAATTTTTTGGGGAAATAGCATGTGAATGTAGATAAAGCTAGACATTCCTTGTAGATGATACAAGGGCATTAAAGTCCATGTAAAAAGATCACATGTCTATACTTCTGAAGGGAAGGCAGCATTTTTCAAGAAGTTGTTTCACTGATTTCGACCATACTTCCCGTGCCTGAGTGGCCATCATGGTGCCCAGCACCATACATTGTTGAGACCTACTGAAATAGGGAAGACACAAACAAGTGTGGATACTTGACATTACAAATAAATGGTGTTGACTTCAGCTTGCTGCTAAAATTGTCAACAAGTCATGCTTGTTGATTAATTGTTCTTTGTCAACAACTGGTCAATCGAGTCAATAGCCAAGAGTCATAGAAGCTACCGCTACGTGAAGCTAAGCGATTATTTTCTGAGAAATTGGCCATGGGAGATGTTGCTATGTGTTGCTCACCAAGTCTACGCAATCATCAAAAGCGCACTTGGGCCAGTGCAGCGAAATGCAAGGCCTCAACCATGGCTGCAAATTTGGCTTCTTGGCGGCAGTGGTCAAATACTTGGAGAAACCCTCACCATTCAGGAAGCTTAATCTTCTTGGAAGTGACTAGAGCAGCGATTTGAGCCATTCGATTGCTGTCAGGGATTCGACTTCATTCGAAAAAGAAAATGACAGAATGACAAGTGCAGAATTGCCGATGCTTTTGCCATCACTTCGGATTACTAGGGTAGATATCAGCTGTTTGTATTATGCATTTTCAGTAATATAATTAATATGAATACATTTTTGTTTTGATGTCATGCTCCTTTCTTTGTGATGCTATCCCTGATCCTGATCTCATGGTGCAGCTCCGCAGATCCCACAACTCAATCCAGTGAAGCAAAAATGAGAGCGAGTCAATGAATGGAAGCTATTAATAGGATTAATGATAGTTAATTCGTGGTTGATTCAGAAGCAACACTAATAGAGATGTACATGCTACAACTGACTGTTTTGAAGGGTTGCACAGGATCAACTTGACTGAAACTATGCGCATTTTCATATGCCAGTGATGCACTGTGCTTTGGATGGTTGGTAATTGGTGATCCATCAAGAATCATCAGCACTGAACAGACTGGAATGATTCACCATGATTTGCCATCGATCATCATAGTACCATCATTGTTAATTAACCATCAAAACTAGTCTTTGTAAGTAAGCATTATGATCAATAAACCATCAATACCAGTAATTGTCATGAAGATCATTAAGCATCATGATTAATTAATCAACCATGATTTGTCATTATTAAGAAGCATCAATAAACCATCCAGACTAAGCATGCAGCGTCACCCTCACCACTGCAGCGGCTCGCAGGTCGTTCCTTCCGACATCACCATTGTGGAGGAGAAGAAAGCCGTCGGCAAGTTGGGGAGACCCAGAGAGATTCGGTCGCCCGCAGCAGCCACGACGCTAGGGCCCCCAAATGCTCCAGCTGGTGCTGGTGGAAAATTATCGACTTAAAGAAATTGATAATTTTATAAGGAAATGTTGGTATAAAAAGCACCGACTAGCAAGTACAATGCCAAAGTGGAGGCATCCCTTTTTTTTGCCAACTGGTTTCCCATCAAAATGGGGACCCCCCCAGTTCATAAGATGTTTACCCCGGATCAGCAAATCCTATAGGTTTATGAAAAAGGGGGGGGAGTACAATTTTGATAGGAAACCAGTTGGCGAACTTGGGGAATACCCCGTGTCAGTCAACGTTTGGGGTTTAGCTTCATCCAGGGTTGGCATTATTGACCTACCAAACTGGTGGTTTCTCAAAATATGAAACCCGCAAAATGGCTCTTTTTTTGCTACAAATGACATAAACTGCATGATTTGGCGGTCCCCTGTTTTGAGAAACTACTAAATATATCAGCATTTGGGAATGTTTTCACCAGCTGGAATTGGGCGAAAAAATCGCGTTGTTTGACTCACCACTTTTGACTCAGCGTGATACCATTGAACACCTACGACTCTCCAGCATCATGATAATCTTGAGACATAGTGTACCGTTATGACCTTGGATACCAGTGCAATATATATATGCACACATACATGCATGCACACAAAGTTTTTCAACATGATATCTAAGTATGTTCACACGACTTAAATAGCCAGTACGGAAATCAACATGTGATTTACAAAAGGGCCTATGAGTGTATATGATTGGTTTTTTAACACCAATTGTTGACACAAAGGTTCGGGAAAGAAATGTAGTGTTTATTGCCCATGTTTGTTTCAATTCACTAATAATACACCATTATTTGCCAGTACATGGCTATATCTAATAGGAGATAGATGAACGTTGGTTGACATGATTGATCGTCATTAGCCATCATCAACCAGCTTGTAAGCAATCATTTCACCACCATCATGAATCAAACACGTTTAGCCATTTTTAACCATCATGAACCGACACTGGCCATCAATGAAGCATCATGAAGCAGCTAATGATTAACCATCATTGACCCGTCAAATATCCATCATCAATTCATCATTTCATCATGAACCATCGTTCAGCTCGAAATCATCAAGATTCGTATGGTGGTTTCGTAATATCAATCATTTATAGTAATAAACCAACCATTAAGGGGGGCTCCTTTTGGCTTGAGAAACACCCATATGGTTTGCCAAATCCCTTGTCTTTGTGGGTTATTATCACCTATCATCAACCATGATTAATGGTTATAAGTTAATTGTAAGCTATAAGCCCTAGAAAACCAACCATGATCCATGAATTACCGTGATCAACCAGCTTATCACCATCACTTGACATGTTGCCCTGGACGAGATCCGGGCAGTCCCAACGGTGGCTCCCGCAGGCGTTCCTTGAAGCCATGGGAGTACACGGGGCTCATGGGCATGGCCTGGGTCTCAGCCGTGTCTGTGGACACCGGGCTGTTGGGGAGTGGTGGCGATTCCTGCAGATGGGTATGCCATGATTTCAAGGTGGTTATGGCTGTGGGTCAGTTCACCCTGTACCCCTGCTTCCCTTATTATTAACCATTGTTCCTATTGTTGCGGGTGGAAATCCCCCATTAGTTGGTTGATGAATATTGACCCAAAACCTTATATTCTTGCGATGATTATCATTGCTGTTGGGGAACTGGTGGTTAGCTGTTGGGAACCTGTTTTTGTAATCATCTAGTGATGATTGGTTTTCCCGGCCAGTATCAGCCACTACAAGGGTGTGCCCTAGATAGCAAAGTTGGTTTATGACAAGGCAAATGCCAGTTATGGTAAATGCGACCAAAATAAAATGGCATACAACCAGGGGGTCCACATCTCGTAGGGGGGCGGCTTCACCCAGGAAATTAGCAGCAATTGCCAACAGTATTTGTTAATAGGTTTCTTAGATGTTGGGTGATTTCTACCAGCGAACTCGGGGTGAACTAAGTCCTCGGCTGTGTGGTATGGGATTGCGACTTGCAAACAACGAACAAACACAGGGGATGATTAATGTGAATCTGAGAAACAATGCAGTTTAGCTAGCCATATTGATACTACACTGTAAGTGGGTCTGATTTTTTCTATCTATAGAATTGATGTGGATGTAACCATGTCAAAGCACCAGGAGTCTTCGGAGTAGTAGCACTAGCAGCAGCAGCATCATGGCTGCGAGCGGCTCGACGCCGAGGCACCTATGCTGCACTTGCACTACAGCAAGTTGGAGCCTCAGGTTGTGCCATGAAGGCAGGGATGAAGGTGGAACCTCAGGATGGTTTACTTGTGTGCAAAGAGGCCATGTGCCAACCCAGCATCCAAGTATGGCTGGTTTGTTGTTGGGTTTACCAGTTTACCTCGCTACTTGAGCCAAATTGATATAACCAACCAAACGAGGAAACTGGAGGGAAATTTTGCAGGTGTCTAAGTTGGGTGCAGTACCAAGTTCTTTTATCCCGTTTTGATGTTGAAAGATAGCCATGCGCCACGGGTATCCCTGGCTTATGTCAGCCCCCCAAACCAGGCCCTGGCCTGTACTGATCCACAGGCACGCCCTGTATTGTTGATGGAACAGGTGATCAGCCCCCGCATTGTGGGGGGATTGTATACCATTATGGACAACACCCACTCAATTTCTATCAACTGGTGCGACTGGTGATAATCCTGCCAATGAAGGATCATGCATGGTAGCCTGGTCATAAGTGTAAAAATGTATTATTTCAACATCTATACATACGTGCTTGGTATCAAATCCCTGGTCATAAGGGAATTTATTGCATTTCTTCTGATTGTCACAGGGGCCGCTTGATGACCCGTTACCGCAGCCGCAGCTGGACGCCCAAGGCTGGACCGTGGTGACAAGAAAAAGATTTTGTCTCGAAGGTTCGACCCCGATGTGCCTCGTCAAGTGGTGGGATGGGTGATCCAACTGTGGTTGGTGGCTGGTGAGAGTTAGAACTGTTTCTTGTTCCAACATATGAGCTGTTTTAGAAGGGTTGGTGAATTCGTGCTTGGTGAACCGTGGTTGGTGGATAAGGACTCATGGGACAAGCAGTAAAACAGCTGTTGCCAATATGGAGTTGATAAGATTGATAAGCCTGCATTTTCGAGGCCCAAGGCTGACTGCTTCTCAATTGTGGACATCCCAATTTGAAAAGAGTAGGTCGATGTTCACCTTTGATATTTGGTAAGCTCTGCCGCGGATAAAAAACATTGCAAATATTGGCATTGCTATTACCGATATAACTGGTGTATACTGGTGTCTTGTTCTACAGTGTTGGAGATTGTTGGGTATCATTCCGCTATCCTCCCACAATATTCCAACCCACTATGCTTCAACCCTTCTTAGCCAGCCTTCAGACATTATCAGCAATAATGGTTTCAACATGACCTGTTCCCATGTTTTACCGTCAGACTGGCTCAAACAAGCATTAAAATCCCAAGCTATCACTGTGACCGTTTCCCATTCAAAATATTGTTATCCCGTGATTGCAATTGAATATGGCTGTGGGTCAAAACCCTGTACCCCTGGTTCCCCTATCATTAACCATTAGTTTCCCTATAGTTTGTTGGTTATTAACCACCATTATTGGTTGGTTAATGTTGACCCATAGCCATATGGGTATTTCTCAAAAATGGGGGGAACTTCTCCCAGATCCGTTACCAACCATTTTTACCTTTTTTTAGACTAAGAAGATGTAATAAACCAACCATACCTTAGGGGTTCCCTATGGCTTGAGACACATTATATTAATGCCCCCAAGATGTCAAAACTAAAATCCACACTATGATTCATGAAGCGCGACCATCAAACCAGTCATGACTCAGCAAGAAGCATAATTATTGACCACCATCAACCAACATGATTAACCATAGCTTAACAACTTTTGACCATCATTCAACAGGGCCATTTATCGTCATTAACTAGTCATCATGAACCATCATAAAGCAGTATATAAACAATCATTCTATAACAAACGTACCAACTATGAACCATCAGTCAGCATCATTCACCGGACGAAAACCGGTGACACGGTGACCATCTGCCGCGTGACCATCGGCACCTTGGCCCAGGACAATTCCCAGGCCAATCAGATCTGCATTCGCCGTCAGGAAGCCGTGCGTAAGGAGGTGCCGGAACCGCTGTGGCGGGCAATGATCCCAGGGTTGGGTCAGCCATGGTTGGGTGGGAACCGAAGAGCATGGGAAAGCCCAAAAAATGGTTGGTTTATTGCTTGAACTCGCTGAATCATTGGATGATTTGGAGGGTCTCCTATGCTTTTGATATGATGTCCAACGTTTGAGATGGTCCGCATCTTGCCATCATTAGCCGTAATTAACTGGTGGCCATCAAGTTTGCACCTGCATTTACATATATATATATATATATAGATATAGATATATATACACATTTAAATATACGCTTACATATGTAGAAAAAGTAAATTACGTGTGGATTTATATATCTATATATGAGTATATATGAGTTATATATGCATTAAATCAAAGATTCTTTTGTGATATATTGATATATACATATATGAAGTTATAATGTATAACCTGAGAAAGAGTATGAGATAGCAATCAAAAGGGGCACGGAATTTCCGGACCATTTTCTTCAGGGCTCAGGGCTGTGTCTTTGTTTGCAGGTGGTTGCCACCAACTTCATGTGGGACACTGCGTGGGAACTCTCAGCGGGCTGGGAAGAGTTTCAGAGCTGGCGGCCTATGGAGCTTCGCTTGGGAGGTCTTTAGATTTCACAAAATCCCTGTTGAAAAATGGGTTTTTAGGGATTTCAAGTTGAAAAATACTGAGCGATTTTTAGATCTTTTTTGGGAAGCCTTTAGAAGATCCATTTGAAATCCCGTAAACAATTCGCTAGAAAATCCCTCGCATGTTTTCAAAGTGTTTGCTTTTTTTGGGTCAGATGGGTTTGTCCATCAATGATGGTACCCCGTAACCAACCAAAACTGATTAATTATTGTAAAACAATATTTCCGGGTGGGACACCGTTTAATTATGGACAAACCCACAGGAACAGATGATATACAGTATCTATTTATGATCAATATTGATGTGTATTGACCACCAATATTCGATGGTTTGGGGTTTACAGGCACTATCCAATACAACCCTAGCCTACCTGTCAGTATTTATTTGATATGGTCATATGGTTGTATCTAGATAATCTGATTGTACCGGTTGGATATCCCATACTCATAAATTTCATCGTTCCCATCCAAATCTGAGTTGCATCAGAGACGTATGCTGGAGTGCCACGTCTACTTCCAATACTCCGCACTATGATTGGAACAAAAATTCGACAACCATGACTACTGCTGTGAGTTAATGAGATTCGGCACTTGTGATAGATTCATTGAGGTTTACAGAACCTGAAAGCTACCCAACATGCCATTGGTTTGAACACCCAAACATCTGGAAGACCCACGATTCTGTCATGCGGCGCTGCGGTGGAATGCCTGGTTCTGAGTATCTCAGGAGGATAACACCATGTCATATCATGTCCATGGCCTGGTGTGAGTCCCACTTACACACAAAAAATGAGGACTACTTGGATGTGCAACTGGAATTGGCAGGATGAACTGTACCATTTCACCATTTTTGACAACCAGTGGTAAAATTGGGCATCCACCTAAATATAATGGGTAGTATTTCTGATGATGGTTTTTCTGTAACTTAGTGGTGGTTCATACGAATGCACACTATGTTGGTCAATACATGTTAATACACATCGATGCAATCCCAAATGAATCATGTACACAAAGAGATGGTGGCAGTTAGGGATAGGGCTGCATTATGTTGCCAGGGGGCGAGCATTCTCAAGGGGCTGTCCGTTCTGGGTAGGGATGCAACCATACCAGCACTTGGCATTTTTTCAGGGTCGATTTTTGAGTGGATGAGGAATTTCGTGCTGAACAATTCGCAACTCTTAGATTAACGATTTGTAACCTTTGATACTCATGACTCACCATCAAGGTCATACTAACTGAATCCGTCAAAAATAAAGGTCGCCTGGCTGATGGTTTGATTCACATTGTTTTTTTTCCCAAACGTACTTATATGTACTTATTAACAAATGGTTGGTTGACTTGCGCATATTTTTCAGAGGGGTGGTTCAACCACCAACCAGTTATGATCATAATCAACCATTATAACCATATATAACTAATCATGATTAACCATTAATAACCACTAGTTAACCATGGGGTGGTGAGCACCACCAACCCGTCACTTGTGGTTGCTGGACATGAGATTTCCAACTGTCAATCCTCACTGGGATCTCCAGCAGCGGTACACCCGTGCACCGATGGGGGTGGGTTCACTATCATCCTGCCTGGTGGTGAGGGAGCTGAGGACCAGGAGGGTTCTAACCAGCATCAAGGATTCTTAAGGAATGGACAAGCAATGATGAATGCTTGATATGGCGAGCTGGGTCAAGCAGTTAACCAACCAACTCATGGGGGATTTCCACCAACAATAATAGGGAAAAAATGGTGAACAGGGGGGAACTAGGGGTACGGGGTTTTGACCCACTGCCATTTGATTATTGGTTCACCATCATTTCTCTCAATGATATCACCATTCATTGTTAGTAACTACTATCTCCACTAACAGTTATCAAACATCAGCGATAGTTGATCATCATTGATGACATGATCAATGATGTATTGATGTAATTATCAACTCTTGCAGTTTGCATCAGCCATAACTTAACCATAAATTAACAACTAGTTTGCCCATCAATCAACCTCCAACTGATCACGATTGTTGATCATTAGCCTCTACCATCAATAACCAACATGGACCATCAGCAACTCCTACCAGAATTTGACTATACGGTACTCATTATCCAGGATCACTCTTCACCATACATAACCACTATTAATCATCAAACATTCATCAATCACCAGTTTTAACCATCAATTTAACCACAGTTTAACCACCATTTGATCCTCATGAATCATCCATTCCCCACGAGTTTCCCGACATGGTGGCTTAATTTAACCACAGTTTAACCATAATTTAACCATAATTTAACCAGAATTTAACCAATATAACCATAGTTTGACCATAGTTTAACCATCATCAAACATCGCAAGCTCTGCACGCGAGGTTGGGCATGGCGGGGGGCACCTGGTGGTCCTTCCGTAGGCGCGCAGCGCAGCTGCCCATGGGGCAGCGATGGGAGTTCATGAAGGTGGGTTGAGGGCGCTTAAGGTTCGTTAAGGTTGGGGTTGAGGTTGGTGAAGGTCGGTTAAGGTTGGTGAATCTTGGTGAGTCTTGGTGAAGGTTGGTTAAGGTTGGTTCAATCTTGGTGAAGGTTGGTTGGTTAGATGATTGGTTGGTTGGCTGGTCGACTGTGGTTGGAAAAATTTAGATCAAAGGTGGCAACATCAGCGGTGGCATGGAGAGCTCAGATGGATCACGGACAATGTTTGGCCAAGTGCTTGCAGAAACGAGCTCTAACAGTGAGAGGAATCACGTATCAATGGCTATGAGACTTAGTGGTTGTAGCGAAGTTGTGTGTTTAATGAGATGGAAACAACAAGCCGCAAAACTTAAAACATGCATTTGGGTGGGATGGGAGAAGTCAATTTTACCCGCATTTGACCCAAAGTAGATCTAGCGGTGCCTGATGTTCAATTATGTTTTTTCAAAGTGTATTTTGTTTATCCCAAGAGTACACCATTTAACAAATTTTTGCCTGTAGGAGTCCAGCACGTACTTATGCCGGACTCTGAATCGCCACCATGGCAGGAGGTACAATGAGGTCGTACTCTTGCAGCTCCTATGGTCAACCAATAGGGCTACCAATCTTGCCGCGACAGGTACAACTACCAATCTCGCCTGGTGGCTTTGCCATTCATCTTCTACGGTCCGCCCGGCTGCGCCATGCTTTTTGAGCAGTTGTGAGGTGATTTCATGGTGGCTTCATAGTGGTTCAATGGAGGCGTTGGGTCCGGTTGAGAACCAATGGTAAATTATCAAACAACTCATGGGAGATAACAAACCGACCCCAATTGAAGCATCATTAGCTGGTGATTTGCCAGCAAATATGGTGGGGGTTATTTAGAAATGAATCTTTTACTAGTAGGTGTTTATCATTTTATCACCATGAACTGTTGATACAACCAGAAACCCTTTGATCGATGGTGATGCTTCAAATGCCGAGCCTCCCGTATCCGCTTGGTATTTAAAAACAAGGGTTTCCAACGTAGATTCTCCAACAACTAATCCTGTGAATGCGAGTGGTATCTCATGGTTTCCAACTCACGACACTATGGATCTTGATCATCGCCGTGAGATATGCGATGACAAATGATACAAGTGATTTGAGCAACGAGCACACATTGTGTGTTTGCAAGCAAGGATGGGTTGAAGAACATGATCAACCATTGTGAAGTACTTTCCTTGAACAAGCTGATTATTTCAGCCATGATGATGGTTCACATTGTTATCAGCCATATTGTATATCAATTTGCTTTCACATTCCAGCCATGAGCTTCACTGTACATATATATATATATATATGGCACCCCCCCCTCCAATAACGGTAACTTATGGTAGGATCACTTGTTCCCTGATGAGTACATCAAGACACTGGATTCAAGATTCAAGATTACAGGAAAAACTTCTTGAATCCAAGGCCTGGCCTTGAATCTTAAATCTTGAATGGCCATCTTGAATGGCCAGTCCA
>VSDK01022988.1:376313-387825 GCA_009767595.1 Symbiodinium kawagutii
GTGTGGAAAGAGTGACCCCCACCAAAGAGTCTCAAAATACTGTTTTTTTGTTTTTTTTTGGCTTTTTTGGTTTTCTCGAGGTTTTTTTGGTTTTCCATCCAGACCCCCACCAAAGAGTCTCAAAATATTGTTTTTTTAATTTTTTTTTGGTTTTCTCGAAGTTTTTTGAGTTTTTCATCCAGACCCCCACCAAAGAGTCTCAAAATATTGTTTTTTTTTAATCTGTTTGGTTTTCTTGAGGTTTTTTTGGTTTTTTGCTCAACCCCTATCTCAAGACCTCTGGAAAATTGGTGTTTTTAGTTTTTTGGTTTTCTCGAAATTGCTTACACTTTTGGAAATAGCAAGAACCTGGGTACAATTCAGCACCCAAAGATCACAGCTCATGGGCAAGTCTTACAGTTGATTAACAAACTCCAAATTTGAAAAATGCATAGGCATGCTAAAAATATTGTGTTTCTACATTGTTCATGTCTCCACCTCCCACTCCCTCATCTGTAAATCCAATAAGCAATTTCTTAAATTACTATATGTACAAAGATAGAGAATCATAGAGAAGCAGATTATTCATATAGTAGATGTTTTGGTTATTGACAAAACTAGATCAAGAGATAATCATAGAGAAGGAGAGAATAGATATAATAGGGAATTTATTTAATTGTTAAATATGGAGGGAATGAAGATCATAGAGAAGAAGAGAATGAATATTGACAATCTCTTAGACTGCTATACGCACAGAGAGCAGCAAGATCAGAGAGAAGAAGATAATACATATAATAGAGAATTTACTCTATTTTTGTATAATAGAGAATTTATTGTATTTAAAAAATAGGGAGAGAGATATAGAATCAAATAGAAGAAGATCATAATAAAATGGAACTGAATTTACTATATACACAAAAGGCGAGGGAGAATCATAGAGAAGAAAAACTAAATATAGTTGAGAGTTTCAAAATCTTTGTCATAAGTATATATGCGCTTATATACATTTAGAGGGAGAACCTTTGGAGAATTTATTTTCTTGTGTTTGTAGAGAGAGGGATAATCATAGAGAAGAAAACCATCAATATGATATGGAATTTTATGTTGAGAGCCAAAGAGAAGAAGATAAGATTTTAATACTTTGGTCTAGAGAGAGGGGCTAGATATATAAATTCACTTCGTTGTTCTAAATAGAGAGAGAGAATCATAGAGAAGGAGAGAATAGATCTAAGAGAGAATTAGCCAAACTACAATACATGTAGAGAGAAAAAACTATAGAGAAGAAGAGAAGATCTATAATAGACACTTTGTTCAATTATTTTACATTTAGAGAAAAAGAGAGAATCATAGAGAAGAAGAAATATATTAGAAGACTGATTATCTTAGACAGGGAGAGAATCGGAGAGAAAAAGGAAATGAATATAAAAAAGAGAATTGAATCTTTTATTCCATAGAGACAGAGAGATTCATAGAGAAGAAGGAAATCAATGATTTTCTCCCATAGGGACAAGGAGAAAGAGATTCATAGAGAAGAAGAGAACCAATACGACAGAGGGGGGGTCTGCTGTATTTTTATTATATTGAGAAACAGAGAATCATAGATGTGCCAGCAAGCAATGACGGGTATTCCGTCTTGTCCCTGATAGAATCAGGTTGAATCTTCAGACAGCCTTTTTTTACATGATCCCACCCACCAAATGCTTGGTTGAACACCCAATGTGTGCCAGCAAACAATGACGAGTATTCCATCTTGTCCCTGATGGAATCAGGTTGAATCTTCAGGTAGCCTTTTTTTAATGATCCCACCCTCCAAATGCTTGGTTGAACACCCAATTTGTGCCAGCAAACAATGACGGGTATTCCATCTTGTCCCTGATGGAATCAGGTTGAATCTTCAGGTAGCCTTTTTTTAATGATCCCACCCTCCAAATGCTTGGTTGAACGAACAAATTGTGCCAGCAAACGATGAATGGTGTTTCATCTTGTCCTTGGAATCAGGTTGAGTCTTCAGTCAGCCTTTTTTTACATGATCCCACCCTCCAAATGCTTGGTTGAACGAACAAATTGTGCCAGCAAACGATGAATGGTGTTTCATCTTGTCCCTGATGGAGTCAGGTAGAATCTCCGGTCAGCCAGCAAACAAGGGATCACATCCCCTATGTTGAGTCATGTCAGACATGCGCAGCTGTGAGGAAAAAGAGGTGAAACAAACACATTTTCCCATTATTGGTGGGGGGGGTAGCATATATATATATATATACACCTATCCATTTTGATCATTATATATATCGATTTTGGTTGAAGTTCACCATCAACTGATGATCAACTCCATTCTCACACTGGAAGTGTTTGATCGTTGTGAACATTGGAGCTTGCGAAACTAGGTCGTGCTTGCAGGTGAGGTGTCACCCCCAAGGCTTGGATTGGTACCTGCGGCGGTGTTGGTTCCTGCTTGCCGTTGAGCAACAGCGACGACATGAATTATCGCCGTGCATTGCCACCAGCGTTTGTTATCCTCCTGCTAAACTCAACTGGCAAACTATGTTAAACATGGTGAACTGCCATTTGTCATAAACCGTTATCAGATACTCGCACTCAAACATTCCAAATCACTTGACTGAAAGGCGTGGACCCAGGGAGCTGTAAATCTTGACACCTCCTAGCACGGGTTGCAGGACGAAGTTAGCTCATAACTCATCTGACATGCCCTGGGTTAATCTGACAGTTTGATGTAGGTTGAACCACCCATTTTTGGATGATCTTGTTTCTACTGAAAATGGTGGTTCAACCTGCATCTACCTTGGTTGGAACATGTTCAAGCGAGGCAACTGCAACTACCATTGAACACCGTTGACGACTGTTGTCATGAACCATCATCAAACATTGACATGATCAACTATGATTGAGCATTGAACAAGTACTATGAACTGCCTCCGACCAACAATCATCAAATGTGTATGACACGTTGATGATTGATTAAACATCATCAATTCTTTGTAACAATCATGATTAACCACACCTTTTGCTTTGATTAATCACATGTTGTTTGATTAACTGCTATTTCTAAGTAGTGGGCGGTTCTATGCAGTTTTCATCGTCCCTATTATTTATGGATGATTGTTTGATGAACTACTATTTATTCATAGGGGTTGAAACCATCAACAAACACGCATTGGTTTATTCCCTATTAATCTCTATAAATCCCCACTTTTCCCTTTAAATTCCCTAGAAAATCCTTGTAAAATCTTATTAATCCTTATTGTCAAGCCTTATTTCCCAAGTTGCCCCATCAGCGCCAGGTGGTACCTTCATTGGTGGGATTGCTCAGAGAACACGACACAAAGCCTTGGGTTTGCGCAAGGTATTGGCGCATGGTTGAAGTTATAAATATGGTGCTTTCTCAAATTGAGGGCCCAAAAAACGCCTGACTTGTATTATGTATTTATGAATGATTCAGAAAAAGACGATTTGTGAGTACCCCTATTTTGAGAAACCACCAAATTTGGTCATTTCTGAAAACATATGTAATGGTTAATATAGATATTTATGTGGTTGGAGTTATAGAAATTTCCGGTTACATTTAGTCGTGTACAAATATATTGGGTGGTTTCTTAGAACGATATGAGAAATGGTTGAAATATTGGGGTTGAAGTTTAAATTTGTTGTGAACATGTGGTTAAATGATGCTAAATGCATTGGTGGCAGATGGCTGAAATATGGGTACCCCCGAATATGGTGATCTAATTCATTGCAGCTAGTAGTGGCTTATCAGCTGACAACTAGCCATTGATAAGCTACTGATTCACCATTGATGAACCAGTATGGTGGTTGCCGAAAAGATTGTTCCCCCAAAATCATGGATTTTCACTCATTTATAGTAAGAAACCATTTATACCTTGGGGTTCCAATCTTAAGAAAGCTCTATATAGATTAAATTCTTCTGAATGATGAACGGCTGATCAATGACTGAGTAAATGCATGTACATACTTTTTGATCATTGGTTCAGAAACCAGGCCGCTAAGCATGCGATTAATGGTTCTTAAAAATGCTGATTGACTTGATTGGTTTCAGTGGTTCACTAGGTCACTAGGAGGTTAACGATGTTGAAAATACTAACACTGACGGTATTATAATTCACTAGGTAGTAATGATGTTGAATATTCACTAGGTTGGTTATCTTGTTGGTTGTGCTCAAGTTTGTTAATACTGACTTCGTCAACCAACAGCAACGAATCTTCCACTGGTCGATAGATGTGAAGAGCCTCCTGGGTTGCCAATCAGCGGCTGAAGCGGGCTATGGCAAGGGCCAGTGTCATGTAGGTTTCTTTGTGGCAGGGTCGTTGGAAATTGATAACTATCGGTTAGCAATAAAGCATTTGAACCATGTTGATGCTATTTGCGGTCATCCAGCATGGCTGGCTGTTTGAACCATTCCCTTGCGAACGGTAGTCGCATGATGGAAATTCTCGAGCCAGCTAAGAGAGTGTGGCCAAGACGAAGAGCTTGGGGTTGTAGTTATCTTCAAGGAATCTCCTGCAATCACTGTTCACTGATTATTAATCAGTATCATCCACCATACTGACTACTACGAACCGCTACTAACAAGACGAAGCACTAAGCCTGAATCCCATCCCTTGTTAAGTTGGGTGCTGACCGGAACCCTGTGGCAAGGCCGTGTGATTGGTGATATGGTGACAGGCATGGCACTCGCGCGCACAAGAGTCAAGAGACGCGTTTCAACCATACTCCCAGCAAGTCCCGGATTGGATTTAAGCATTTTTGGGAATTATGATGGTTATGGATGTAGGTATGAAAGAGTTTGAGAATGATAGCTTCATATCCATGATGCTCATGCTCCCAGCAAGTTCCTTTGGAATTGATGGCGGTTATGGCGTTATGGCTATGAATCTGTGAGTCATGACACTGGACAACCAATGATGATGGTTATACTTGATAACTACTGAAAGTTAAAGTTCTGACAGTCGGTTGCAGGTTGAACAGATGGGTCCATCCATGCCGAACTTACCATATCTGTTGTTTTTAGCATAGCTTCACCATGGTGAAGAATGCTACTCAGCTACTCGGGTTTGTCCGTAAATGGTGGTACTTGCTGGCCATCCAATAACAGTCATTGTTATTGGGAAAACCACCAGTTTTGCGGTAAACCATTGTTGGACAAAGCCACTTGGACAATAAGTTAACCATTTTTCAACCTTGTCAGCTTGAAAACTCAAAGTGACCAACCGAAACTGAGTACCCCCTGGCGCTGGCTACTGTATCAGCTGGTAAATTATGTGGTTCTCATTTAGCTATGGGTCAATATTCACCAACAATAATGAGGAATAGTAACCAACAACAATAGAGAAAACAATGGTTAATGATATGGGAACCAGGGGTACAGGGTTTTGACCCACTGCCATTTGATCACCAATATTGGTTCGTGAGATGTTGATTCACCCATATTTGTGCAATGGTTAAACCAGCCAGGGATGTTTGGTACCCGTATTAGTCAACCACCATCAGTTTGACCAGTTCAAAAACTGGTAATGAATCTTTAAGCAGTGCTTATCTTTAAATATATGGATATATCCTGATATAACATGATATAACCATATGTATGATCACTATCATATTCAAGCAGATTTATGATCCAGCCATTCTTATCCATATGGTGGTTTCTCAAAATAGGGGACCCCCCCAAATCATCCTTTATTAACCATTTGTAGCAATAAACCATCCATTTTTTTGCGGCTCCCTATTGTGAGAAACATCCATATGAGTGGTTCTCAAAATGGGGTACCCCAAAAAAATGCTTGGTTTATTATTTCTAAAATGATTAATTAGTAACAAATGATTTGGGGGCTTCCTATTTTGAGAAACACCCATGGTTGGTATATCCCCTATGATTGTTGCTTATTATTTTATTTTTACCTATAAATTCAACCACTGTTAGTAATACACCAAACCACCATCAATCAACCATTCTCAACCATCAACCCATCATTAATCAACCACTATTGGTCAACCATCCACCATTAATCCACCCATTATTAATATCAACACTACTGGTTGATTAATGGTGGATGGTTGATTAATGGTGGATGGTTACCATTGGTTGTCATTAATCAACCATGAGTTTCCATTGGTTCTTGACCATAATCAACCATTAGTTACCATTAGTTATCATTAATCAACCATCAACCCATCATTGTTCAACCATTAACCCATCATTAGTTACCATTGGTTGCCCTTATCCATAGAAACACCCATATGGTGGTTGGTATATCCCCTATTATCCTATTTTGTTGGTATATCCCCTATTATATTCCCTATAAATTCAACCATTATAGTAATCAGCCATTATCCATAGATCCATCTTGACCAACCACTGCTTCTACCTGGTCGCTTCGTGGTGGCTTTTGCAGGTCGCAACGCCGAGTTCGCCCGGGACCGATTCTTGGCCTCGCTGCCGGCCAAGGCGGCCGCAATGGCGCCCATGGTGGCGCTGTGGTTCCTCGACACATCAGGGTTTCAAAGGTGGGTTTCTAGTCACTAGTGTTGGTTGGTTAGTAAAATTGAGGCTTAGTTTGTGGGTTTGATGGGTTGGTTGGTGAGTTTGTGGGTTGGCTGGTTGCTAGATTGGTTTGTTTATTAGTTCAGACTGATGTAATCACCAGATGGGATGTTCTGGCCATGATCTATCGGATTTGCCTGAGTCCACCCCATCAGCGGAGCTGAATCTCCAAGCGTGTACTATCATGGATTAGTTATGATTGGTTGGGGATCAACATGGTATCTTTGGTACATTGAAATGGTAGGTGGTCTCAAGACAACTACTTTAGCCCCGGCATGATTCTCCGTTTTTGATAGTTCCAACCAGTAGAGACAGGAATTGTTCAACCTGCAAATTTTCCATAAAATGTCACCACCAGTCAGGGGTTTTAGTAGGTTCTTTCCGCACAGCTCCACACCATTCAAATTTATATGATGAATGACGAGTTTTGCCGAAGGTTGGTGAAGTCAAGTATGTGCTTTAGAATATGTACGAACACATACGTCCATAATATTTATATCGTATACATATACACTTATACCTGTACATACACATCCTTAGGTGCTTGAACCCCTGAGTGATTCCCCAAGCATGTCCTTGGCACGGTTCGTGGACCCCCCGGTCTGTGACGCAGGTCTACTATAACTGAGCGGAGCGCAGCCCACGCAGCAGGTGTTGAGGGTTGACCCATGGGGTGTCCACAAGACCATGGCTTTACAGCTCAAATCAAGTAGCCGTGAATTGCAGCAGGTTGCATTGTGAGTTTGCAATGATTAGTAGTGGTTAGCCATGGTAATTATGATTAGGAATGGTTAGCCATGGTTGTTAATGCAACTGTTATTGAGCATTCTACTGCATTATGAACCATTGCTGACCATGAGGTATAGTTTGAGAGGATTGATGAGGATCAACCTTTATAATGGCCAGTAATTAGTCTGAGGTTAATCCTTATCAGTAAGGATTATGGCTGAGTGAGGATCATCATCAACCATGACTGGCCCTTGTTCACCATGGCTATGATTAAGCACCAAAAAAGATGATGGGTAGCCAGCCAGCTACCTGGCGATGATTTCGCCAAGTCGCTACCTTCATGCCTGATACGGATTATCTTATCCCAACCAATCACAATGCTTCATGATTTGCTTCAGATCGTGGATGCTCAAAGGTTGTCCGAACTTGGCGTAGGTGTCTTGAAGCTATGGCGTATCATTATTGAGTTTTTTCACTACTAGTGCCCTGACAGGACCATAGCTTATTCTGTGATGCTGATACCCTGACGGCTTAGTATCAACTATCATAATAATACTAGTCTAGTGCCCCGAGGGGAAATGAACGACAATCGGATAGCACCTCTCAGTACAACATCAAGAATACAAACAAAATAGAAAGAAACATAAAGACAATGATGGCATACACATCATTGTCATTCAAGCACTATCAAAATGGTGGCGTGATGGCGTGAATTCTTACTACTCATCAAGGCTATCGCTATCATTAGCATGATGATACTTGTGGAATCACAGGTCCACTGATTTCAGAGTTGCAGCTGTTTGTTTTTTGCTAATTGAACATGTTTCTCTGTTGAAGACCGCTATTCTAGAAATGCAGTTCAGATGATTGCGCATCTTCAATTTGATTAGGTACATCCCACTCCTTGAATTCTGAATTTCCTGCTCCTCTTTTTTAAACACGAAAAGCACTCTGCTGCGTGTAGAAGCTCTGTGGATGGGCAGAGTCTATGGCACAGCAGGCTGACAGGCCAGATGGCCCTATAACCAGCAAGCAACCGAGGTTGTAGCAGTGAACCAACAAGAGGGAGGGATGTACCATGGGGATTATCAACCAATCCGCAGTTTGCTGATGATTGTAAGATAGTTTATTACTACAGAGGGAACACCACGAACTGCTCATTGGCTCAGGTCGTGGAATGGGGTAGAACTCTGAACCGCAAGTCAGATTGGTTAATTAGTTCGTGAATTGAGAGCATAGCCGTGACTTCCATAGACCATATAGACATTCTCTTCGGCAATCATGATCTTATGGCTAGTTGTTTCAAATACCTTTTATTCCTGGGGATATATTTGCGATCGGTTTGAACCACCAACCAGTGTTGTGTTTGCTCATAGAGGAACCATGGGGTACAACAATTTGTAGTTGTATATCCCTTATTCTTGTCGGTTATTATTCCCCATTATCAGTTATTTTTCCCCATTATCAGTCATTTACCAGCTATATGAAAAACGATTCATGGCCATAACTGCAACAATTTCAGCCGACCGCAACGGAGTTGTTGGTTTCCGCAGCCGCTGTTTTGAGATCAATGCAGCCAAACCACGCAGGGGGTGCATGTTGAGCCGGGAGTAGGACAATCCTGCTGCTAGCTGTATTTCCCAAGAGATGGTAAGGTGAACACTGGTTTCAATGCAGCTATTATTGGTAGTCAAGACCAACGATGGCTATGCTTGACGCTTACAGGAGTGTTGAACAATTGTTAATCATGAAAACTACATCCTGATAAACCACGTCTAGTTCTCTAAATAGCTAGTGATTTACCCTCCAAAGAGGTTATTGGTGAAAATATCTATGGATCTAGGGTCGATCCTGGATCTACCACTATGATCAAAAGTGGTTAAATCTATGATAGTGGTTAAATCACTATGGATCTACCACTATATTTATCTACAATAATAGTGCTTAAATCAAAAGAAATCGCGGCTTATGGATCCATGGATCTACCATGACCCAGATGGGACTCGTTGCAATCTACGGGCGTACGTCCATAACAAATGGATCAGGACGGGTAGGGGTAGCTGAGTACGGACGGAGTACTTTTCGAGCCACAGAATCAGAGCTTTCCATTCTTTGTTGGCAGGTCAAAGATGGATATACCAACAATTCCAAGCAAACAGATCATTCAAAGATGGTTGAATTGTTTGTTTGTTGGCGTTGTTTAGATGAACCTTTGCTGGCAGGTGAAATGCCCGCTATAGCATGCTAAAGCGAATATCGCAATGTTTTTTTTGTTTCGAGGTCCATGATACTCGCTTGCTGACTCTTGGGGTTCCATGTTGATTTTATCCGATTTCAGGGTAGCATCACGTATGTCCCGGATTTAACTCTGCGTGAACTCAATGTCAATATGACCCACTTTACCTTTGTCCAAACTGTAGGAATATTTAACCCGGCACCCTTGGCGTGGTTCGCTGTGGCTGCAGAATATGTTGTTTAGCTCTGAAAGAAATCAAGCGCCCATTGCCATGCGGTTCAAAAAGGAAGCTCTTTGTGCCCCTGGATGTTTCCCCATAAGATGGCAGAAGTGACCTGCCGAAAAGTCCTCTCCCCTGGAGAGATCATGTTGTGAGGATACTGACAACCTCATAGCTGTGGTTGTCTACCCTCGGAGTTTCCCAGGTGTCAGTTTTACTGCTTGGCAAGTTGTGGCTGGTACATGGTGTACCTATCAAGTTGCCAAGGCCTACTGTTTGCTTCTTGCTGGAATAGTCTGAACTTGAGAGCCAAACGAAGTAGTTGCGGATGCGATGATATAGTTGTCCAGCACGTTCTTTGGCTACTAGCATCTAGTAGCTAGGTGATTCGTGTATTTATACGGTACAAGCAGATGCATTTGACCACATCTTTGGCCTTTGGCATATCCCATCTACACATAGCTAGCTCCATGCAACCTTGGAAGTACACACAGCAAGCAGCATATCGGGGGGCTGTACGCAGTGCGACCCCACACCTACCAGTGGCAGATATTTGGTGAATCAGAGCAAGGTGCACAAGCATCGAATTTCGAGGTCGCCCTGTTCCATGTCAAATTGATTCAATTCAGCTGGTTGTAGATTGCATCCTGGAGAGCCAGACTGCTGATCATTGTTTGCTCATATGTCCTGGTCCAACTGTCTTGTTGGCTGTGTGTACTGGCATTCTGAGCCGCATAGAATTTGCCATCATTGGCCAACAAATGTTGCCCATCAAAAACCTCTACTTGACCAGAAGCCATATGCCAGTCGCCATCATAATCACTACTGCATTATCATTGTTCCCATGTTTTCATTTTTACCAAAGGCTTTCACCCTCGATGTACTTAGCCATTCATCATGGCCATTCACCATCACCTTTCTGTATTGCTGACAATTGCAATGAACCATTGACTATTAATCATGAAGCAGTACCATTAATCATTATAGATATAACCACTATCCAGTCCTGTCCTTAAAACTTTAATTCATTCATTACCTATCACAGATTATTAATGATTATTATGATACACAACCACAAATCATGAACCATTATCAACCACTAGTACCACAGACACCGCATTGGTCACAGATTAATCAGGCCATCATGAGCCATTGCTAGGTATTGCCAGAGAACTGGCTGGTGGATGGGAGGGAGCGATGAGCAGCTCGCCAAGCGTATCCCCATAGGGCCCTTAAAGGGGGAGCAAGGCCAGGAGCTACCAGGAGATGCCGTTGCCCAAAAGCCAGGCACCCCAAGGACTGGTAGCAGCTGGTTACCTATGATATGTTGGTAACTGGAAGCATATTAAGGTGTTTCTTACAGGGTTGGTATCCCCAAATCAGCCAATAGTATCCAATAGTATCCAATAGTATCCAATAGTATCCACTAGTATTCCATAGTCATTTATATATACAATATAGAGATATATATATATATATATACGTATATATATATATATATATTTGTAGCAATAATGACTATAAACCCACCATTACAGCAATAATCATCCAATCAACCCACCATTTTTGGAGGGTCCCAAGTCCTGGCGATGGGTCGAAACCACCAGCCATGGTGGTGCCTCCTGGCGCCCGTGGTGCCAGGTACACGCCCTATGGATCTGACATCACGCCCTTCTCCTTCGCGGGCGGCACGACGCAGAGCCCCATGTACTCCCCGGTGCCATGGCGCCATTTTGGGCGACCACCTCTGGGAGGTCGTAGCCGGTGGCGGAT
>VSDK01022988.1:387839-400518 GCA_009767595.1 Symbiodinium kawagutii
GTAGGGAAACCAGCAATGGTTAAGAACCATTGGTTAATTAGGGGATAATTACTGGTATTTACTAACCATTAGGGGATAACCAACCAGTATTACCATATTATAAACCATTTGTGGTTAATCATGGTTGATAATAAGGGATAGCAAGCAGCAATGATGGTTAATCAGCTACTCGTTGGATGTTTGTCGTTATGGTTGTTTTGAATCATGATGAAGCAAATGATGGTTAATGCAGCAATATTACAGATTAATGTTAATATGACATGTTTGAATCGATAGTCTGAACAATATTAATGGTTTATATGGCGAATATGATGGTTAATGGTTGATGATGCAAAGAATCATAATCATGATGAATCATCAATGTTTGTCAGCATGATTATCATGATCACATTTATGGTTAAGGGATGTTAAGGGTGTCATGAGGGAGTAATTAATGATGATCATGGAGGGAAGAAGAAGCAACATTCATGGGAATATCAATTATGGTAAATATGTTTTGTTTGAATAGGGAATGATAGCTGATAATGGTGGTTTTCTCGATAGCCGTGGTGGTAGCTACGAACCATCCAAGTCATAACCATTGCTAAAAGGGAAACACTTGCCATTTCCGGGGGTATACCATTTTTGGACCAACCCTCATGCTTGATGAAGCAATGATAAGTGATAATAATGACTTGGTTACAAACGAATATGAACGAAGGTTCCTTAACTAGTGTGAACAAATGGTTGATAACGATAATGTATCAGACCAATCGTTGATGACGAATTCATAGCCATTGCGAATGAAGTGTTCGCCAATTGATCATGATTGATAACATATCATAGCCATGGATATACAGTAAGCATTATTAACCATTCTTAGCCATTATAAACCATTACCCATCAACCATATTACTTCACCGGTATTACCCCCATGGATTATAGCCATGAACATACTGGTTGGGTGAATATACTGGTTGGATGATTCTGGACCTGCATCACGTTGCAGCCATGCAGCGATGATCTAAGTCATGAAATCAAGGGATTCAATTCTCGGGGAGGCAGTATGTATCATTGGTTTGTCAGTGTTGTCGTTGGTGAGATCCAATCAGTGATCAGTGTATTGGGTGTTTCTCAAGTCAAAGGCGTACCCCCAAAGCATTACAGTAAGATTTGCAATTTTTAGTACTACACCTAAAACATAAGAAAACATCGTATCATGGATTCTTACCGACGATTCACCAACAGTAGGTCACCATTCAATGCTGCATCACTGCGCAGAATTCTTTCCCAGAATTCCGACCGCCATGAGTTTTTTGATGTGAAGCGTCATTCAAGCAGCCACTATGACCACATTTTGATGATATGCCCTAGCCATCCCAAGTGTCTCACATGTAGAGTAACTGGAAGCCTACGGCTACTGATCACAAACTGCCGCGCCCTTCATTGAGTAGCAACGAACGAACCAGCAAGCCAACCTGGGTACTACGACCGGGCGCAACGAGGCGGACAAGAAGGAAGAAGACGACAAGGAGGATGGTCCACAGCCGAACTTCGCAGTGGCTGCTGATCTCGACATGTGATATCAGCTATGATATGGTTGTTTCTTAAAATTGGGGACCCCAAAATGCTTAGATTTGGGGGGTTCCCCTATTTTGAGAAACCACCATGTGGACACATTATGACACATGCATATTGGGTAAGCAGTAACGGTTCTCGTGTTGCAAACATTGGTTTACCGTCGTGAATCATAGGTCAGAAACAACTGATGCAAGCAAGGCCAGTGCACTAAAGACCAAGGGGCAACGGGTTCCAGAGCTTGGCAGTGTCATTGTTGCCACGGACAGAGAGCCAAAATCAGATTGACTTGGCTGATGGTTGATTGTTGTCATTTTGGTTGCCAGCAAGATTCAGGTGGATGTTGATGGATTGATGTTTGTTGGGGATGTTACTAGAACTTCATCCATGAGTTGTCGCATTCTATATAGCCACTTTTGTCTTGGTCCAGAGTCTAGGGACTGAATTGCAGCACACCAAGAGAATCACTGGGTGAAGTTAACTGCAAGGGGAGGACATCCATGATAAACGGGCATGGGTGCGTCCAGGCAACAGATGTGACCAGCAACTGACCAATACAACATGCATCATGATTGCTTAGCCCAAAGTGTTTGGAGCAACTCCAGTCATGATTGATGTGGCTCGGTGACGATGGTTGATCATGGTTGATCATGAATATATTTCCATTGGTTCATGGAACGTTCGCCCACATGAATAAACCACTAATAGACCACACATATGTTGAGGAAATCACCAGCTCATTTATTGTAAAAGGAGGGATGTTCGATCAAACTTCAGCGATTAAGAATTATATTCATCATCCATCATGGGTGATCCGCTGGCTTCTCCAACTATTCAGAGGGATCGCAACGAGATGAGTCTTTTCAGAAGGACGGAAAACACTTGAGGGTGAGACATAGCAGATCTATCTAGATGATGAATATTCATCGTTGCTCATGAGGGCATGTCATACTTCATGCGTTGTTTTTCTGGGTTTATCTTGTGTTTGATGATATTCTACCTCCTTAACCATGATATTCCCTAGTTGTGTGGATTCATATTCCCTCATCATGCACCACGGTTCACTTTCATCAAACGTAGTTCCCAATGTTGTCGTTTATCATCCAACCATCATAGTCACATTCCACTAGTGATTCCTAATGCAAACCTTTACCATGGAACATCACAGTCCCTATTATGGTTCGTTACTCAGCCATAACTAGTCCCTTAATCATCCACCATTAGCCACTGTAATAATGATCATTAATCCTAATCTTACGTAATCAAGCATCATTGATATGATCAACCACCATATCCCTGAAACCTAGACCCGCTATTGGTTATTCTACTTGTTGGCTTAATCAACGATTGACTGGCTGGTGGTTGACGCAGTTTTGAATTTTCCCAGTATGAACAAATGATTCGGACTCTAACTTTGTTCAAAGGGGTGGTTCAACCACTAACCAGCATAAGCAACATGAACCATAGATTCACCATAACCATATGTAGCATGATCCATGCATTGACCATTTCTACTTGTTGGTAAAGCAACCAGTCACCATCCACTATCATTGATAATCAACCATATCCCTGAAACCTAGACCCACTATTGGTTATTCTACTTGTTGCTTTTTTATTCAACGATTAACTGGCTGGATATCAACCATCCACCATCGTCGATGATCAAAGCCCATCGTTCTGGCCACCAACCACGCCCACATGGTGCATGTTGCAGGACGCAGGGCCTCGTCCTACTCCGACCTATGACTACTCGCCGAGGTGCGCGGTTCTATGTAATGGAAGATATCAATGTGGTTACAACCATGATATATATGTATATATATATATAAATATACTGTACATATATATATATATGTTTACAACATGGTTCAGTGGTTGATTATCATTCTCAATTGTTCATAGAAGATATGTCAGGTTGATCATGTTCTATATCGGTTTCGATAATCAAACTACGGTTGTTAATAATGGTTGTTGTCAAATGATTGTCAACAATGGTTTCTCAAAATAGAAGACTCCCCAAAGCATCTCATATTAGGCATTACCTGTTTGTAAAGGCAGTAAACAGATAAATGGCTGATTAGAAGGATTAAACGGTTGATAATAGTGAAATCAGACGCTGGTTTCTCAAAATCAGGTACCCATCAGTTGTAATCCAGTTTATCAACCAGGTACAGGTAATAAGTTCCAACCATAGCTGCGGTGTCCCGTATTTGAGAAACACCCATGTAGCTTTTTGGAGATCTGACCGCGAGGATCCGCAAGGATATGAAGATATTGTTCATTTGTACATACAATCATTTTACAACTCCGAAAAGAAAATCTGAAGCTATTGGGCCTACAAATAATTTGCAATCAAGAAAGGGTGTGTATAGCCAACAGCTGCACGGAAATGCGATGTTGGCGGGTGCTTCTCTGGATTCATCTCGAGATATTTATGATGTAAAACCTAAGTGACCAACAAAATTACCGACCAATCAACCAGCCAGCCAGCCAGCCAGCCAACCAATAGTTCCGCGTGCTTTTCTGACAGATATTCCCTGTCATTGCGCTGATTGGTGATTTGAAATCATCAGTATCATCATCAGTATCATCATCATCATCATCATCATCATCATCATCATCATCATCATCATCATCACCACAATAGTCATACACAACGCTGTAGTTTCAAAAAAACATGAAATCTGGGGGGTATTTAGGTTCGAGTTGTCCATAGACTGGGTAAATCCGTAGTTCCAATCTCCTCATCGGTTCTCAGACCGAGCAGTGACCAGCTGTTGATTGCAAGCAACCTTGCTACACCCCAAAAAAAACGATCCCTACCCCTGATTCATCAAAGCTTGAACCTGAAAGGTGGGGAAATGATTGGTTGGTATATTCCCCATTATTGCTGGTTATAATCCCCTTTTATTAACGGTTAACCAGCTAGAATGAAATATTAACCATCCTCAGGTTCAATCATAGCTGGTTTAACCATCATAAGTCAGGTTAATCATTAACCATCCTCAGGTTAATCCTCAGCTATCTAGAAAGTAAATCATAGATACACTGTTTCGTCTCTTCACCACACCACTGGGTCTCCTCTGCGGGCTCCACCCGAACGATCGCCACAGTGCGTCCATCTACTCACAAGCCAAGAGCGCCTTCACCATGGCCAGTCGGAGAGCCGAAGACTGGGCTGTTGGTGGCCAGTCTGGGAGGATACCAGTTGGTGGTTTTATGCGCGCGTTTTTCATTTTCCCTAGTAATTCTTAAGAAATGGTTGGTTGACTGATATTTTTCATAGAGGTTGAAGCCACCAACCAGGATAGGTCGGGTTGGTTGGGTTGGTTGTTTCTTGTTGCTGCTTAATGTTGTCGTTTTGGTTCATGGTTCGAGGTTACCGAGGTTACAGTGGTTGCAATCCTAGCAACATGGGGTTGACATTTCCGGACCTTGACACGGACTCACTTGAAGTCCTGGGTCTGGAAGTCCAATGGATATGCCCAACTCCTTCTTGTAACCTGATGTTTCCAAAAGGAATTTGGTTTCTACTTGTAACCTGTTGTAACCACTTTCTGGTGACCTTCTTTGCCCATTGGATATGCGGAATTGGATTTTATCAACCATTCATGACCATTATTGAGCCACTATCATTAACCATCATTAACCATTATTATTATCAACCATTCTTAATCATTGGTTAAACATTACACCATGAGCTACTCTAAGTTACCTCAGTGCGGTCGGACGCGTGCAAAGGCCTGGTTTGGAGTTTCATTTCACTTGAAAAACGCTGGATCTTCTCGTGGATATGCAGCTGAAGAGATCCAGCAGTGAAACGATAACTATATGGTAAGCCTGGTTTGGAGTTTCATTTCTTCACTATAACTATGGTAAGCCTGCAGTGATAACCAGCTGAAGCCGTCAGCCGGTGAAGCTGCCGTGGCGTCCCTGGAGTGTTGAGAGGTTTCCTACCGAAAGTCGGTGCTTTTCCGGCTCTACCTCGGAGGCATCACCAATCAAACATTTGGGGGTTTCTCAAAATGGGGGACCCCCAAATCATCCAATGTTAACCATTTATAGGTAATAAACCAACCATTTTTGGGTCCCCTATTTTGAGAAACTACCATTTGTAAGCCTCATTTAGATTGGTGAATCACAATCATTCACAATCAACATTTTGTTTGGTTGGTGATTTTAATTACCCCAATTAAAAACCACTCATTTATCATTTACCAGCTTATTTGTCATGTACATGAGCGATCATGTTGATTTCCCATCATCATTAACCAGCTTAAAATCGTTCATCATCATTACAGTAACTGGTTGGTGTTTTGAAACATTTATTTTCCCTAGTAGTCATTAACAAATGGCTGGTTGACACGCATATTTTCAAAAAGGGTTGAAACCACCAACCAGGTAACCCTTAAAAATCAGCAACTTCACCTCCTGGTTGCGCTTCGCAGCTGCCCAGGTGGTGCATATACTGCGGGCTACACACCCAAGAGTGGCGTGTGCCCAGCGGCGAAACGCCGTGGCGGTCCAAATCTTTGCAGCTGAATGGTGGTGGCTAATCATGGATTCAATTGTTGTCATTGGTGAGTAGTGAGTGATTGATGATCATAATGGTCAATAGCAGTCAATCTTCACTATTCATAAGTGTTGATTTTGTTAAATCTAATATCGATCATCACAGTGAACGACAGTGAATTGTGTTGATTACTGCTGGTTGATCATTCGCCATCCCTAGCACAATCAAGCACCTGAAAGTTGAACCACGCCGGAGCTATTTGTTGAGGAGCGTTTTTTTGTCAGATTTTTTGGCCGCTACTTGCGGCCGCTATTGCCAACTAGTGGCTACCATTGACTATTGACCATCATGAACAAGCCATTAGAAGTAACCATTAGTCGACCATCATTGACCATCATCGACACCCTAGAATGAACCACAAATGATTGATGAACCCACTATAGATAATTGACCATTAGTATAGTAGCCATTAATACTACCCACTATAATGAACCACAAATGATTGACCCTGCTACGTTCTAAGCCCTCACGACTACTACAACCCGTTGCACAACCGTTGGCGCAGCGAAACTTCGCCGCGACGGCCCTAAAAGGTACGCCAAGTCGGTGATGCGCACGCCCTCGGTGGTGAGGCCGGGTGGTTAGTTGTTTTTTTCCTAGGAATCATGAAATTTATGAGGTGTTTGTGAACGAAGGGTTCATGAGGTGATTTATGAGATTAATTTATGAGATTTGTATAGATTTATGAATTAAAAAAACTAAACAAGACAAAACAAAGTGTTTCTGTTTGAAGAATCATGAGATTGGTGAATCAACATGAAACAAACTATGTTTTCTAAAGTTTTTTGAAACACACATGAGATTTATGAGGTTATTGATAATGATTGTGACAACCAAGCGTTTTTTGAAAATGTCATAGGAAAATGAGGTGGTTGTTATCATTAAATCGGTGAAAGACACAAATGAGATTTATGAGATTGTCATCATTTAAGATTTGGATTCACTGGAGTGTTTTGGAATGTAAGATGATGGGTAACCAGGTCGTAGCTGGAGAAAACTGAGGATTCGTGAAGAAGAAGAAGAAGAAGAAGCCTGGTCATGTTCGCGACCATTGAGCATTGTGAATCGTAGACCTGTATATTCTGTTGATGATCACCCCTGCACTTATCATTGATTCATATCTTGATATTATCACTATAGTGTCAATCATTGATCACTGTATAAATCGACAATATCCGTGATCGATGGTTGAAAAAAGTGAGCCGTTCTATCCCCCTTATTGATTGCATTATTGATAATTAGCATTATTCCCATTGTTTAAATGATTATTACCCTCATTCTATTTGCTGCGAATATGTTTTACTTACAAACCAGTTGCTCTACACCAATGACAATTTTGTCATTGCTATCAGCCATAGGATTTGTTCAAAACCAATCTTTAGCGCATTGTGAGG
Organism: Symbiodinium kawagutii; assembly: GCA_009767595.1. NCBI lineage: Eukaryota > Dinophyceae > Suessiales > Symbiodiniaceae > Symbiodinium > Symbiodinium kawagutii. Next base: position 395,364 of record VSDK01022988.1, read on the forward strand.
TGCATTTAGTGGTTTCTCAAAATAGAGGTCCCCCAGTTATCATCCGAAACATCAATTTACTTTGTAGTTAACGTTTCAAAACATCTAGATCAGAACAGTTTGATCAATGGTTATCTACATTTTCTCTGCAGCATATTTATTGATGGTATTTTTCCAGTAGAGGAATGCAACATAATGCAACTATAATTATAAGTTGGGTTCCCAAAACCATCAATAAAAACCCAAACAACTTATTCATTAATGTAAATTGAAATCTATCGACTGTAATTTGATTTAATCACTCTTCACTATCATTCACTATGATTGACTGAATATTATTTACATCTTCTCCACCATCCCAAGACTATTGCGTTTGTTGGAGCGATTCCCACTTGGTCGCCAAGCCGACAACTGCGCTTGGTTTCACTCCCCTGCAGTCCCTACTCACCGTTCTCGCGCAAGAGTTCCTTGGAACCGTCGATGCGCTGGTTACCAAACTTGGCAGTGACCTTGTTGTGTGGGGAAGTGCTATCCACCATAGAAATAGCTGGTTTGCCTGCAAAAAATGGTGATTTTCTTCGGAAATAGCTGGTTTGCCTAGGAAACACGGTGATTTTGGGCTTCAAGGTTGGTTGATGACAGGCGTTTGATTGTTGATCAAAGTCGAGTATAGGGTGTTGATTGCTAAGTTTCTTCATTTCACCAACAATACTATAAAGTAGGGAGCTGATGGTTAGTTGATGGCTAGTGATTCTTTGGTCCATTGATAATGGTTACTCGGTGCTGGAGTAAGCTACAGCAAATGGCCACCAATGATGATAGTGGTTGTAGCAACATTGGATGAGATGAGAATCATGCTACTGGGATTGTGTGCTTATAAGGGGCTAATGATGGTTAATACTGCTTGAAAATGGTGCCGAAAAAAACCAACAATGGTATAGAGACCATGATCGTTGATAAGCGTTCATGATGATTAGAATGGGTCAATGACGGAAGGGGCAATAACCCACTTCATCTTGGTCAACATGTAAGTTGGACTTACCATCAACAATTGAGCAAAGGTAATTATGACAAAACAGTTTAACAGGATGGGCTCGTGGTTGAGAATGGTTTTTGATCAATAATGAAAACTCATGGTCAACACAGATGGGCATGGTCAAAAATAGTGGTTGATTGGTTGGTATAAATAGTGTGCTAATGTGCTATACTACCTGTTTATACCAGTTTAATATGGAGGTTTTCACATCCGTGGGAATTATAATGATGATTATCCAGCAAGATCAGTCACTAGACCAAGAACTGTGGCGCAAATGCATTCACTACGAGTCATTGACAGGGACGCTTTGGTAGATTGTAGCAGGGCTCCATCGATCATTCAATCAGATCTGCTTTGGTGGTTTCAGAATGTTTCTTTTTTCACCAGTAATTGTTAATAAATGGCGTGAATGGTTGGTTGACCAACAATTTCACTAGTAATTGTTAACAAAATGTAACTCCTATGAAAAATATAACCATGTGCAGTGGTTTTCATAGGGGTTGTTCAACCACCCACCAGAGATGCTTTGTGGAGGACCATACACTCCAGTGCAACGACCGGGGGGTGCCATGGCGCCATGCGCTCTTTGACTTGGACCCAACGTTCCGTGTGTGCTGTTGTATGTGCCACCTAGGCACCAAGGCAAGGTGGGAGAATAGGCCATGTAAAAGTAGCTATATCTACCATAAACATCCATAAACCAACTATTTGAGCTGTTACCCGAGTTGGTTTCATCCGCAGCCATTCAAAAATAGTTGATAGTTACCTGAGTTATGAACCAACTTAGCTGTCTGGATGGCCTCACCTTGTACACCAACAAACGTGTCGAGAATCCTGTGCGATGAGGTCAGGGCTTGACCATGCTGAAAGCCACGGGTGTGTGAAGCCACGGATCGATGATGCACTTGAATGATTGAAAGTGCTAATAGGAAACATGGCTTTGTCCAAAAATGGTGTACCCCAAAAACGATTTGTTTTCCTGTAAGACATGACGATAAATAATGGTTCATAGGCCAGTTTCTCCTTGTCCATGGCTGGTCTTCCTATTAAAATATCTCTGAACAGCTTGATGGTTACCACCATGGGAACAGGGACAAAGCATGACAAGCAGTTTCATGTAGCGTCACTGATCGCCCGTCTATGAGGTGCTGGCTACACTCCCATGAGCAGCCAGTGCCCTGCCCCTGCTTACGATGTGAAGCTTGCGATGATTACCTGTTGGGAACATCACAAGTTTTGGGAAACAATCAGATGGGTGTTTTCCCAAACAATGGTTTTGTTGCTTTAAATGACCATAAGATTTGGATGCTTGTTTTCCCAAACATGAATGGTGTGTTACTGTGAATTTAAATGACTATAAATGACTGATAAAGGATGATCCGAGGGGTATTCCTATTTTGAGAGACACCTGTATGATTGAAGAGCCGACTAGTGTAGATGCTGGTTTCTCAAGTCATAGGGGTACCCAAAATCATCTATATTTGCCATTTATAGTAGTAAACCAAACATTCTTGGGGGTTCTCTATTTTGAGAAACCCCCAGTTGATGAATCTTATGATATGCCAAACGCAACAAACACACATGGTATTCATATTAATAGTGCAGGATAGCAAGATATTGACCCGAACTAATCATGTAAATCATCGAAAAAGTACAGGTTGGTTGAACGTTCCCAATCGCTGATGAAACATGTGGACAGCAGGGCGCCAGCAGAACGGTGTTGCTCCGGTGTAGCTTCGCCGGGGAACCCGCCAGCGTGCAACCATCGTTAGCCACCACGAACCATCATTAAAGCCTTATGATAACCACAAGGATCATTAAGCCATGGTGTATCATAATAAGGATTTTTATGATAAAACCTCATGATAAACCATCATTTAGGAACCATTAACCATCACGATTAACCGCCACAACCACCATAAACGCTTGCATGATGGGGGACATGTGCAGGCATCCCTGACATATCTCCGTGCCAGGTACGGTGCGGCCACCCCCACGGCGGCACGAACGCCGGGGGGACTTTCCAGGCAGGGCTGCGCCATGATTGGAGGAAATTCTGGACTGATGAGTCAATGCTAATGGTTAAGGAAAGGTTATGATAGTTGATGCCATTGCTAATAGTAATGCTAATACTTAATGCTAATGGTCAATACTAATGCTAATTTGAATGCTGATGCTCGCTGGTGGTTTTATTCACATTCTTCATTTTCCTTTGTGATTATGCACAACTGGTTGGTTGACTAATACTGTATTCTTTTCAAAGGGGTTGAAACCACCAACCAGGAATGGTTAAAGAATGGTCAATAAGTGAATGCTAATGGCTTGATGATGCTAATGGTTAATGCTAAAGGCTCAATGTAAACGGTCAATGCTAATGGTTAATGCTAAAGGCTCAATGTAAACGGTCAATGCTAATGGTTAATGCTAAAGGCTCAATGTAAACGGTCAATGCTAATGGTTAATGCTAAAGGCTCAATGTAAACGGTCAATGCTAATGGTTAACGAATGGTTGATGATAGCAATCGTCAATAGTGATGGTACTGATTGTATTACCTGAATGGTTGATGATGTTTGATGATTTAATGCATCTTTGATAAATGGTTATAGTCAATGTTGGTAGTTAATTAATTGGTTATGATGAATGGCTAATGAACGATAAATGAATGGTTCATTACCGAGTTAATGATTGGAGTGCTACTGATCGTAGATATATAGTTACCTCGCACTCGTTCTTTAAGATTTTTTTTGCTGGTTTATCATGCTTAATACCACATTCACATGTTGGTCATATACATGGCTACAGCCATGGTAAATGATGCTTGATGATCTCGGAGACTTGGACCACTCGCGGCGCTCAAATGTTCGACCGCGCCGGGTCAGCCGCTGGGTTTCAGAGCTGGTTGGTCTCCATCTATGGGTGGAGCTGGTCCTTGATCTCCCCATAGGGCTTGGGCGATCCCATGGGTACCATGCCAGCTTCCGGCACTGCCCATGGGGACATCACCCCACGAGTTTCGTGTAGCGCTTCAAGCTGCGCCAGCGCCTGCAACATGTTGGTTCAACCCCCATCGCTATTTTGTATGTCCCCGAAATGTGGGCAGGTGTTGGTCCCTATTCTTGGCATATTCCTATCATTGGCGAATATTCCCAGTGAGTGATCAATCGGTTTCAGGTGGTGATGGTTGCTTTTAAGATGAATTGGATACGCCCTGTAGGAATAGTGATTGATAGCCAACTGTTGATGATAGTAGTTTTATGAATCTTTTGATTGTTTTGCACCTATTTAATCATACCTACAATAGATAATCCTGGGGTACCAACATGATGAACCACATAGCTCTCCAGCATTTTTATCACAGGTGTCTTCTGACTGTATGATGATTATCTACAGTCTATGATTCTTAATCTCTGATTAGCCACACGATCAATGATGGACGATAGCCTTTGATTCTTAACCATGATTAACTTAAGGTATGGTTGCGCATGTGATTCACTATTTGATTCACAATCATTTTAAAGCTACTATGATCAACCATCCTAAGCAATCCTCATTCACAATCTTATAAATATCATTCACCATATAATTGATATAATTCACAATCTTCTGAATATCATTCACCATACAATTCATATAATTCACAATCTTCTGAATATCATTCACCATACAATTCATATAATTCACAATCTTGTGAATATAATTCACCACATAATTCACCATATGATCAACCACCTGAAGATCTTATTTTGTTGTGTCGAAACGTACCCACTGGGATCATGCAAGCGAGCTCGCGTCAGGCGGTCGGGTCCTACACCAGGTGCCTCCAGTGGGTGACCCATGGGTCAGATGTATCCTAGCTGGGTTGTTGAATTGTTGTTAGTATTTGTTAGTAGTTGGCCAGCCGTTGCTAGATGGCCGCCTGATAAACCCTGTTTTTTTGTGTTTTTGAGGTCTTCATGTAGTGTTTCTGTTGTTGTATTCATGTCCCCAGTCAAGTGTGTGTGCTACGTTGATGCTACGTGGGGCATATGGGGGTGGGGTGGGGTGGGGCATGTTAACGTTCACTTGCACTTGCGAGCGATGCTGACGCTACGTGGATGCTACGTGGGGCATACGCGGGTGGGATGGGTTGGGTGGGGCGG